>VXBQ01008377.1:608018-726057 GCA_013400175.1 Phainopepla nitens
CATTCTTTCTCAAAGCAAAACTCTCTGCAGGACTCACCCTCCTTCCCAGTTTTGAACATTATAACTATTATTTAATCTTTCAAAATAACGCTGTGGCTGAAATCCCCACTCTCAGGATGCAGTGCTTCTCCATCTTTATTCAGCCTGCAGTATGGATCTTTTTTCCATGCTTTTATACCACAAAAATGCTGTGCTATCTCCACACCTTTGAGTCCTTCTCTTTCAGAAATTTACCCCAGCGCCCCTCAGCTAGTGACTTTATCCAGAGCTGTGAACACTCATGACCTTTCAAAGTCAGTCCCAGGCTCTCTGAGTGACAAAAAAACAAATTAGGGAGTGATTTGATTTTATTTTTAAGTAGAGGTTTATTTACTTGCTTGGGAGCCTGGGGCATAGCCAGGGAGAGACCCGAAGGTGTTCACAGCCCTGGTTGTGCCAGCTGTGCTAGACAGTGCTGCTGCCTTATATTAGAAAAACTTGATGATTAAAAAGAAACAGCTAGATATATCTAATTTAATAAGATACAACCCATGTGGATCATAAAAGGGAGATCATAGCTGATTAAAACTGCATGAATTGTTTTAAGTGCATTCCTCAATTTTTAGACTAGAACAAAGGAGATGACCTGATTTATCCTGGAATATGGAGATAGATAAGAGCAACTACCTCGACTAGACTTTTCCTCTGCCAATTCAGGATTGTATATTTAAAAACTAGTCTGGACAAACACTAGCTGTGTGCCAAGCAGCAATGTTTCCATCACTTCCCTTGGAAGATTACTCCATACACTAATAGATCTTGTTGTCAGGAGGCTTTTTCTTACAGCCTAAATCATTCACCTCAAAGCGTTAAGGAACTCAGGCAAGAGTCTAGTGGGTTGGGGTTTTTCCCTTGTGCCCTGCTCCTCTCCAGTGTCTCCAGGCTGTAGGCACAGTACATGGAGCTGCTGCTGAGCTGGATTACCAAGAGGTTGGGAAGACTTTCTATGGAACAGGCTGCTCTGAAAGGCCAGCCTAGAGACTGGTAAAAAATTGGCTTTTGGACAAAAAACAGAGGATGTCACAACCAGGAAACAGTTCAGGATGGGGAGGTGTGGCAAGGTTTGCTTTTAGCTACACTTTTGTTTCCTTTTACATTAAAATGGCCTTCACCCATTTTGGGGCGTGAAACAAATTGCTGTTGAGCCCAAAGGAGACCAGAGAGAGGAGATTTTTCAGTAATACCAGAGCAGTGCCTGACTGACCTGTCTGGGTGTCTGTCCTCATCCCCAGTCAATCCCTGTTGTGCAGGACCATCAGCCTTACCTGCTCTGGGTTATCTGTAAATAAATACAACCAGAGCAGAAGTAGTTTAAATAAGCTGCCTTAATGTACTGGTCTGATAACAGATTTATGGGACTGTTTCCACACGTGTGAATTGGCCCAGCTCCACTGACCGAATTAGGGCTGTGCACATTTACCCCAGCCGAGGATGTGGCTCATTGCCTTTCATATACCAGGAACTCTGGGGCCAAAAATAGCCATGGATACCTTGAAAGGAAATGCCATGTGAAATGCTGACTGAGAACAAGGCTGTTGGGAGGAGGAGGAGGAGGAGGAGGAGGAGGGGGAGGTTGGGGTGACTAATACTCTACGGCCATCTGCACGAATTGGCAGCTGTAAAGTAAAGCAGCAAGGTTATTGCAGTATATATGTGTGTATATATAGAGATATAGATATTGAAGCATTAAGTGCAAAGCGTGTGGGTATTCTGGATGGAAGCATTCAGCACTAATCAGTGGGGAACGTGAAATAAAACACGTAGGCCATTGTGTGAGGGTTTAGTTCCCTCATTACGGGGAGCGTGGCGCACGTTGGAGCGCGCGGAAGGGGCAGCGCAGGGCAACCAAAGTTATTCAGGGATTTGGGGAATGAATTATAAAGGAAGATTAGCTAGGCTTGGCCTCTATAACTCTGAAACAAGAATTGTTGAATTGAGCAGCACGGTGATACTGAATTGGGAGCTCGGGGAAATAATTCCTTATCTGAGCTCTTTGACAGACTTGCTGGAAAAAGCACCATGAAAGATTTGGAGGGTGAAGCTCCATCTCCATGTGCTGAGGCTGACCCTGAATCCATGTGTGGGATTTGAGTGCAGGGACAGATGAGAGAGCAGGGAGAGTTTAGGTACCTTTAGTTTCATTCCACTTTTGAAGTTACAAGATACTTTTGTGGTGAGGGAATGAAAGAAGGTGAGACCTGCTGAGGTTTGATGGTGCTGGCTTTTTCCACATTCCTGGCTTGGTACTGGAGCCTGTCATTGGCTTTTCAGTATTTAAAAGGGGTGACCTTCAGGCCTGGCATCAGGTGTGTTTTTATTTTCAGCACATTGTAGCTTTCATTGTGGTATTTTCAGCCAGGTTTTCTGGAAAGCTTTTTCGAGAACCCATCCTGGTTTAGCCTTTCCATATTGAGGACCTACTTTCAGCCTGCCCTTATTATCCCTGGGAATCAAACCAAGACATTAACCTGTCCATGACATCTTAGATCCTGTCAGTACACGGAGAACAGAGATGGGTTTACAGTGCTGTGCAGATCTGGATGTTTGTGACCATCTCCACACGTGTGGAATTTGTGACATAATGAACATCTGAAAGGGATTTGAGGTCCTTGGGTCAAAGGCCCATCTCCTGTAAAACACCACATTGTGGTTATTATATTCCTGCTCGCTGATGAGCTGTCAGGGACACAAACTCAGTGCCACCTGGCTGATGAAATGGCAGAACACCAATGCCAGCACCACTCCCTGGAGCAGCTTCCAGGAATCCTGCCGGGCACAGCTCTGGGAAGGGCCTGGCAGCAGCACAGGCAGTGGTACTGCTCCACTGATCAGCTGCTCATCCCAAGGCTCCAGAAGTGCTCTGCCCATCACTGTGGGCTCCAGAGCCACTCAGGAAACTCCAGGACATCCTCATCCACCTGGTGGGAGTCCTGTCCCAAGGCTGTGTGGACAAGGCCTCCACGATTTATTTGCCTTCCTGATTTCCATCTTGGTCATGATGGAAAATGCTGCACTGGTGCAAAATTGTTTCACACAAAAGCCCAAGGCTCTGTCTGTTATTCTGGGTAATTCTCACCATCCCCAGCCCCCTGCTCTCCCATCCAGCCCTAGAAAAGGCTCTCAGAGTTCTGTGGATGTTTTGGGGATCTGTACTTGCAGTAATTCCTGTACCACCCCACGGACAGGCAGGAATAAATGTTTAAAGATAATGGAAATAGAGCAGTGTCTGCACATGAATCACAACTTACTGTTTCCAAGGCTGGGAGTGAGAGGTGGAAAGGAAGTTGATCTGAAACAGAGCCAGAACACACTGTTGGTGTTGTAGCTGGGGACTCTAAAAAATGTGTTTCTTTCTCAAGGCTGAAGGCTCCTGAGGAGCAGGAAGTGTGCTGCTGGCAGAGCAGGCAGGAGTGAGCATGGGAGATGGTTTGGCATGAGCTGTTTTCCCGGTGTAAACTGGGAAAGAATTGGTGGAGGTGTTGTTCTGTTGTATCCTGTGGTAGCCAGTCCCACCTCTCCTGGCTGGCCCTCTCAGGCTGTCTCTTGCTGGTTTTATGTAGGGGGATGCATACCACCCCTTTTAAGGTTCTTTTATTTATTTATTTATTTATTTATTTATTTATTCTCATTAGCTCAGAGTGGCCATTTCTGAGTTCAGCAAAGCTTCTCTGCCAGAAAGGGAAGCCCAGACAGACTTTGGGTTCTCCCTGTGAGGGGCACCGAGCAAACCCATCCCAAGATCTCCTGGTTTTAGCACTGCTGGATGTACTGCATGGTGACCTTCAGGTGTCTGGTCTTTACCTGGTGTTAAGGGTTTTTTTCCATTTTGTTTTGGTTTTATACTTTTTTTTTCCTTTAACCTCAGGATAGTTCAAATGTGTTAATTACTCCAAGCTAAAGGAGACATCTTTTAATGTGAAGGCTACCCCTGCACATGTGAAATATTTAACACTTGGTATGCTGAGACTTGCTCTTCAAAGCATTTTCGTTAGCTCCAGGGGTAAATAATGTTTGGCAAGGATGATTTAGCAGGCACCAGAGGGAAGGTGCCACCAAACAAGGAAATCACCCAGACACCCCTCCAGTTTTCAAACTAATTTTAATACATCCCATGCACCTTGTTGTACTGTGCTGCTGAAACCTGGAAGATGCAAAGGAGGGGCACACACTGTGTCCGTGGCAGGAATCTCATTTAATCTTGCAAATTTATTAGCATCCTTTAATATGTACCAAATATTCTATTGGCATTTACAGAAAGAACCCACTTGATTAGATTGTAGAGGCGTGATTTGGGACGTGCATATGGTTAAATCCCCGATGTTTTCTTTACAAACTAATTCCTGGCCAATTTGGCTACGTGAGTCAAAGCCTTAAATGGCTCCCCAGCAGTGAAACTGTGTGGAAAATTTTAGTCTCCTTGATGAAAGGCTGTATCCACAACACAGAGATCTTCTGAATCTCGGTATAAGTGCAATGCTGAAGAGTTTGTTTCTTGGAAAAAAAAAAAGAAAAGAAAAAAACTAGAATTAGTGCCATAATAAAGCAGACAATTTAAATGCAAACTAAAAGGAAATTAATTTTAGGGGGATTTTTTTGATCTGCTGTTCCCAGGAAAAGTGCTTCTTTTATGGTTCAGAAATTCAAATACTGAAAAACTCAGGGATTTGGCCAAAAAATACTTTTGTTTTTAGGCATTTGGTTTTTCAGGAAAAATAGGACAAAAATTTTCCACACAAACCAACACTTTTCACAACCTTTCATGTTTCCTTGGAAATTTTCCTTCCAATTTGTTTTTGTTGGAGAAGTCGGGCTCCACCCGCCCCCGGGGAAGGATCCGCAGCCTACCTGACTGGAGTCCTCAAAAGCAGGTTAATGCAAAGTTCCTCCACTTAGCTGAGCTCTGTGGGCAGGGGAGGGTTATCCTTAGCACAAGTCACGGATATTCCTGGTGTCCTTAACTCTTCTTTTCCCAAACCTTTGCTGTGGCACCCTCCTGGTTATCCCTGCACAGCTGCCAGGTGGTGACTCTGGGCATCCCACGGGAGCCGTGCAGGGCTTGCAGGAGCACTGGGGCTCCTGCTTGGGAGCTCTCTCCTTAGCTCAGGCTTGGAGGGGAACCCCAGGAATTCCTAGGGAGCCTCCCAGAGTGGTGCTTCTCTCTGTCCTGTGCCCCAGGGCAAGGCTGGCTCAGTCCCTGAGGGGCTCAGGGGCTCAGCTCAGGAGCTTTGCATTTCTGGAAGCCGGAGGGGAAAGGAGCAGCCAGGAAGGAATGCAGAGAGGATTGTTCTTCTGCTGGGAAAAGGTGTTCTGCAGGCAAAAAAGAATAATTATGGCAGTCCCCAAAAGCTTTAAATCTGTGGTTTTCCTGGAGGAGTTCTGGCTCTGAGGAGTTTCTGCTGTCACTTGCAGGGTACAGAAAGTACCGTGCACGGAGATGTGCAGAAGGCACCCTGTCCCCACGAGGGTTTGGTGGCTGGAGAAGGGCTGTGGGGATTCCCAGGGGAGGATTTACCTGGGAGCTGGGCAGCAGGAGGGACAGCGTGTCCCTCACCCTCTGCTGATGCACAAGTGGCTGTGAGCCTGCAAGAGCCCCTCTCTCCCTGCCAGCATCCTTGTTACCTGGCCCTAACACTGAGCTTTCCATGCCTGGATTCCCTCTGTGCTCCTTTGGCTTTATCCTGTTAGGCTCCAGTTTCCAAAGTGTATTCGGGTGTTTGTCAGAAGCACCAAGATGTGCTGTTTTTACAGAAAATCAATGGGGTTTAGCTATTAAGTGCTTTCACCTGAGTCTTTTGAAAATGTCCCCCATCAATAACAAAACAAAAGCAGAAGCCAGTGTGTGAGTGAGCCAGGGGTTTGCAGCTGGCTCTGTGCTCAGGCCTGGCCTGAGGAGCACGAGGACACGGCTGCAGCAGGAGCTGCATTAGTGGGGCAGGGATTACCACCGAGAAAAGTTCACTCTGCTCTTAAAACGTTTTTTTCTCACAAAGCGAGGGTGCTGCACAAGCAAAACACTCAGCCTTTTAATGTCTTGTATAATTAAGGACCACTTTATTTTCTCTTTTTATTAATGACTTACCTTTAATATTAGCCCGATGACACAGTTGTGTAATTTAATGTGAAATGTATTATTCAGCCGCCGCTGCCTTACAGAAAGGTTTTGACAGGCTGGAATGGGTTTGGTTTCAGGACAATAAACCATCTTTTTTATACATGTTGGGAAGAAACTTGAAGGAAGTGAGGTGGTTCTTTCAGTAGTTTGATGGGATTATTTTTTTTAAAAGAAAGTGTAGCTGAAGGAGAAAAATCCAGTAAAGGCCCTATCATGGCAAAGGCCAATTAGCTGTTCAGTCCCCAAAGCAGAGGAAGCATTTAGGCATATCCTTAAGTCTCACTGGGGACTTGCCTCAATGAAGCTTATGCTCTCTTGACTAAACACTGAGTTTAAGCAATTATTTACCCTTTGCATAGTGAAATTTGGAGAAAGCGATAAAACATCTTTTATTAAACCAATGGTTTGTAAGGCACACCAGCATGGCCTCTGTCTTTGGAAATGCCATTTGGAGGCAGCTGAAGATTAGTTGCCTCGAGTTAAGCAAATTTAGGAATGTTCCTGTGATTTCATTGAACTAGGGGGCAGAAATATTAATAATTAAATGGGCTACATGAAGAGACATCCTGTGGGAGCAAGTAACTTGATTCAGTGACCCAGTCCTAAATTCCATTTGCTGAAACAAAAAATCACTTAGGGAAAGAATGAGAGAAAGTTTGTTGCAGTCTTTTGCTTTAAACTTCCTCCCAACTGAGTGAAAATGTGGAATCTTTTTTCTGGTTCCATTTTCCTAGGAAACAGAGCCAGTGCAGTCAGCCTGTGGTGCTCAGTGACTCTGGATCTGATGGCTGATTTCTTCCAAACCGGATGGAGGTTTTGGCAGAAAGCTGGTTCCTGTGGGATGAGGTGCCTGGGGAAAGGAGAATTCCCAGATCCAGGTCAAGGTCTGCCATGGGAATCTCAACAATGAGACACCAGAGCATTGCTGGGGCACAGAGCAGAGGACCCCTGGCCCAGGGTGAAGCCCTGGTGGGGAGGAGCACTCAGGCCGTGGCACTCACCCTTCGTGTTGGGGCTCTCCCAGGTCATTTCACTGGTTTCAGGCTGCCTCAGCTGCTGGCCTTGATCTCTGATTTCTGTACAGGCAAGAGACTTGTCTGTACCTATGCAAAATCAGATTATTTTATCTATCCCTGCCTGCATGACAGGGGCAGATTCCTGAAAAAGAGCACTGAGGAGCAGTTTAAATGCAGATTTCTGTCCAAAACCCAAGTCTTTGGTACTACATTGTCAATTCCTCCAGCACCCCAGCCCTGATGAAGGTAATTTGTATTCCCTATAAATCTGTTCCTAGAGTATCCATCCATCCCTGGAGTGTTCCCTACCTGCATTCCAGCAGCCTCAGCCAAGGGGAGGATGCATTATTGCTCTTGTGGTCAGACTGAAGGAGTGACCAAAGGTGCACAGAGGGATCACCTGAACACAGACACCCCCAGCAGGAGGTTAACCCCTAAACCACGAGGATTTTTCTTCCTTCCTCCCTGCAAAAAGCAGGTAATTTGGGGTCAAACAACTAAAGGAGGGAAGAGAGGCCTGCACTTAGGGCAGTGCTGTTTGCTGCCTGCCCTGCAGCACTCCCAGGGCCCTGCTGGAGCTGGATGCCAGGTACAGGGGGAGGCTGTGGAGAGGAGTTGGTCTCACGTCCCATCTGCATTAGGCAGCACTGATATGCTTAAATTATGATCTTGCAATTAAAAACTGTATTAAAATCTTCTGCTGGTTCTGGAGTGGGAAGCTGTAGTAAATCAGATAGCTACATGGAGACTCTTAGACAAGTTACAAATTATTCATAACCAATTATGTAAATTCCTCTGGAGCTGTAATAGTAAAAAACATCCCAGAGCCCTGTACAAAAAGTGGGTTGGTTTGGGTACCCCCAGAGAAGGAGCAGCACTATTATTGTTTAAGTCTACTCTGTAAATGTGTTAATGGATCCACTCTGAAGAATCTGAGGGGAGAAAGAACAGACGCAACCTATTAACTGCCCATGTCCTAGTAATCATCGAATAAATTGACTTTTATTGTATCCAAAAGTAAGAAATCTTCTGGGATAAAAAACCTTTTGCTACTTGGCTGCTGATAATTGGAATCAACAACTCAAGGAATTAAGGAGGGTAGATCAGCTACATGCTTTTAAAATGATTTGTAGCTGATGTATTGCCAGTTATGCACTCCATGGGCTAATCTCTAATTGTATTTTCATGTATGGCTCTGGACTGAGTGGGTGATTTATTTGACACATGGTTTGATCTACTCATCACCAGCCCTTAACATACAGGGTTTGCCATTCCAGATTGAGCTCTTTGTCCAACAAGTCCCATCCCCTGCCTTTAGCAGCGGCTAAAAACACTCTTGCATGGCAAAGGGCTTGGCTGCTGCTGGAAGTGGTGGTGGCAGGGATGGCTCCTGGTGGCCCCGTGGCTCTTCTCAGTGTTCAGACACCCTCTTGGGGCCTGACCTCTGTGTGACAGAGACCAGAGGCACGTCCCAAGGCTGCTTCAGAGCCAGGAGTTGTTGCCTTTGTCGGTGGCTGGGGAGCCAAGAGGCAGCAGCAGGACCCTCCTGTGTGAGGAACCTGTGTGGCTCAGGCACCAGTTCAGAGGCCGGGGAACTTGGCGAGCTCTGCTGTGGGAGATACTGAATCACTCACTCTCTCTGAACTTGTTTCCACCCACTCCTTCTCTTGCATAATTAGCCTATAAGCTCTCCAGGGCAGGGACCATCTTTTTATAACCTGTTTTGTGTAACACCTCACACACAATGGGGTGCCAGTCTCACCTCAGGCCTGCAGGCACTGCGCTGCTGTGGATAATTAGTATTTTTTAGGCACCACTGTAGTACAAATAAGCAGGGTGTTTTGTTGTTGTTATTTATTCTTGGCCGAGGCCTGGTGAAGGCAGCAGATCACAGAGGACTGTGGACAGGCTGAGTTTAGAGAAGAGCAGACACGTGAGCTTGTGGTGAAGATGGAAGGGCTCTGCAGACCTCTGCTTTATTCCCAGCTCAGCTGCTTCTCAAGTTACTTTTTACTGACCTCTTCATTACTTCTCACCAAAGTTTCCTTGCTATGAAAAGTGTAATTAAGTCCCCAGCTCTTTTGTGAAGGTCTGTTAGAGGTTTGGCTAGAGCAGAAAGAGTAAGAAATTAGACATGGCAAATTCAGTTTAATTGTTCCTTGCCCTTGTGCAGACCAGAGGATGTTCTTACAGCACTTCTGTAACGTGTTTTGCTGTGGGTGGGCAAAAGCTGGGAGAAATCACAGAAGATCAAGTGCCAAAGTGTGTGTGTATGCTCATCTGACCAGCCGGGTGTGCATCACGTGCGTGAGAAATGCCTCTTTTTTTTCTTTAAATTCACAGAACTGCTCTTTGTTTCCTTAATCTCACCGTGGATGGCTTCCTCTCTGCGTGCCCATGCTGTAATTCCCCCAGTAGACATCTGTCAGGAATATACAAAAACGAGCACAGCTTTGATGCAACAACAGAATCCTGGAAACTAATCAAGAAAAAAAAAATTGCCCTTGTAAAACTGGGTCTGTAATTATTATGAGAGCCAAGATATCGAGATAATAAGGAGACAGCCCTAAATAACTTGGGGGAATTACAGAAGGTAATAATGTACTGCACCACTGCCAGACAGGGTTAGACAGACAGAGTGGCTTTGGGTTTTGGCCTGGGTTCTGCATTGCGTTAAGGCTGCTCCAGCACTGCCAGACCGAGGGAGGGGTGTGAGGAGAGGGGCTCCTGCCTCGGGCTGAGCCTTCCTGGGCGCCACAGGGGGATCTGCAGCTCCTCACCCCCCTCATCCTGCAGCCTGGGGAGGCTCCAGCCCTGCCACGCACCCCAGAGCTGCTGCAGTGAGGCCTGGAACCTGCTCAGTTTGGGGGGATCAGCTTTTCCTTCCCACCTCAGCTTGGCCTTGACATCTCATACCCACGAGATGCTCCACTCTGTGCCAGCCAACCTGCCCTGAGCACAGAAATCTCTGCAGCTGCCCCCCTGCAGTGTGATACCAGCGATGCAAAATAGGCAAAGGGTTACCAAAACCAAAAAAAACCCCAAGCAACACTGTTGCTGTCTCTGAGGGAGGGAGTGTCAGCTCGGCTTTGCTGGTTATGGTAAACTGTTGTACACAAGCTCCTATCCTCAAACAGGAATCTCTGTGCCAGAAAGTCCATGTAGTCTTGGAAAACAGATGGTGTGGGAGCGAGCTAATCAGGAGTGGTTGCCCCGCTTGCATTTGTGTTTTGCCAGAAGAGTCAAGCCAAGCTCCCGTTGCTTTTTCACAGCCACCTTCGGCAGGGCAGGAGCAGCCCAGATTCTCCTGCCGAGGAAATGTGCGAGGCCGCTTCCAGCTCCAGAGAGCTCTGGCAGGGGCAGCTCAGCACTGCGGTGTAGACATATCCTTTGGGTGTAATAACAATAGAAAGATGAGATATGTCCTTTTCAGAGGGTTTGCAGCAACAGGGTGTTAAGATAATACAGGCAATCAAGCTCAAAATATATCTGGTGGTGGTTTCTAACCCTGCTGGTATTTCTCCTCGGGGTTCAGTGTGTTAGAAGAGTTCAGGGGCGTGTTTTAAAGTATGCAGAACCCACAACCAGGAGTAAAGACTTCCAAGGATCTTAACACTCATTTAGACAAACAGAAGTCACTCTGTGCTACAAAGCTGCTCTGCAAACTGGGGGGCTGAACTCGTTTGGAAATTCAGTTTTTAGGTGCCCTTGATTTACTAATCATCAAGACAAGATCTCTGCATCTTTTTCAGTAAAGCAAATGCTATTTAAAGACATAAATCCACACTTATTAAACGTAATGTTTCTGTTTTGCAAGGATATTCCACCTCCAGGATGGGGTTGTAGGGCTGTTATCCCTTCGGGCTGACTTCAGTCCTCAAAACTGAATTTTAAACAACAACCTCTTCACTTCTCCACTTAATCTTGGAGATGCACTAAAATATTCTGTGCCTTCTTTAAACAGAAGAAAAAACCCCATGAGTTTCAGGTGTGTGAGCATTGAAAATCCCAGTGAATTCCACTGAAGAGTCAGTCCCCTGTATAGCAGCACTTTCCAGGGACACTTCCTACCTCCCCTTTAATGTCCTTGTACTCAGTACCTGGAGGAGCATAGCATGCTACTGCTAAGTGCTTTTAAAGCAGGATTTTAAAACTTCTCCTGTGGGTGCCCCTGTTGATTACAGATCTGGGGTTTTTTCCCCACCAAGACCCAGTGTTTTGGCTCCAGCACCCTCATCAGTTGTAATTACTGTGCCCTTTACATGGAAAATGTGATCAACTTCAGCTCCTCTGAGCTGCTTCATCCATCTGCACCTGTGGCTATGGAGGGAATGGCTCATGCTGGAAATTCTGACTCTATCAGAATGGCAATTATTAATCCTAGGAACTGCATTAAAAATATCTCCCTTTTTATTAGCACTATTGAGAGAAGTCTTACTCTTGATGATCTGCTAGTCGCTTGTCATGTTAATTCCAATGTAAAGTATAAAAGCCCTTCTTTAGTTTGAGTCAAAATTGTGTTTAAAGACATAGGAATATAGCTGATGCATTAATGTGGTTGACTGAGGTAAATATGGCCAGGGTAGATCTCTTCACTCTCTGCTCTCTTTGAATCCTGTTTAATTCACACAGCAAAATGGCCATACATGTTTTGGATTTCAGTGGATTGTGCTGAGCACAAATGGCCTTTGCAAATCAAGAGTTTGAGCTGAACTTGATGGGGTGTTGTGTGGCACTCTTCTGGTATCAGCCAACTCTGCCTGTCCTGCACCCTGCCACAGCTCACAGCAGGGCTGGCATTCTGCTGTGGCTTCAGGTTCAACAAAAATCTCTCCTGATGAGCCCAGGAGGAGCAACTCGAAAAGTTTGCTCGTTTAAATACCTGCTTTTGGTACTTCAAATAAATTGAGGGTTAAAAAGACAGAAGTTTGAGGTGTCTGTGCACAAACAGGAGAGGGAGAACAGGAGCAGTCCCCAGGTCCTGCAGCAGCCCTGTAAGGCACTGCATGCTTGTCTTCCTCTGCAGCACCAGTTCCAGAAACAGAGCCAGCATCCCCTAGCCTAATTCCTCAGGCTGAACCTGGCCAGGGAGCTGGGATGTCCAGATCAAGCATCACTTGTGACCTTGTTTCCATTCCCACTGCCCTGCCTGTGTCTGCTGGGCTGTCCCAAGCCCCTGTGTGCATCCCATGCCCCTCAGCCTCCGAAATCTACTGGATGGAGCAGCTGTGGGGCACAACAGCCCTTTTGCAGCCACTTCTCCTGCCTCTGCTCCTGCCTGGGTGGCTCAGCAACCACAGCTCTCATCATTAGCAGCCACTGGTGGGTCCCAGATTTAGCCCTGTCACCACAAACCCTCTCTTTTGCTCCAGCTTTAGCAAGCGGTAACTCCCTTAATTACACATTTTTCTCTCCTCCACCCCAGCTACTGCACCCTTGGCTGGGGGATGGGAGGGGAGAGCAAAAAGGAGGAATCAGAGGGGGACATTAAATGAAGAGCACTGTGGTCCATCCTGCTGGCTGCAGCATGACTGTTCCTGGCAGCACAAGTTTAGCAGAAGCCCTGGCCCAGTGTGTTTTCTACTGGGGCTGCAGCTCAGGGCTGGATTTTGGGGCTTCCCCCTACTCTGTCCTTTTCTTCCTGCTCAAAGAGGCTGATAGTGTGACTCCCCTTCTCTGGCCTGGTTTGGGGTGAACCCAGCTTTCCCCTAAGCCCACCACCATCTCCTCAGGCATCCTCCAGCCCTGGCCAGGGCTTTCCAGGTCCCTTGTTCCTCCCTGCTGCTCTTTCTCTTTCCTTTGCTGCCCTCTATCCCCAGCCTTGCTCTGCTGCCTGGCACATAAACCTCGAATTTGCTGCATAGGCATAAAATCCTGTGAACTGCTGCACCTTTTGCACATGGATAGGTCAAAAAGAAGTGTAGCAATTTGCTTGAACATGTGCACGGGCAGTATTAATGCAGATCAGTTGCAAGAAATAACGTAATACAGATTTGCCAACGTATGTATTGCATAAATGCTGACAGGTGCTGACAGAAGTGTGTGCGTAAACATTTAATAGCACTGTTAATTCATAGCACAACAGTTGCTGTTGGCATGGTTTGGAATTTATTATATTTTGCTATTTATTCCTAGTCAGCTTGTTGTCCATCATCCTCCCAGATGGCATGTCTGCCGCAATTCCTTCCTCCTCACATTTGCATGATGCTTTTCCTGGGAGGAAGGCAGGGTGCCTGAGAGCTCAAGTTGTGCTTGCAGGCTCCAAAGCCTCCTTTCTTGTTCAATATAAGCCCACTCAGTGACTGTGAAGAGTTCCCCTAATCTCTTTATATCTTAATTGCTCTCTGTGAATCGGGGGAAATAAATATTTCATTCCCTTATAGATGTGTTTCCCTATTCTGTTTTTCTTTTCTAATCTGTTCAGATCACCGTGGTGAAAACCCGGCCCCACTGAAGGCAAAGATGAAACCACCACTGATTTCAGTCCAACAAAGATTCACCTTAACTGACTCTGCCTAAAAGTCCAAGATAATCATCAAGGCTCCTTTTATAGTCCCTGTCGAAAGACACTGGCACCTCCAGCATCAATCCACCCTCCCTGTCTCAGACAGATATCTTGGGAAGGGATGAATGGCTCTCCAGAGGTGCCAGTTTCCCTCTCCATTCATCACAGCAGAAAGTTCAAACTCAAACTTTTAGGTGGCTGTTTTTCAGTTGAGAATGGCAGGGATGAGTCCTTGCAGTGTTGTAGTCCTTCCTCTTTCCCAGAGCTGGAATGTTCCCTGCTGCAACACTGCAGGTATTTATAGCTGGATCGACACTTGGGTGAGGTTTGTCCCTCAGGTATCCCCCTGGGAAGGACACCCAGGTGGCCTTGGACAGTGCCTGGCTCTGGCTGCGTTCATCCATGGCAGTTTTCAGAAGCAGCAGGAGGAGGTTTATGGATACACTGAGCAGCCTTTAGCTGGGTATTGCCAAGGGAAAAACTGAACCAGCCCGTAGGTTTCACATTTGGCTTTTCTCAGTGGAAAAACTGGACAATATCAAATGACAGGAACAGCCTTCCAAAAACATTTTCTTTAAAGCAGTGAGCGAGAGGAGCTTTTTCACTATTAATCTCCAAAGGTGCACAGTAATTGGTCGTGTTTCAAGTGTGAGGGGCAGTAAATGGGGTCTCTGTGGGTCTGCTCATGGTGGTTTTCAGACACATGGGAATAATGAATGGCCAGGTGTGACAGCCTCTAGGACATGCTCCTCATTGTTTTCCCCCAAATTCAGGATGCTGGTTAGGAGGTGGCACTAACAAGGACAGTTGGATGGGATTCATTCCTTTAATTTCTCCAGGAGCCCATAGGAACTGCAGTGTGGCCTGGTTGTGGCAGTGAGTGCTGCTGGCAGGCCAGGGTGGCCATAGGTGCTGAATCCCAGCCCTGAAAGCTGCTGGGGTGTCCTGATGACAAGTGAGAGGGAGAAATTTCTTGGCTTCAAGAGTTCACCACACAGGAAAAGTCAACATGGAGAAGAAAATAAAGCCCTTGTTCCTCTGAATTGTGAAAATTGTTTCCTCTCTGGGTGTAAATGGATGGGGGATATTCTGATTTATCAGGTAAGGATCTGCTCTAATGTGCAGTAAAAGCTTCAAGTTCTGGCTGTAAGTCAGGGGTTAGTCCTTTGGGTAGTCACAGAGGAGGTTTTGCAGGGGGATCAGGAGGTAGAGCCCTTGGGAACCCCAGGAAAAATAAACATAACCCAAAAAGCTGTGAGAGATTGTGTGACAGCCTCTGGTGAATGAGAAGTGACTGAACACCAGGTTTTTCTCTTTCACAGCCATAAAGCCGGGCTAAGGAGCCTGTCCATTACATCTCTGCTGTGGTATCACTCCCCGTGTTTGACACTGCTCACATGATCTACGAACTGGGGCCTGGTTTTGATTTAACACTGTTTATTAACTGAGCAGTGCTGACATATTTTAGTGCAACATATAAAATCTAAGGCTTTTTCTTAAGCTGAGGAAATGAGGTTATGTGACATTGATCCAAAATGGAGGGGAGTATTTTAGGTTTCACGTTAACAGACGAGGGAGCAGAGACAGGGGAAATGCAGTTTTTCTCCTGTCCTCCCTGCCAAGTCCTCTGCAAATGGGGCAGAAACACCATGTTTCAGTAAAACCTGGTGCAGATTTAAAACCAGCTGCAAATGGCTTTTGATCATTTTGTCATGTGTGTGAAAGATTGTAAGAATTGGTTTAAAACCTAAATTGAGACAATAAGAAATTCAAAATAACGTCTGCTTGAGTTATTCAGCTCTGAAAAGAGTTGAACACGAATGTCCCATGGCTACAGTGAAGGTACAAGATGTTGTCCCCATTAAATGGAAGAGGAAACTGAGGCCAGAAATGGGGGAATGGTGATGCAATGGCTAGAGAAGAGGTTGGTCCTTCAAATTTTAGGACCTTGTGGAATCCTACCAGTGCTAGGAATGTCGGCTAAGGGAAACTGATTAAGGAAATCTAGAGCTTACTGGCACAAATAGTGATCTGCAGACAGGCAATGACAGGCCACTAATAGGCCTGGTAATATGGATTTGCATTAACTGTTTGGGGTGTTTTGTAAGGCCCTTGGCTGCCTGTCAAAGCACTAAAGCTGGTGCATTGTTCCAGCACTGGAGTTGCTGCTGTTGGTGTGAGTCCAGAGCTGCTGTGGTTGTGCAACGCTCCCAAGTCTTTTCTCCTTGCTTTTCTCCTGGTTACCTCCTGAATGGAAGTCCTTTCCTTGGTCTGGATAATAGCTATTAAATTTGGCTGCACCCACTCAACATTGCTGTGCTTCTTGGAAATAGGGCAGCAGTTGTGTAACTTCCATTCATCTGTCCATGCAGAGCAGTTAATTTCCATTATTGAGGTTTCCCAACATCATAAGAGAGTTGCATTAATGGGGCTTATCTCTGATAACCAGTGCAAACTAGTGCAGGAAAATCCATGAACAGAGCCAGCCCTGTTTAATTCAGCCTGGTGAGTGAACATTACACCATTACCCTCCACCAGCATCTCTCAGCTTCCTGCTCCTCCCCACACCTCTCCTGACCTCTGCTGTGGTGCTTGGAAACCCACTGGCTGTACTTTGGTCCCTGTTTCAGCTGGAGCTGCCTGTAAAAGGTTCCCACCATCAGTTACTCTGTGAGCTGGGCAAGCTCTGCTGCCATTCCACCAAATTCCCTCAATTCCCATCAGCAGTGTGGGGTTGCCCATTTTCCTCCTGCAGCCAGCCCAGAGCTCACTGGTGCATCTCCCCTTTCCCATCACTCTAGTCACCCCAAGAAGAAGGGCTGAAGGAGCTCACACGCTGCCCCATGTAATCTCGCTGCTAGCTGACATTTCTCCTCCTCCTCCACTCATTTATCCCAAATCCCTTCCTTTTCAGATCCCTTCATTTCCTCCTGCCCTCAGTTTTTAAGCCTTCTCTTATGTGACTTAGTGTCTAGAACAGCTTCCCTCTGTACTCCTCTCCCCTTTCAAATCCTTCCTTAAACCACAGCCACTTCAGCAAGTCCTCCTTTTTAGAGCAGTAATCCCCAGTTATGCCAGAGCCCACAAACATTATCTGGTGTCATGTCAAGCCTGTGCACAGCCTCTGAGGGAGGCTGGGCAGGTTTCTGAGAGGGAGCAGAGCTTCTAAATCCCTTTGAAATGGAACACAAATCAGGCACCTCGTTCTCTTTGGTGTCAGATCCCCTGTTATTGTCCCAGGGCAGGGCATGGGTATGGATTTAGGGACAGAATGCAGCAGCACCATCCAGGGTGTGAGAGGATTGTATGGAACCACAAATCATTTGGTTGTGTGAGTTAAGGGCATGTCCCCCATGCTAAGATGGGCTGGTTTAGATGTGTCTTGGGGCGCTGGTTCTTGCTCAGTTGCTCATTTCCAAATGTGAATTTTGAGAGAGGCAGAGCTCACAAGTGCTCTCTCCTGTTAGGGATCCCCCCATAGTCAGTCCCTATCTCTGTGTGAGTAACTGGGATTGCTCCCAATGGGATCAGCAGCAGCAGGACTGTGGATGCTTTGCTTTTTGGTCACTAGCTGTGTAACAGGTTTGCTGTCAGGAGCATTCCCTCTGTTCCCAGCAAGGCTGTTCCTGTGAAAGTCCTGTACAAAGGTGACATTGAGCGTCGTGGAAATGTCAGGAATACTTAGCCTGCTGTGCTTCTCAAAGGGAAAGATGTTGGAGCTGGGATTTAAGATGAGGGTAGTGTGGTCAGAAAGGGGTTTAGGACTCAGACTAGGCATGGGTGTGACTATGGGGCTGCCATGTTGGTTTTTGTCTAGAGGGCAAAGCAGAGAAGTAATTCAGGGGATGGAGAGTCTGCTCCTACATCCCCAAAATGCAGAATGTTCACAGGGGGGCCAGCAGTCCTGCACTGGGCTTGTGAAAACTCTGTGGTAAAACCTCTGTGAGGAGGTTCTCGGGTCTCAAGTGCTAAACATGTTGTGACCAATTCCATTTGCTGCTCACGCTGTGATTCAATTCCCAGAGCGTTGTCAGGAGCAGCTGTGAGTGGATGGGACTCCTGTGGCTGCTCCCGTGCAGCTCCCAGGTGACTCTGCCTGATCAAAACTGCTGCCCAAGATAATGTGAACTGTCAGTCATGGTCAGGCCTTAACCAGTGCTGGATTCAGCTCAGTTAGAAACCACTCTGAGGGGTGAAAAACCCCTCCCATGTCCATGTCTATCCAGTGGAGTAAAACACAAGTGTCCTGGGAAGGGGCCGTGCTCTGCAGGCTGACAGCAGAACCCACACACACATTTGTGGAATACATTCTTCGCCTTTAGAAAGATGAAAGGTAAAAGAAGGAGAAAAGGCTATTCCTGATCAATTGCCAAAATCATAAAATGCAGAGAGAGGGAGAGAGGAAGACACCAGCTGTAAATGCAAAAAGCAGCACAAAAATCCAGTGAGTCCATGCTGGAGTGGGGGATTAAACCCAAGTCTGCAAAACTCCAGCCAGTGCCTGTGACATGAGGCCTCCTGCACGAGCTGACTCCCTGCTCCAGGTGCTGCTGTGGTGAGGCACAGTGTGAGAGTGGCCGAGCTGGGGCTGTGAGCAGTGCCTTGTGAGCAGGGCAGGTCCTGGCAGCCCTGGGCACTGCAGCATCACATCCCCTTCCCAGGGGAACTGGGAGCCCCTCAGAGCTCCCTCAGCCTCGGGGGCTCCCCGTGGGATCCCTGCCTGGGCTGCTGCAGGAGGAGGAGGAGGATGAGTGGCTGGACAGGATGAACACTGAGTGGGAACAGGCTTCCCATTCCAGCAGCTCTGGATTTATTTCTGTTCATTCACTGCAAGTCAGAATCCATTCTCTTCAGTTTCATTCTTCCGTGCTGTGACACCCTTAAAATCCGTGGTACATTTAACTTTTTATTTCCATTTAATACCTTTTAAAGTGATCTAATGCAGACAGATTGCAGACAGTGAGGGTTACTGTCCTTTGGTGGAAATACCCTCTTTAATAAAATATTGAGAGACAGACTGGCCCCTCCATGCATGAAAAAAGAAAGATATACTATGTTTAGATGCAGTGGCAGTAAAACTTTATAGACTTATCAGTTTTGGACTGTCATGTTCTCCTGAAGTTTTCAAATCACCTTGCAAAGGCAGCCAGCTCTCCTGGTTTGGAAATCAGAACCAGTTGTTTTTGCAGTTTGCAGTATTTAATGTAGATCTATGTAAATCGGTAGGGGAGAGGGAGGAGAAGAGTTTGATCTTAAAATATAATTTGGATTGTTCTCATCTTTTCTTTTAAGGCTGTTTTGATCATTTGTTGCCGCCTCCCAGTTTTCAAACATCTCAGTCTCAAAAAGTTCTGATACTTTTAAAGATAAGGATCAAATTTAATGTATTTTTGTCTCTTAGTTCTCATGCCTTTGACATTCAAGTTTGCAAACCTCCCCTATCAAAGGGCTTTAACATCTTTCCTTTTTCTTCCCTTTTTTTTTTATTTTTAAATGAAAATTGACATTCTCATTTAACAATGTGACTCTAGGAGCCAAGACTTTCAGAAAAATGCCAAATACTACAACACCTATGGGAATTTGCAACCTTATTATTAGTAATGGGCACCTCTCGCTTCTCTCCAAGCCTCCTGAGATTTTGGTGTTTCATCTAAATCCACCCAAATTCTGTGATCTTTAAAAGTGGGAAGAGTGGAAAATCACCTCCTCAAGAGAAGAACTGATTACACAGCATGGAACTAATTTCCAGTTTGAACCTCTTTAAACATCAAATATTTTCAGGTGTAAGATTTGAAATGTTGTTTTTTCCCCACTTCTTTTTGCTTTGCTGGTAGAATGAAGGATTTGATTTAACGTTATATGCCTGGAAAAAATAAAGCATTTAATTTACATTTTACAAGGCAGTTATTGCAGGTTAATTAAATATCAATTGAGTGTTATAGGCCATATTAAGATTTATTAATAACCCAGTAGATAAATCTCCTTGGAATTCAATTAAATGAAAATCACATAAAAATATATGTGCAATTTTATTCATATAATACATAAAACTTGTGAATTATTGTGCAGCTTTGTATAGTAAGTTGATTAATGAGAATTAATTGCTGAAATGGAGAAAAATCAATTTAAACTTCCTGTAGCAGCTATAAGAAGCTTGCTATTCTTCTCCCACACCCTTGGAAAGCTGACTCTGTGTCTGCATTTAGACTCTACCATAGGATGAGTCTTGGAATAAATGTGCTTCCTCTCCTCTCACCTGCTTTAGCTCAGCGTTTTGGGCTCGGAGAAGGGAATTAGTCACTGCTGCCAGTGTACTCCATGGAGTTACTTGTGCCACTGGAGCTTTTAGAGGTGAGAAAAGCAGCAAGTGAAAAGAAAAAAGAGAGCAAAGGAGCAGAAAGGTGACACTGGTGGGTGTCCCTGGCACTGGGAGCACCCCTGGGCTTGTGCCTCGTGTCACAGGCAGTCCCTGCTGGCAGGGAGAGCTCCAGGAGGCCGGAGAGCTCTGGGACTCCTTGGCCCAGCAGCTGTGGGAGCCTTTTGCCCTTTGGGTGCTGTTCCCACTCCGTCCAGAGTTCCCAAAGCAGCTCCTGCCAGCCAGGCTGTGGGCTCTGGGCAGAGCAGCGTGTGGGGCCTTAACCAGGGTTACTGAGGGGCTCAAGGCCCTTTTGGGGAAGCAGAGCTTCCGACATCTCAGCAGCTGGAAACCTCTTTCCAACCCTCGCAGGCCAATGGGGGCCTGGCCTGGTGCCATCTGCTCCCTGTGCATCCTGAAACACTGTCAATATGAGATTATGCTCCAATTACAGGACCAGACCGACTGGTTTAACTCCTACCATGAATCTATTTTGCTTTATTACCATGCCCTGACTCTGTGACTGATGTAGCAGACACCAAAAGAGATGGGCTCTGCCCAGAGGGCTTTGTCTCACAGGAACACGCCGGGAGAAGACCGAACGCGGCAGAAAATGCAGATGAATGAGTAACTCAGTCAAGATTTTCTTTTTAATTTGGGGATTCTTTGCTTGGTTTTGTGTTTGGCTTGAGTTTTAATATTGCTAAATTTGCTTCCTTCAGACGTTGCACAAGAACAGAGACTTCCAGAGAAACTCAAACAGGGTTAGGCATGTGGCTCTTTGAAGTGTGCGTGTTGGGGGGTGAGCGCTCGGCGTGCACATGGGAACACTCCTGCAGCATGGAAAACCCAGGGAGAACCCTGCTCCAGCTCCCACAGCAACTCCAGCTGAGCCATGGCCCGTCCTGGAGAAGTTTAGCCATGTTGAAAATACAAGCAGGTGTCAGTCCTTGCTCACCCTCCCTGCTCGTGCAGCAGAGATTGCCTGCATCTGTCTCCTCTGTGCTTCAGCTCGGCTTCTCCCTGCAATAGTTGTCAGGGATATTAGCATTAAATACTTACTGCCTGGCTTAACTAAGGGGTAAGATAGGATTTAATTTGTATGGCTGAAATCCAATTATATAATGGAGCCCCTGGGGGAAGCAGTTATACCTGCTGAATCTCTTGGATGAGTAATTGTGCACAAAGGCTCCTCTCCAGAAGTAGAAACAGATCTGAAATATTTTTTCTTTTCTCTTTTTTTGCTGCTGCTGTTACATAATAAGGCTGAGACCCTGAAAAGAAAAGCCAATGACAACCCAATGCAGTAGAAAGAATTAAAGCATTGCCAGGGGAAAACAAGTTATAATCTGATAAAATCAAGGATCTAACAGGAAGTCTGCAGCAGCATTGGCTTGGAGGAGCCAAAAGGCAGGGCAGCCAAAGGAAGCTTACTCATCTTTTTAGAAAATAGCACAGAGGCTTTGCTGTCTAACTTTTCCCTCTATTTCTACCATGAACAGGGAAAGGGAATCCTCTGGTTGCTTTTGTCAAAGCCTGGGAGGTGAGTAGGTATTTAAAAAGCTAAGCAGCCAGCTAATTCAGATACTTTTGAAAAAATCCAGCAGTTAACCACCTTTGAAAATCCCTTCTGCTTATCCTGCATGTCATCTGCACCCTGATAAGCATCAGAATCATAGGTGATGATGAGCAGGACAGGAACAAAAGCATGATGAGGTTCCCAGCAAGGTTTATGAAAGCAGGCAAGCTTGTAAGGCATTAATCTCTGGGATAGTACTGGGGCTTGACAACTCTCCCATCTGATATCTGCAGCAGCTCCAAATCCCACAAAGGAATTCCTGAGGGACTGGGACTGAAGGCATCAGCCTGCTGTGCTTGTGCAAGGCTTCTCAGAGGTCAGAGCGCCAAATTTCATTCTATTTTTAAAAACAAAAAGCAAACTTTTATTATTTTCTAATGACCCCTGAGTGGAAAAAATAATTTCCTCAGTGTCTTTGATTACAGGGCTACTTGCAGATGAAATGGTGTCTACTTCCAGCCGGAGGAGGGAAGCCCAGAATTCCCAGTGCCACAGACTGAGGACAGACCCTTCAGCCTCGCTGCCTGGGCAGGGATTTCAGTGCTTGCAGAACGCAGCTAAATCCTGGCGAGGCTCTACGAGGAGGGACCTGTTCCCAGCCTCGCAGCTCCACCCAGTGGCTCTTTTTTGGCAGGATAAATCCAGAATTTCAGAGGCATCAAAACCTGTTGAGGCCAATGCTGATGCGCTGTGGAGATGCTCTGGGATGTGCGTGACGGTGTATGTGTTTCACTCTTAGAGTTGTCAGCTACCATTTGGATAATGGCAAAAAACTGCAAAGAGACTTTTAGTGAATATAGAAGAATCAGAAATCTTCTTATCCCCTTTCTTAACCTTCCCCCAGCACAAGTGGAAGTGGAAAAATAGTAGGAAGCTGGTCATTTACACACTTCACCTTTTCAAATTTTCTATGAGCAAGTTGCAACAGTTTGGGCCAAATTTATTTGTTATGTGAGCTTAGTAATGAATTACCAGAGCAACTGATTTCTAAGTTCGTTTTGAAGAAGAATTCTCCTGTGAGTGCAAATTTACCTTGGCAGTGCTCACTGTATTGCTCCACTTTCCTTCCTGGGTAATTACCAGGACTAACAGGAAGCAAATTTTCATCATTTCTATCAAGGATGCCATGCTGAAACTTGTTTTTTCCAGGAGTATCAGGGTACTTGTAATTAAAACAAGGTTCTATTTGTGCATGTGCACACTTTTACTCCAGGAACACTCAAGAGACGGGTACAGATTCACAGAACACAGAAGTGTGATATTAACAGTTAACTTTTGATTTGAGCCAGTAATGTAAAAATACCCTGTTCCTCCAAGCTGAAGTGAAAACTGAAATCTCAGTTGTGCATAACGTAGATTTACCAGCCTCTCTGCAAGTCTTAAAAATAGAGACGCTGATAAACTGATAGAAACCACAGTCTTGCTGTGAATGTCCTGGAAGTGCCCACCCCATCTGTGTGAGGAAAATATCATCTGTGAAACGCTGCTCCCAGACAGGCTGTGCAGCTCCAGTGCCATGGAAGGAGTTGAAATGACCTCTTCCTCGTGGAGTTCAAACGTTATTTAGCATAAATGCAGCCCCTAAGGCCTTCACTTGAAGTTGCTTTCTGCCAGCACAGCAGCTGAACATGGCCTTTAATCTGCTTTGCTTTGCCACTGGAGTGCTCCATGGTAAGAGATCTGGAGTTAGAAACTACGTGAATCCCACCTTTAAGCTTGTAGACATCAGTTCTCCATCCATACAATTAAAAGGTAAATCAGCCTATGCCATGTTAGGACAAAAGATGGGAGGTTTTTCTTTCAGAGGGGTATTTCAAAATAGCTATTCACTATCCACATGCAAAGAATAACAGGAAGCATCTTGCAAAATGCAGTTTTGGAAAAGGGAATATTTATTTTTCTTTTTGTTAAACCCTAAATCAGAGCAAGAACCTGCTGGGTTTTACTTGTCCTCCCCAAAACTGTCACTAAAGAGCCCTTCAGTGTCTGAGCCAGGTACAGCTACCCCACCAAATTTCTGAGACCGTGGAACAAAACTGCTTTACTGATTTTACCACAAAGGTGTTTGCTGGGCACCATCTCCCACCTGAGCTTGTTCTCTCTTGTTCCCCCAAGTCACCCAAGCTGTGGCGGCACCATGGGGAGGAGGGAGGACAGCAAGCCCCATGTGTGTGCAGGGAAGATTTCAAATGCCCATGGGACAGCAAATAGCTGAGATTTTGGCATGGCAAGGGTATGACTTGCAGCTTGTGAGTTTTTCTCCTTCTCTGTTTCTGTACCAGGATTTCTGTGTTTGCAAAGCCCTTGCCAAAGGTCCGTGCAGGTTGTGAAGCTCAGGTGAAACCTGCTGCTGTGATAAGCAACCTCCTCACCCCAAAAGTGCTGTTTAGTTTTTCTTTTCGTGCAGCTGGGGAGGTCCCAGGCTCCCTGCAGCTGCTTTCAGCCACTCTGCAGTCCTGAGCCTGCTCTCCTGCCACGTGAACAGGGGTTTGTACCCGAAATGCCTGGAGGCCTTGTCTGTCTCAAAGGAGAAGGTGGTGACTATGGTGTTCAGCAGGGGCACGTTGAGAAAAGGCTGTGGCCTCCAGAAAGGGGACAGGATGACCCTGATGATCCTGTGCAGTTGTATCATCAGCCACATCTTCCAGTAGGGGATGTGTGAGCCCAGCCTCACCGAGGGGTCTGCGCTGCACAGCAGCTGGTGCCTGACCAGGAAACCCTTCCTGCTTGGAGTGTCATCATAGCAGTAATACACCTGTCCTGCCAGCAAGCCTGGCTGCAGCTGCAGGTTCCTTGCTGCAAGGACATGCATCCATGCCACATTCCCTGGAGAAATGAGAGGGAGAGAAGCCGGCATTCAGGAGGAGCTCAGTTTCCCTGTTTACCGTAGAATGAGTGCATTGGATCTGCCAGCTTCAGTGCTGGGAAGCAGGGAGGCACTCATCATGTGCTCAGCTGTGCTGCAGAGAGACTGAGTAGTTAATCCAGGCCTCCAAGATCCTTTAAACCTTTGGTCTCCCCTTTGAGCTGGACAATTAATGTGCCTTGTGATCCTGGTTCATGTGAAGCAAAAGGGCAGTGTTTTGTAGTGAGAGCAGGATGAATAGGAGGCAGTGCTCCAGGGTTTTATCCCTGCCTGTGCTGTGAGCCTTTGAAGGAGTCACTTGATTTATCTGGGCCTGATTCTTCTCTAACAGCATTTTCAAAATCTGCACTTCTGGAAAAAGACATATAAATGTGCTGCACAGAAATCTCTGAATGCCTGCGTGAGCTAATGGTGAATTACAACCCCTGAAAGGCACAAAAACAAACTCTTCCTATAGGTTTTGTGAGTAATTTCTTGTGCTTGCTAAAACTGGTTATGTAGTACAGCCTTTTCTGTAAAGAAATTGACAAATAGTGGTAGTTTAATTTTTTTTCTAATGAAGTGGCTTTTCCTAGCAAAAACATTTTAAAAACAAAGCCAGAATTTCTCTCTGCCCCCCATATATCCCTGAAACACTTCTCAAAGGGAAAAAAGAAAACCCTTCCCAGGAAAACAGTAGTCACAAGAATCTGCTTTTAAAACCCTTTAGCCAGTCTAAGTTTTGTGCTTCCCAACCCATTTGTGTTCATTCACCATATTCATCTCTCTGTTTGGGGAGATTATGGCTAAGCTGACGTGTAAAATCCCCTGTGACTAAAGCTGGTAGCTCGCCGTGCAAAGAGCTCAGCCCTGCACTCACCCACGTAGGTGTGATTACGCTCTGTGTCCTCGGGCTCCAGGTAGTTCAGAACACCATTGCTGGCTCTGGCAAGCACATAGAGCTCCTGGAGGAACGCTGCCTTCTCCCCATACACCGTGTTGGCACGGATGACGCACGTTCTGAGGGTACCACCATTGCTCAGCTGGGAAATCAGGGAGGGACCTCAGTGGGTGGGTCCAGTTCAGATGGATCCAGAGATGGAATCTTCCACAGTAACACTGGGTTTCCCACATAAACCCAAACCCTGGGAATACTGGCCTAGAGGAGTCAACATTTGCAGAGGTGCTCTGCATGCTTGGCACTTGCTTTGGGTCCCTAAAAACACAAGGAGGTGCCCAGTTTGATTTTATTTTTTTTTTCCACAGCACACCTGCTCCTTGTGGTGCTCCTTGAGAGGTGCTGGGTGGAGAGTGCTGGTGGCATGAACTCTTCTGCAGCTGTGGTGTATAAAAGAGGATTTGCAACAACCAAAACCAGGTACCACAGCAAGCCAGCCCAACTGGCTGGTCTCAAATTGGGACTGGGGCAGAGATGCTCCAGGCAGGTTTAGAGCACAAGTCTCATTTTTACATTCTCCTTCATTGTCTAGAAGAGCTCATCTGTCTGATGACAGCACTGCCAGCCTAAAACACTGAACAGCTACCTTGAGTAGGAGGCTGGCTCTGGGTACACCAAAATTGTTAATTCTTAAGTCACTCTGAAAAGCCTGGAAATTACACTTTTTTTTCAGTATGAACTAGGTGAACCTGGTTCCTTCATCCCTAATTTAGCACAGCCCCTTCCAAAATCACACTCCTGCTGGAGCTGAAGCACAGGCTCAAAGGAAAGCACCTTTTGATCCTGGGAGAGTCTGGCAGCTTCCTGCTGATGTGGGAATATCAGGCTTTGGGAGGCTTAGGACAACGTGGTTTATGCATCAAATCCACGCAGAGGCTGGATACACACTTAGACAGGAGCTGTGGGGTCTTTCCAACCATCTCCCTCTCTCCCCTGTCCTGTGCTGTAATTCCAGGGCAGCTACCACTGGATTTTTGTACCTTTTTCCCGTTGGCTTCCAGCACAATTTTCTCCGCCATGGCTTTTGTCTTCCCGTAGGGCAGCTCCACCTCCCCACTGTACTCAGTGTCCTCATTTCCTCTGGAACAGATTGTGGGAGACAGAGAGTGACCATGGAGCAGAGCACAGGGCTCGGGGACATCTGCACTCCCTGGCTGGCTCTGCATTCCCTGCTCCCCAGGGAATGCTGCTGCCTGGGAGCCACGGCAGCCTGAGCTCCTTGCTGCACTTAGGGAGGAATAAGGCCTCAGGGAACAGCAGGTGCTTTGGGGTATTCACAGGCAGTTTGTGTGAGGGCAGAGGTTTCTCAGAGCTGGATTTAGTTTTGTCTAATGGCATGGTTGAAATAACATTCCATCAGGCAAATTAGAAGGCAGCGGAGTTACATTTTTAAGCAACTCACAGAAGCTGAGCGAGGTAGAAAGAGCACAAGAGAAGATGGAGGTCAGGAAAATGAGAGCAATTCTACTTCATTTTTTTCATTATAGCCAGAGAAAAGCCTCTCATGAGCCATAAACTAAAAGGAGAAACTGCTACTTAATTTTCTCACAGAGTTGATTAAAGTTCGGAGGCATTTGCAGGGGATGTAGTGGAGCTGCTGGAGATCTCCTGGAAGCCTTGCAATCATCAGGGCTGTGCTGGGACTGCTCCTTCATCGTCCCTCACAAATTACCCTTGAGGGGAAGGAGAAGCAGAGGACCCACGGGCAAGGACAGGCAGGGAACACTGGGTTGTGACTGTGGAGGACAACCTGCTCCTCAGGCTGCCACCTTGCAGCTGCCAAGGGGAAAGCCTGTGTGATCTCACATGGAACTGGCCTCACAGGGCCTGGAATAACTCCAGGGAGAAAGCAGAAAGCAGCTCTATTCCCCATAGGGTGTCAGCATTTCATCACAGTGGTTTTAGATCAGCCTGAGGCCACCATGGGATTTGATTAAACATCTTCAGCGGGCTCTGGAGTGAAGAAACCTGGCCTGCAGCACTGGGAAGGAGCATCCACTTGCTCCTGTGCTCCTCTGAGTAGAATAGAACAGCTCTCTCTCCCTCCATGTGCTGCTGGAGACTTCCTTCTCATTTTTAAATTAATTTACTCTATATTTTGCCATCTGAGAGAAATCTACCCTGGCAAACCAGGACCTGCCAGGCATGGGGTACCCCACACAGGGCAGGGAGGAATCCTCACCCTCCTGCGGCAGATGGGCTCGGATACATCTCCTGGAAGGGGTCAGTGACCTGTGAGGACTTCACACAGCAAATCTGCAGCAGAGGAGTTTTTGTCAAGCACTGGGCTTTGGGACTGACTCAGGCTCCCTCTTTGACCTTGGGCAGGTTGTTTTCTCTTTTCTGTGCTCAGATCTCCCTGTATAAAACGTGGCTGATGCTGTTGCCTGGCTCTTGCCTGTTCAGCAGTCTGGCATGTTGTGTGTCAGATATCCCAGCTGAGATCAGGCTCTCCTTGCGCTACAGCAACAGAAATAAATTAGGAGCATCAGAAATGCAGACTCCTCACACATCCTGGGCTTCTGTCACAAAACCCTCCTCCCCTCCCCGTGTTTACATGGCATGAACAAGAGACAAACCAAAAAACAAACAAGACAAAAGATTGATTGTGCAAGGTTTGTTGCAAGCCCAGGAGAGGCCCAAGACAATTAGTGGGGGGTTATCTAGAAGTTCTAGTTTTAATTGCTTTCTCTTTTTTTTTTCTGTTTTCTTTTTTTTTTCTTTTTTTTTTGCCCCTCAAAGCTTTTAAAAAGCAGCAGCTTCACAAAGGGACAAACCTGCCTGCTGCTCCTGGGCTCTGCTGTGTGTGCCTTCCCCCACCCCTCCGAAGCTTGGTAGTAACAAAGAGCTCAGCATAATGCTCTTGCTTTTCAAAACGATCCCAGATAAGTGAACGCTAATCAGACTGGAGCAGCATTGTCAGAAGGTATCTCAGCAGTGCCTGTCTCCCAGGGATTGAGACTGACAGAGGCATTTTCTGTTATTGTCGGATGCTGAGGTGTGAGCATTATCCCTGCACCCATCACCCCGGCCAGAGGCTCCTCCTGCTTTGTCTGTGCCAATTCCCCAGCACGTAAACAGGAGTTAAATAAATTCCACGAGGAGTGATGGAGAAGGGGGAAGAGGGAAAGGAAAAGGCAGGCAGGATCATGGACTGTGAGGGAGAGGGCAGAACAGATGGGGTGGGGATGGGGAGATGAGAAGAGGAGGAAGGAGAAAGGCATCACCTGTGCTCTCAGTCTGGCAAACAGAGCCATGTTATGCTGCTCCCAGTCATCCCTGGGCTCCCTGTTGGGACAGGTGGGGTGAGTTTTGGCTGGGGGTTGATACTTCTCCCATTATTTAATTCCCTCTGTTTAAAATCAAAGTAATTGGAGAATGAAGACCCCTCTCTAAGGCTCCCTCTCAGGACAATGGGAGAATCTGAGTGTGTTCTGCAAAACTAGTGAAAGGCTCCAGGTGTGGTTTTGTTTGTATTTGTGGTGGGGAAGGCTGTTCATAGCTCCATGAGCATCAGCCTGGGTGGGTTTTACTTGCCCCTGTAGGTGCCACCATTACACATGAAAGGACTGTGATCAGGCCAGATCTGGGGCTGATTTTTTTCAACACATCTGTTCACAGCTCTCCCTTAAGTCACAGGGCTAAAATACTGACAAGGATGTGCCTGTGTCTACATGAATTCTTAGGAATTATTTGTATTTGCTTGTGACCAAATTCCATAGCTTTGCAGTGACACTGTCTCCAGTGCCTGTGGTCCCAAGTGGATTGAGTTGCTCTCGTGGATTTTTTCATAAGCCAGACATTTATTCTACAGATTTGAGTGCTTAGATGCTTTTCAAAACAACTGGCTTATGCCTTGACTTACTTGTGAGCATGAAATTTAGGCTTGTATGTAATTTTAAGTTATGTCTTTTCTAGCTAGGCTCAAATTTCTAGAGCCAAGTGACTGAAGGCAGCTGTGTCCAGCCTGGCTGCCTGTGCAGACACCACTTGGCTTGGAGCCAGTTCCCCCTAGCACATAAATTTCCAGGGGCTGAGCAGTTTGTGTGGCTACAACCAGGCTTGAAATCAGCAAGGAGCCTTCCAATAGCACACATCGGACTGACCTCAAATTTAATCTAAAACTTCAGGCCCTGGTCTTCAGAAATATCAGACCTGCTCTCAAGGTGCAGGTGCTGTTGCCCCAGGAATACAAAAAGTATCCTGATGCTGAGCCCTGAGCAGGGGGGTCAGCTGATTGTCAGAGTCACTTCTGAAGATCAAAGCAAAAGAAAAACCCTCAAAATTGTTATTTTGACCACTGTTGTATTGATCCAAATCCCACCTTTGCCACAGAGGGTTTTCTAAAGGTCTGCTGCTCCTTCTGGGTCTGTGGGTCAATCTAGTGGGAGCCACAAACAGAGGAAAAGGGCTGAGCATAATGCCCTGAAGTGGTGACATCCAGGAGCCCAGGAGATAGCCCCCATGAGCATGTTGCCAGGAAGAAGGATTTTGAGGAATAGAAAGGTACAATTTACAGGTCAGGAGCAGGAGGTGACTACACCTGGATCCTGCAGGGCAGGCTCATACCAGTGCATCTGTCCCCTCAGACTTCATAGCCAGTTACTTTTTCTGGGATAATGCTACATGAGCTTTGCCCACATCTGATGACAGGAGCTGGGCACAGGCTTGCCAGCAGTTCCCTGTGGAGCTGGGGGCAGGAGGGGCAGTGTGGTGGCAGCAGTGGGGCATCACCTGCCCTTTGGGTTGACTCATTGTGAGGGACAGCAAAAGCTCTGACCCAACAGCAGGGTGTAATTTGGCCATATCCCAAACTCTGAGCACCTGAAACCTCATCTGAAAATGATTTTAGGGCTCAGAGGAGCAGGGTGGTAGATCCAGGGACAGCCTGGCAGTGGAGCTGGGCCACACAGCTCTCACCTTGGGGTATCACTGGCCTGGCTCAGGCTGGGAAGAGCCATGGCTCCTGAATGGGCTGAGCAGCAAGGAAGGGCTTTCAAGAAAGAGAAGAAGAACAGACAGGAAGGGGAACACAAATCTTCTCCTTGGTATCCACAGCTCAGATCTCCATCTGGCTACTGTTCCATTGCAGTTTGACTGGGCAAACAGAGCAGTGGAGATTTGCTGAGCCTCACCTGAGCAGGGGCTCACAGGAGGTGTTGGGTCCCACGGCAGCGATGGAGCTGGTGTAGAGCAGGTATGGGATGCTCAGGACACAGCAGGCCCTTAACACATTTTCAGTCCCTGTAGGGCAGGATGGGAAGGACAGCATCAGCCACCTTGCCTTGATTCCTGTTGTGCAAACCAAAACAGATTCCCAGGCTTTTTCTGACTTGGCACTAATCCATCTTTTTTTATGGCTGGAAATATGTAAAGCCCCAGGTCAGGGCTGCATTTCCTCAGGAGAGGTGGTTTATAACATGAGTAGCAGTAGGTTTATAACATCCATAGCTCTGATATGGCTGAATCTCCATGGCCAATGACAACTAAACTTGGACTTTAGAGCTGCTAACAAAGGGAAGTTGAGGGCTTGGCAGAGCAAAATTCCATCTTTTTTCATTTGTGGGCAGATTGTTGGTGATGTGCAAAGGATCAGTATATAGTTGCATGTGTTGCTCTATAGAAGCTCTGCAGGGTGCTGCAGGATGAAACAATTCCATCAGACTCCTGGAGCTGCAGAACTTTCAATAAAATAATGAGGGCAGCTTACAAGTCCACGTGAAATCCAGACAAATCCAAAACATGGTTTGCTTTAAGGAAGGTTGTTCTGGCTGAACTAGTTGGTCAGTGTGTAGTTTAATGTGGTTATTTTGTTGGTTTTTGCATTCATTGTGATTTTGATCTGAGCTCATCCTGTGAGAACCTCAATGACAAGGACTGAGGGCCTTCAGAGCTGGTAAAGCAGATCTGAAAGGAAGCAGCTCCTAGGGTTGGCTTCCAGAAACCTCCACACTATTTGTACCTGGCTGAGCAGGCTCTGCCCTGAGCCTGTCTGCTGATCTTGTGTGAGAGGGCTTGTGATTTCTCTTCTCTTTACTATTAAGGGCATAATCTGAAATTACCAAGGAAATCCCGAGTTTAGGATCATTTCCGAGCACACAAATCCATCTGAAATCCCGGTGGAAAAGAATCAATGTGCTTCTCATGAGCCTATCACAATATGTAAAGTTAACTGAGAACCCCTGGTGAGAAACATAGCTGGAAACAGCTGAGTTAAAATCCGTTCAGTTTAACAAAAAGCAGATTAAAAAATCTTTAAGTGACTAGATGGAAAAAATAATTCTTGTAGAAGAGAAGTTTTCAGTTCAGCCAACAAGGCTATAACAGGATTCAGCAGCCAGTGGTTGAAACAGAGGAGGGAATCAAAGCAGAAGATGTAAATTTTGGCCAGAAATGATAATTAACCATAGCCACACCACCACTCCTCAGCATTGTTATGGCTTGCTGAAAGCCATGATAGATAGCCCATTAACATGCACCCTTAATTCGAGGCAACAAGTCTTTTGAAAAGGAATGGTCCAATTCAGCCACAAATTGTTGGGCTTAGGGCAGTAATTGGATGAATTTCTGTGGCCTGAGTTGCACGGAGGAGCCAGCTAGAGGATTATATACTTGACCTCTCCTGACTCTACTTTTTTCCATGAAGTCTACAGCAGGTGTCAAATACCATTTTTATTTTTTTATCTGCCATGATTTTAATGGAGAGCTTCAGACTAATCTCTCAGTTCAGGATTTTGAGGAGCCCTAGTGAGGGCAGCAGCCCCATTTTGGGGAGTTCCATGTGGAGCCATCCCAGGGGAGGCAGAAATGCAGGACAGGCTCCTGTTGAGCCATCCCAGCCCATGCTCCTCAAAGAGTGACTTGGTCACCCTGGAAAATGCTCACGCGTGGTTTTCTGGGAATGTCACCAACATCTGCAAGAGGTTTGGTTTGCTGAGGAGGAGACCTGCCCAGTGTTCAGAGTTCTCTGTAAATCCTCACTGTGCTGAAGCATAGACATCACAGCAGCAGTGAAAGGGAAGAGCTCACAAAGCCCCAAAAAGCAGCAGGAACCCTCAGGCTCTGAATATTCTCAGAACACAGAGAGCACAATACAGGCTCTTAAAAGCACTGAGTTTTGAAAACAACTACAGCAATGAAAAGAAGGTTGGAATTCAAATGTTACCCTTGAATGTATCAGCAAATAGTGGAAGCCCTAAGCAGTAATCGAGTTGGAGATGTTTATATATTAAAAAAAATAAAATTCCTTCCTTTTGGTTAATGACTGTTTTAGTGGCTAACAGCCTGAGGTACCACTGGAATTGCTGCTGTAATGGGGATTTCATTATTTTTATAGCCTGTGCTTATTTCCTAGATTTATGAACAAATTTTCTCTAAGCAGATCTTGCACCAAACATGAAATTGGCTCTTGGTGGTAGGAGAACAGGGTTGTGGAGCTCTCAGTTACACATGGCCTGTCCATACATGAGAGCTGGAACTCTGACTAATTAAACAGCATCACTCCCTTCTGGTAGGTGCAGTTCAAGGGGTACAGCCTTGTGCTGGTATAGACAAGGCAAAATCCCTGAGCCAGGAGCTATCTAGAACAGGCTTTAATTTTAATTGTTGTTTTTGTCACACACGGAATAGTTTCTTACCACTGTAGGTGTGTCCTAAACCACCTCAGTGCCCTGGACCAGAACAGCTGTGCCAAAACTGAGCCAGATTTGATGAGCAGTGGAGAGGAGCAGCGTGGCCAGCCCTGAGCAAGGACAGAGGGGCAGAGGGAACAACTTCACCTCTGGAAAAATCCTGGGCACCTTTCCCACCTCAGGGTGTGTGGGATTCAGGAGCACGAAATGCGGGCGGATGTGTCTGCTGGAGCCTGCTGTGTGAGTGCAAGGTGTGTGTGAGGGCAGGGCTGTGTGCAGGGCCCCGTTTGAGGCTCACCCCCGACGTTGACAGCTCTCATCTCCCAGAAGGGCACCGTGCTCCTGTAGTCCACCACAGCAGCTGTGTGAAGGACCACGTGTGCTCCCCTCATGGCAGCGAGGAGCGCGCCGGCGTCTCGGATGTCTCCCCTCATCACTGTCACACGAGTGGTAGCTGCAGAAAAATAATACAGAGATGCAGGGGGGGAAAAATAGAGTACAAATCAGCATCCTCACCTCCCTGCAAAGCGTGGAATGTGCTCTCTGCAGGGCAAGGCAAAGCCCTCTCTGGTAGTGACTGTGCCGTTTCGATCCAGCACACCCGGGCAAAATTCCTTTTTATTTTTTTTAACTCCAGCAAGCCAGGTTTGCATCTGATTTTAATGCAACATGGTGCTCTGCATCAAATGTGGGACAGCATTGCTGTATCTGTCACTGCAAATCCCCAGCCTGGGCCCAAGGGTAGCTCTGGGAGCAGGACACACTTGGCCCAGGGCTGAAGCTGCTCCAGCCCCTGTGGATCAGGGAAGCTGTGCTGGACTCTTTCCTTCAGACTAAAAATTTTAGGGCTTGTTGGGAATAACACCTGGCAATTTCAAGGGACATCACACAGAGCTTTGTTTAAATTGCAAATACTGTAGATTAAGAGGGAAAATAATGTAACAGGTTTAAAAACTTTCATAGGAAATTCCTCCCTTAGAGTCACTCAGAATTTTCCCCCTATTCCCTTTTACCTCCTGCTTCTTCCTCGGAGTAGCTGCTCCATACATGGCTACTCCTGGCATCTACCATTCATTTTCTCACTTTGAGACAGTGTTGAAACATTTCATTAGGATTTTCTTCTTTTTCCTTTCCTGTAGTTGGGAATAGGCCAGGGAGGAGCTGGGGCGAGGAGCCTGTGCTCCTCAGGGATTTGCAATGAGCCAGGCACGGGGTTGCTTTGGGAAGGAGATGTCTCTGCCCTGGGCTGGCAGCTGCCTGGAGAGCCCCACCCATCCCAGAGACAGGCTAGAAATTTCTGGAGGATCTCACAAACGAGCAGCTCAGGGAAGGGTCTGTGGCTCCAGCTGTGGGGGTGTTGTGGTGTGGAAACCCTCAGAGAAGATCCCACAGGGCCAGGTGGGAAGAGGATTATTCCTTGTGGTCCAAAAGGAGGGACAGAGTCCAAGCCAGCAGATCAAGTGTCTGAGTGTTCTCTAAGCAGATTGGGATGAAGGAGGAGACAGAAATGTTACCAAAGGCTCAGGCTGCTTTCTTGATTAGCATAGCAACAACCAGTGGACTCACTCTGAGGAGTTTTAATATTAAATTAATGAACATTGAGTGTTAATATTAAATTGATTTAGCAGTAAAGCACAGAGTGGATGCAGTGAGAACAAAGGGTGAAAAGAGAGAAGCTGTCCCTGTGGCAGAGGTACAACCCTTGCCTGGAGGAACAGTGAAATTTGAGAGGGATGCTCCTGCTGAGAGGTAGAGCAGGGTGGCAGCAGACTCGTGGGGGGAATTTTTCTGCTACTCTGTGGTTTGGGAAAGCCTGGAACCCATCAGGCTGGAGTGTTAAATAGTCTTTTTCACACCACCTGTGTTAAGGCAGCTGGTGTAAAGCAACCATGAGGAATTTTCAAATTGACAAGGCCTGATGAGCTCTTCCCAAGGCTCCTGAAGAGGTGAGGGGTGTAACTGCAGCTTTGGTGTGTTACCAGCTACTTTGGAGAACTTCTGAAGGCACGGGGAGAGTTCAGCAGAGCAAATGAAACACTTGTGCTTAGAAGGGAGGCAAAGAAGAGGCAGGAAATTACATTTTGGTTTCAACCCCAGGAAATTCAGGAGCAGGCACTCAAACCACGTGTGTGTGAGCACCTGTGGGATAATGGGGAGAAAGGGAGCAGCTGACATGGATTTGTCAAGAACAAATCAAGGCAGATAAACCTCCTTTGTTCTTATGACAAGGTAACAGGCTGGAGGGATATTGTGGAACAAGTTGATGTCATCTGTCTTGATTTTGGAAACTCAGCCTCATTCTCACAAGGAGTCAGTAAAACATGGGATAAATAAGCCCCATTAAGGAGAGCACAAAGCTGGGGGAATTATAGTTCCCAGGGAATTGCCAGCTGTGGTAGGTGGCTGCCCTGGGGCTCTCCAGGGCTTATTGCTGTATTTGAGTCTTTTTGATTGTTTTCATCAAGAATCTGGCAGATTTATTCATTAAATCAGCAGATAACATCAGACTGGGAGGGACCATGCTGGAGGATTTGAGTATGAGCTGAATGGAACTAACAGAGTCTGGAGGGGGAAAAAAAAAAAAAGTGAAATTTGATAGGAACAAAGAGAAGGTTTTGGGTTTAGCAGCGGAGAAGCAGCTGATCTTTATGAAGGAATTAAATTGGGCCAGGGCAGCATAGGAGCTGCTGCTTGTTGTCAACTGAAAATGGCACAGTTGCAATGCCAGGTAAAACAGGAGGATAAATTTCAGGATGGAAGAGACAAATCCATCACTTCTTGCAGCAATGGGAAGGCCACAGCCCAAAATTCAATGCCCCCCTTGCAGACAGGAGCAGTGCCAGTGCCCTGCAGTGCTGGAGGGAGCAGAGGAGGAGGAAGGAGTGTGTGAGAGCTGCTTTAGCCTAAGGCAGAAACCAGTATGGAGTGGAAGGATGTGGTTTGCAGATGGTGAAGATTGTTGTAAAATAAAAAAATCTCAGTAATCCTGTAATACCTCTTCTACCTGAAAGTTTAGAGGGGGAAATCAAGGACCCAGACTGTACCCACTGCCTGGTGGGGCAGAAATAAATGGGCTGCCTGGGGTGGCCTGGGGTCAGAACAAACATCTGTGGGGAAGCTGACTCTGCCTTGGGCAGAGGGATGGGGTTGGGATGGCCCCTCAGGCTGCTTCTGCCTCATCTTCTGTGGTTTGCTGGGGTGTCAGGCCACAGACCTCTTCTGGAGCATGGATTTTGGCGGCTCCCTGAAGTTTGAACTGCTTTTTCTTCAATTATGGGTGCTTTTAAGGTAATTGGCTCCCTGAAACCTGGGGAAACCAGTCTGCTGAGTTCATCTGCCAGGGAGGATTTCTGATTGTGATATTTCCCTGGGAGTCCTGACTTGCTGTGGGTGCATCCCCTTTCTGTCCATATCTCCCAACAGGATCTCCCTCAGCATTTTTTGCCTCTCTCCAAGCAGGCTGAAGGTTTGGGCAGCCACAGACAGGGGACCCAGCCCAGCATTAGCTGAGCAGAGCACCCTGAGCTGCCTTGGCTTGTTTTGCATGGATATTCCTGAATCCAGTAAAACAGGTTGTTTCCCCCCAACACATCTCACTGTACTCAACCATGCATGAAGGCAGCTCTCAGAATATGATCAAATGGATTAATTCAGTATCTCTGAGTGTTTGCTGAGACTCACCTCCTCCTTTTTTAAGGCTGCTAGAAGTGTCTCTCAAATATTTCCATAATTTATTTCACAATGCCTGCAGTAGGTGGTGAGTTTGACTCTGTTGCTGTCAGGATTTTTAGTTATTTTCCTCAGAACCCGTGGCTGGTTGGAGCAGGATTGGTTTGAGGATGTTGTTTTAACCCCTTTGTGTCGGGCTGGCTGGGCAGCCACGTTCCCGTGTCACAGCCTCTGCGTGCACATGGCTCCTCACAACTGATCCCTGCCTGGGGACTCAGAGCCTCACTGGAGACATCTCTTGGGTGATCCATCCCTAGGGGTCTTTTTTTCTTTGATTTAGTCTTATGCTGTAAAACTTCTGAGCTGGAAGTTGTTCCTCACCCAGTCTGTTTAATCCAGGCCCCATGCCTGGAACTGTGGCATCTCCAGTGTTATCCCAGCTGCCAGGAAAGGGAGGGTTATGGCCACCAAATAGATGCTGATGCCCTTTTCTTACCTGTGCTGAGTTTTTCTATTTCTTCTCTTGCTACTGCATCAAAAACTCTGACTTCTTTGATGTAGTCTTGTTGAGACAGGAGCTCTACGATCCTCTCCCCCACAAACCCACATCCTCCTGTCACCAGGTAGACCAAGGCTCCATCCATTTCTGCAGATGTTTTTGTGGTTGAGGAGCAGAGAGAAGGAGGCTGCCAGGATCTTATCATGGACTCAGCCAGTGTTTTCTGAGCAAAGTCTAAAGTTTAGCTGTCATAGAATGCTACTGAGTGAACATTAACTCCAGCTGGTTACACATAAATCAGGTTTTCCTTGGCACAGTCCCACAGTGCTGCCACAGGCCCCTTCTGGGCTCTCTGCCTCAGCCTTTCCCTGCTCCTGTGGTAGCCCTTGGTCAGGGGGCACCTCTGGCTTCCCTTGCTGTGTATCCAGTCTCAGGACAAAATTGGGACACCACAGGTTGTCCACCCTGGCCAGTCCCTTCCCACAGGCAGGGGTATCAGGTGCTGGAGCTCTGGGCTCAGGACAGATGCTGCAAGGACCCTGTTCCCCTGCCCTGGTGATTTGTAGAGAGGCTTTACAGCAGCAAATCCTTCCAGTGCTGAGCTGTGTCAGGAATGGGCATCTGGGCTTTTGTGGTCACCAATTCTGTCAGTCTGAGCATCTGGCATGGCTTTCCTGGCTGGATGTGCCTTGAGTAAAATACATCACACACCCCTCTCTCTGATAGATAGATAGATAGATAGATAGATAGATAGATAGATAGATAGATAGATAGTGTATCTAGGTATCTATGTATATTTAGGAGGAGAAAGACCTCTCATCATCTGAAAACCATATTGGAGTGCAAGCTCTACCACACCCTTTGTGGCAGAGTGTTCCAGCAATTAATTCTCATCACTGATACAAGTTTCATCTGCCAGCCCGTGGCTGACACACCTTGCCCTGCTATGTTATAGAGAGTGTGTGCTGTTTAGTTTCCCACTGGAGTCCCAAAATGGGATCACCTTTATCCATGAGTGCTTGATCCTGTCCTAAAAGTGGGATGTGGCAGGGGAAAGACCTGTCCTGTTTCTCTCTGCCTCTCCCAAAAAAGCTCAGAGATAACAAAGCCAGGCCTGATCAGCCCCCAGGCTCTCCTTGATGCCAAGCAAATGACATCCTTCAGTCTGGAGTAATCACATCTTTTCCAATCCATCTTTGAAGCAGCTTTTCACTGCTTTTGGTGAACTGTTCGTAGAGGGTAACTAAGGTAATATAGTCTCCTTGCTTATTTTTTCCCTTATACAGTGTACTAGTTGTTTTTCTACAGTGTTGCTTGGGAAGTTTAGGGTGAGTTTGTTCCTGTTTCAGGTTCACTGCTTTCCCCATCCCCAGGCTGGAATGTGGAGACAATTCCAGCCACATCCATGGCCAGAGCCATTCTTACCACAGTGCCAGTGTCTGTCTGGCTGGCCAAGGAGCCACTTGGTGCTGAGCATGAGGTTAATGAAGAGTTAAGGCAATGAACTCGAGGAGTAGCTGTGCTTTGTTTGTGAATAAATAGTTTTCTTTTAATCAGCTCCTGCTACGAGTTCAATGTCTTCCCCTCTGCCATTGATTTTCCTGGGCTGTGCTAAGCTCAGGAGAAGTCAGTTCCCCTCACTGTGATTACAATCAGTGGCCATAATGGCCCAGAGACCAGCTTGGGCCTGATGCTAATTTGGTGCCTGGCAGACCAGCACAGCCACAAATGTCCCCAGAAATTAATTTAGCCTTTTATCCAGCAACTCCCAATCTGTACAGTGGTGATTAACACAACTGCCTTCCCTCAGAGGACTTTTTGTAAGGATAAATACATCGGAGTTGGAGGTGTTAGGAGTCAAAAACTGAGATAAATACACCCTGAGAGACCCAGAGAAGTGCTGCATGGGAATGTCTGGCATGAAGTAACCTTGAGCATGTCCTCATCAGTGATGCAAAATGCCTTGTGAAGCAGAGGCCTCGACTCTGTGGACATTTCTCAGTGTTTACCAGGCTCAGCCTCCACTGCACTTTTGGTATCTGCATCTCTGCAGTGTAATCTGATTAGGAGGGGGAAAAACTGGCTGGGATTTGCATATCTCTTGTTTTCATTGGGATATGAAAAACAAGTTCAGAGCCCAGAGCTGTGACATCTGTGACAGAAACAGCCCAGGTCCTCCCCTAGAGCCTCCCCTGCTAACACAGAGGTGTTGGATCTCCAGGGGCCCTTGTTCCCAGAGCAGGAAGGTTAAAAGAAGGTCTTTACCCACATCCTCTTCTGGCAGGTTGAATTGCCACAAGAGATGACAACTCTAGGGGTCTCTGTAAGCCCGAGGCACACTCAGAGAACACCAAAGGCTGCTGGAGGAGGCAGATGCCCAGGAGGGACCAGGGGATGTCAGGGAGGGGGTCAGGGCAGCCCTTGCTGTCTTAGCTGAGCCAGCTCGCCTTCCTTGTACTGTGAGGAAACTTCTGGGGAAGTGAGGAACACTGCAAATAGCAGCAGCTTTTAATTTACACTGCTGGGCAGAGCACAATTCTCTCTCTGGCTTGTTCCCCCCTCACAGTCTGCTGCAGCCACCTCTGAGTGCCCTCACTGACCCTGGGCTCAGCTGTGATTCCTGTGATCCCCCTGTTATCCCTGGGTCTGCCCTGATACAAAACTCCTGCAGGAGCTGGAGGGCTGCTCTGCAGGAGGAATCTGCCAGCTCTGGGGAGAGCCTCACTCTGCAATGCACAGCAAGATGCTCAAAGGTGACAGTACCAGAGAGGCTGCCTGAGGAGCTAAAACACCTCCCATGAGGGCAGGATGTGTCCCTGTGTTTGGGATGTGTCCCCCTGTTTGGGTCTGGTGGCTGGCAATGCAGAGGTGACTCTGTGTGTCCTGGAGCCAGATGTCTCTATCCAGCACCTGCAGAGGGGTCAGTCCCACCAAGGCCAGGGAATCTCAGCTCTGGTTTTAGGCAAGAAAAGCCCTTTCTGCCCCAGCAGGTGCCCAGAAGCAGGACCTTCATGCTCATCTTGTTTTTCAGAGCCCTGCAAAGGAGCTTGCCCAAAGAGAAGGCTGAGATGTCAGGAAGGAAAAGCAGCTGCCCTGATTTCAGGCTGCGGTTTGCTCTGAACTTCATAAACAGAGGACACCTGACATGATATTCATTTACAGTAAGTTTATTTCTCAGTGCATTACATGAAAGGTCTTTGGTATTTGTGGGTCCTTGAATACTGTTCCCACTCTGCTCCATAAGAAAATGCTGAATACAAAACATTCCATATACAGTAACAAACCCCATAGCAAATAAAGAGAAATAGATATTTGGAACAATAACATAGCAATATGAAAACAGATAAGTAACCATGCAAGAGGTGGAACAAACAGGTTGTGTTTACAACAAACATTAAAGCCTGCCATAAATGAGTTCATCCTGTCAGATGAGATTTATTCTTGCTCTAAGTTAAGAAATTATACATGACTGCAAGATACTGCCTATGACTGCAAGATACTGCCTATGGCTGCCTGCCTATGGCTGCCCTATGAAAGACCAAATAGTTGTAAAGCTGATCCCCAGGAGAGAAGCCAGGACCATTGGCACACATACGAAACACACTGATATAAATAAAAAAGGTACTGTGTAAAATAACTGCTGAAGAAGTTACCATTTCCTTCTATGGCTGGGAATGTGCCTTGTGAACAATTATAGCACCTTTCAATGCCTTGGTCTCACAGGAAACCAAGAAATCACAGAGACTCTGAGTAGTTTAACCCCTACACCCCCAGTGGAATGTCATCTGGAGTCAGACACAAGCTGTAAACGTGGAGGAGGATGAGTTTCCAATCTCTGTATCAAGAGGGAATTCCAGAAGCTGACTGTCTTTAGAAGCCTTTGTGACAGTGCTCAGGGTCCCACATGACAACAGCTCCTGGCAGACACTGGAGCAGAGCCCAGCAGCACCAGCCTGTGCTGCTCCAGGGCTGCATCTGATTTTTAAGGCCTGTTCCTCTGAAAGTTGATGACAAAATGAGCATGGAGTTTGGTGGGAGCAGGTGAGGGCTCTTCTGTCTGGTTTATTCCTGTTTCCCTGGGCTGCTATCAATTCCTTACAGTAAGTGCAAATTAGACCCTCTGGAGAGGAGCATTCCCTGCCTCCCAGGAGTTCCAGGCTGCTGGTGAACATGAGGGTGCATGACTTGCAAAGGGTTTTGGTTGTGCAATGTGCTGCTTCTGGTTAGCTCAGGGCAAGGAAAACACTACTACTACCAGAGCTGATCCAAGTCAAAAACACACTGGAGCTCAAACAAACATCAAGAATTTCACAAAAGTCTTAGGAAAAAAAAAAAAAAAAGGCAAAGAACACACTATGGTATTGCACAGTATGTATGTAAGATAAAGCACTAAACATTTCAATTAAAATATATTTCTAAATGAGCACGCATTCAAAATAAATCCCCTAAGTTACATAGACATGGCAAGAAGCATTATATGCCCTGGCTGAAATGAACCTCAGGATCCTGCCTATGATGGAGAATGTGGTTGGAGTGGTTTGCTTGGCCATCAATATCATTAATGTCAGTGTGTGAGGCTGTGCTCACCTTGAAACATAATTAAACTGGGGCAGCACAACGGTGTGGGCCAGCCCTGGTGTGAGTGGAGAGGAGTGAAACCCCAGCAGAGAGAGAAAGTCCATCTGGGATAATCCTGCTGTCCCCCATGTAAAGATACAGCACCTCATCAGAGAGATGGAGCTAAACAAAGCAAGGAGAAAAAACTACATAGCTCCTACTATCAATAATTAAAGTGGTCTCAACCCAAACCTAAACAGCCTTTTGACAGTTGACATGGCAGGATCAATTGCGAACAACTTCCATTAAATTCTCCTTTCATCTTGTTAGTAATTTGTTTTAAATAATATAAAAATTCCCAATCCTTGTCAGTATGAATGCCTCAGCAATGTGAGTAACTAAAGCATTAGCACTCACCAAGCTCATGCAAGAGCTTTGAATTCAGAAGACAAACCTGGAGAAAGAAAGATTTCTCTTTCAGTTCAGTGTGAAGCCTCTGAAATGTCAGGGAAGTAGAAATGGCCTCATTGTATTCCCTCTTCCCCAAATTCAACCCTGTAGCAACAAGACCAGTGAAACTGAATCTCCCCATTTCCCTTTCTAAAGATTGCTCTGGTTGGGTTTGGTTCCTGAAGCTGCCATGAGAACAGATTGTTCCTGTGGCCTCCACTGCAGCGTGCCCAGTGCATGAGTTTAGGCTGAACTGAGATTTCTCCTCACTCTTCAGGCCTGGATTTCCAACACCAACTGGCTGATTTATCTCCTGGAAGCCACCAGTGAGGTCTTGGAGTGTCCATGTGATCCCAGTTCACCACAGACATAACCAAATGCTTCCCAATTCCTGCACATGAATCTGCCTGTAAATGAGGAAACACCCCTTTTTCTGGACATTTAGTTCTTAGATGGAATGATTATTCCAAGAATGTTCCCATGGCTGTGCACCTTGCTTGGCTGGCCACAAACAGAGCTCTTGCCCTGCCAGTAGTGGAAGGAGGGACATGGGCTCTCACAGCACCACAGACATCCTGAGAGTTAATGCTGGGTTTAGTTAGTGCTGGCTGTGGAACTAAGATGCCTTCAGAGAGGCTTTATTTCCCTCTCCCAAAGGCACTGCAAATACAGGATGGCTCCTTGAGCTCAGGAACCTGCTGGATTTGAGTTTTACTCATTTTCTTGTCTCTCTGCATCACACTCCAGCTGTAACTCAGAGTGCAGCCAGGCAGCTCCCCAGACTCCTGCAAAGCTCTGGGCTTGTTTCTCAGAAATGTCCCTTGGAAAAGTCAGTCATTCAGAAGCACAGCCTGAACCAGAGCCCCACCACTGGCACTGGCCAAGCAAGGTGAGGATGCCAAAGCAGGGCAGGGGCCTGCATCCCTGCTGCCTCCAGCAGAGCTGGCTGTGATTCAGCTGCACAGCAGTAAAAGGTTCTGGTGCTTGCCCAGCATCAGCTTGTGCCATTTCACCTGGCTGGGGATGGCTGGACTCCTAAAGAGCAGGGCCAGGGGAAAGCATGGTGGATTCAGCCACCCTGAAGGAGCCTGTACCTGCTCATCTGTGAAAATGCCAGGCTCCTCAGAGGAAGGGTTGGGATTGGATGTCTCTTTCGGTAGCACTGCCATATTTAGTGTATATGGACAGGCAATTTAAAGAGTGCCTAATGCTGGGCTGGCAGAGCTCCTCCATTTTGAGCCTCATTTCCAGTGGGCTTTGACTTGGGAAGATCACTTGGGGTGCTGAACATGGGGCCTGCAGAGTGTTTTCTTTGGAAAGCCTCAGACAGAAACACTGCAGCAGTGCAGCCCACACTACAGGAACCAGAGACACAGGGGCAGTAACACAACTCAGTTTGCCTACTTCTGTCCTGGGCTGAATTTGAAAACTGTCAGAATGTGGGAATTAAAAAGTAAAAAACTGTCCACTCATTTTGTTGATTAATCTCCCCCTTCTAACAAAAATCACTGTCTACATGAATGACATCAGCTTGTCTGACCTGGTGAGCACAGCAGGTGGAGTGATTCATTTGTCACTGAAGGGCAGGTTCAACTTCTTAAACCTGGAAGCTGGTACTACCCCTAAAATAATGAGTTATTGCAAGAAGTAAAATGACTCTGTATTTAACTCCCAGTGCAAGATAAGCTTTTGACAAGACTAATTCCCTAGGCTGTGGTTTGCTACAACACTGTCTCCAGATCCAAATGGTGAGGATTTACTCACAAGATTAAAAAAAAACACTGTGAAAACATTTTTCCTGATTGCTGAAGGATTAAGAAACTATTGCAAAATATCCTTTTCTGTGAATAGTCACTGCCACCACTTAAATTAATTATCTCTGGATGTATGCACAAGCTGAACACAGTATGGGAAAATTCTTGCACAATTCCATCATATCTCATGCAAATTGCTCTATATTTTCACAGAAACAGTCTAAACTCTCTGAAGATAGACAGAAAACCAATGTTGCCATGAACATTTGCATCAAAAAGTCCTTGTTTAGCCAACCACAAATAGAAATAATGTCACTCACATGCAATTAGCAACATGAAAAGCCAGGATTTTGTTGCTAAAGTCCAAACAGCCACCTGAATTTTCAGAGTAATACTTTTAAATGTACTTTGTATTCTTAAGTGTTCTTTGCTTAAAAGAAATCCTTACAGGTCATGCTTTCATGAAGACACATCTGGAAGTCAGTGACACCAGCACAGGAAATAAAAGCAGATGCCTCCAACTGCAGCAATGGACAAGGCTGAGGCTTGGCTTTGGTCTGGGTGGGATGGATGGGCTTGGCCAGGTAAGCAGAGCTTTACTGAGTGACTGCCAAGGGCAGTGAGGGAACAAGGGCAGGGTTAAACCCCCGAGGCACAGCCAGGAGGTGTCACTTTTGCAGGCAGCTTCTGAGACACCTGACAACTGTATTCCAAAGGCAAAACAACAAAATGAAGGAAAACGTTCTCAAAACCCTCTCTGAGCTATGGATAAGTCATTCCCTGCAATCAGGGCTCACTAATGGCCAGGGAAGGAAACCCAGCCACCAACACTGCAGCCTCCCACCCACTTCATCTGCAGGGTGCAATTAAGCCCTGGGTGCTGTATCTTTAACTGGAGGACAGGCAGGGAGGGCAGGAGATGCTCCTACTTCATCCGGTGGCTTCTCCTTCTGGCTTCACCCTCATCCAGCAGTGAGGAGAGGATCTGGTGGGCCTGGGGCTGCCGGGGTCCTCCTCGCTTGATCTTGATGCTGCTTCTCAGGGGGGAGCCTGGGATCACATCCTGTCCAGAGCCTGGCTCAATGGAAGACAAAGAGTCTGTAAGGAGAGAAAGTCACGGGAGAGCACTATTTAAAAGACACTCATGGGCCCTTCTGAGTGGTTCCTCTTCTGGGAGCAGCGTGCTCCCTCCTGTTGGCTCTCCATGCAGGAAGCAGCTGTGGAGCTACAGGTTTGCTGCCATCACACTGCCCCTGCACTAGATGCTTGTTTCTACTCTGCCTGAACTCTTTGGGGTAAGTGCTCCTACTGCAGGACCTGTTCTTTGTAGTTTCATTTCTAAAGTGCTGTTCTTTTATTAATCATAAATTTACTTGGGCTGCAGCAACTCCTCAGCACTGCCCACAGACTCCTGGTGTTGGAGGATGAGCTGGTGGTCAATGGGCAGTGATGCTCTTAGGGTTTAAGTACAATTTCACTCCTAGTGAAGGACATTTGGAGGCACTGAAGGGATTGAATGGAAGGATTGACCTGCCCTGGGCTGCAGCCAAATCAGCAATAATGCTGGGAATGGATGGTGGCTGTCCCTGCTCCCAGAGCGCCTCCAGGTAACAACCTCCTGCTCCTCCCTCAGCTAAACAAGTTAAATACACACTGCTCTGGGCCACTCTTCAGCAACAGATGCTGCTGGCTTCATCTGCCTCATCATTTCCAATGCTCCAATTTCTTCTTCCTTCTGCCTCCAGAGCTGGATGTTTGTGTTTCCCTGCCAGGAGCCCAACATGCCAGCCTTGGTTTGATCCCACGAGGCAGCGTTTCTGTTTCCAGTGAGCTTTTGGCTGCTGGAGGATTTGGGCTCTGTCTGCTGGCACCAAACCCTGCCAAGCAATTTGGGCTCTGCTGTGTCCTGCTGGGCTGCTCTCTGCAGCTTCCAGGCCAGGTCAGCTCCAGCTGCCCTCCCAGTGCAGAGGAGAGGTTTGTTTGCTGGGATGTTTTGCCTTGTTGCTTGGGTGGCTGTGGTTTTGGAAACCACACTCAGTGGGAAGTTTCTTGGGAAAATGAGAGCATGGGATTGGCATTTCTGAGTGGGGTTTTAAAGCTGGGCTGCCCCAGGACCTGTGGTCAAATCCTTAACACCTACACTGGGAACATGACCAGACAGTTGGTGCTGGGTGATTTAAACCTCTGTGGTGCCTTTCAGTCCAGGGAGGTCTGTGCTCAAGGAAAATATTTTTTGTTATTTAATGTGTCTTTTTCTCTTTGCTTGTTGGAGCTTTTTTAGCCATATACACAAAGATGAACATAATTGCACAAGGAAAATATGCCTTACTTTCCAAGTTCCCTTTCTAAATAGTATTTTTGTAGGGCCTAAAATATGAGTGAAGTGAAAGAATGAAACTATTTCAAAATACAATTATCAATACTTATGGGACAAAAAGAACCCCTAAAGTCATACAAACATAGGTGTTTAAATGACCTAACCACAATGCACAATTAAAAACCATCCATTTTTGCTGATGCAGTTACACTGTATAGAAGTACAGATGGGTGTAAATAACTCATCTCCATCCCAAGCAGTAACAGATCAATACAAATGGTTTGCTGAAATGACTGTTTCAAAATAACAGCAGCACATGCCTTGTTGCTGCTGTATTTGCAAACAGAATGTGAAAAATAGCTAAATCAGGCAGTTCTGCTGGGGCAAGGTGTGTGAACCCCAGCCCCAGGGTGCACAGAAGATTCCTAAAGAGGTGACTTTTTGCTTTACACCACTATCAATGAAGATATAAAGTAAAAGCCAAAGGAGGCCCAGGCCCTGGGTCCTGTAAATACTCTGTTCTTATGGACTCGTCCAGGGAATCCCCCTTTCTCCTCTGGGAGATCATCCCAGCTGGCAGGGATTGCTGCCTAGGAAATCGAGTGGGCATCTCCCTGGTACCTCCACCAGCTCAAAGCAAAGCAGCATGAAAATATATTTCTCTACCTTTGGAATGAAAGTGTTAAGTGAAGCAGGATTAGTGCAGAGGTAAGGTCAGGGTGAGTGTGGCTGAATCATGGGGTTGTGATTCAGGGTTTCCCAAAAATCTTACACTGTTGCTGCCTATTGCTTCTGGAAATTGCACTTGGGGCCACCAGGCAGAGCAGAGCAGAGCAGAGCAGAGCAGAGCAGAGCAGAGCTGGCTCCAGGCCAGGCCAGCCATGCCCTGGCAGGGTCCAGCAGCAATTCCCTCCCAGGAATGGCTCCAGACAGAGCTGGGATCCCGAGGTGCTGCCTGAAGTGCATTATTACTGTGTAGAGAGGCATGGGCAGGACTGCTGGGCATTTCAGCTATTTAGCATTTCCACAGCTTAAAGCAATATCCAAAGGCCACAGCCCAATAAAAGGGGATGCTGATCTGAGGGGAGGTGTGAGGTGGGCTCACAAGCAAGGCCAGGAATGAGGTTCCATGTGTCAAGGACAGAGAAGTGCTCTGGGACTTGGTCAGTGCCAAGGAACAGGTTTGCTGCTCACGGGCTGGAATAGCAGAGCCAAAGATTTTGCCTCTAACTGTGTTTCTGAAAGGGGAGAAACTGGCACAGCAGGTCTTGGCAGCTGGGAGAGAATTGATCCTCAGCTACCCCAAAAGGAGCAGTCTGACTATAACCAACTCCTGTGACAATAATCAGCACCATAGTGTGGTTAAGGGAAGAGAACATTCTTTAAGGGATGATGTACACACTGCACCAGTGATGGGAGAGCCAACAGCCTCAAGAGATCACAAAATTATATCTGAATGTAGAACATGTGGGACTGTCTTTAAATCTGACTGTGAAGATAGGTTTCAGGTAAGTTATGATCACAAAATGTTCATGGATCACTGATTCAGGGTGACATGGCAGCACTGTCTGGGCTTTGTCTGCAAAACATGGTGCAGCCCAAGGCAAGGGCCTCAGTGGTGTTCAAATCACTTGGAAGATGCTGTTAACAGGATTAAATGATCTGGCCTAAAGACCTGAACAAGCAGCCCTGTGGGAAGCTGGTGGATGATCTGTGCCACATGGCTTGAGCTGCTGCTCGTGACTTGGCTGCCTGAGCTGTAACAAAAATCACTGTAAGGGTCATTTCACCTGCTACTGGAAAGCCAGAGGAAGTGGTACAGCTGGTGGAACCCAGCAGTTCTAAGCACCCCTAAGTCATGGTACCTAGTTCTGAAAATGTGGCTTGAGCAGACACCAGAGAGCTCAGGAGACTGGGAGGGTGTTTCACCATCCTGAACAGAGCCCCTAGAGAAGAAAACTTTAGCAGTGCTTACCATGAATTCCTATCATGTGCTCAAGGATTAATACCCTCTCAGCTAAAATCTTCAGAGCCTCTCGAAGCTGTTGGACACCTTCCCCCTGCAAGAAAGAAAACAAAACTAACATTGGAATATGTTGCAGAAAAGGCTTCTTGTCCATGAAGTCACTTTCAAAGCACCAGCTCTGCAGTGGGGATGCTTAAAAATGAAAAGATGCAAAAGAGAGCTAACCTAAATAGAAGTGCAGGAGAAATCCCTGTTCAAAGAGCTCCTTATGTACACTCAGTTTGTTGTCCTTGTCACCTTAGGTGTGGGCTTGAAGTGCCAAAGAGAGGTTGGGGAGTATTTCAGGGATGGAGAGCAGAGATGTGAGAACCCCAACACTCTGCACATGCAGTTTGATCTCTTCTGTCCCTCGGCAGCTGGGAGGGACAGCAGGGAAGCAATTCCCAACCAGCTCCATGTGACAGAACAACCTCTGGGGACTGAGGGGTTCAAGAACATGGTGACAACATGGCCAAGGAAACCTCACAGACCAGGATTTCTGGCATGCATTAAATTCAAGGCTCACATCCCTACTTGCTCTGCACATTTAACTGTGGACTCACCCTCTGCCCACCCAAACCCACCTGTCAAAGGGAATATTGTTTCAAGGACAGCAAAGTGACAAAAACAGAAGTAAAAGAGTAGGAAAAAATAAAAACACATCCTTACATCAGCACCTTTGTCACCTTCCTCACCCTTCTTGCCTGGTTCACCCTAAAACAAAGGAAGAGAAACTTGGTTACATGTGGCTGAGGACCCTTCCAGGACCCCCTGGATCCCTCTCTCCAAAGGAGCAAATTAAGGAAGCATTTCACCAGCAGAAAACATGTTCTGGCACTTCATGCCAAGGGCCAAAGTGCTCTCCTGAGCTTTGCCCTGGCTTCTGTCAGTTTCCCAGGAGCTCACCTCCACTTCTCACACAAATGAACTTGTCCAGGAGTGGCCAAGCTGCAGGAGGAGGCACCTGCCATGGCCTGGGCCCCAGCAAGGCCATGGACATCTCACTGGGCTCTCAAAGAACAACACTGTATGCTAAACCACAGATAAATTCCTCCTTCTCCCAAACACATACGTTTTCATCTTGATTTAGAACAGAAAAATCCTCCATTCTGCTTTCATTAATTAATCACATCACTTTCTGCCTCTGAAGATGCTCATTAAGCTTTTCCTGAACAAAGATTTCTCTGTGCTGTGAACATTGGTCTCATGTTTTCCCCCAGCCAGGAAGTTCATGCACTTCCCAAAGACCAGATGACAGGGAGAGATAAAACCACTCAAAGCTAAATATGAAACAAAATTAGCAGTCTAAAATAGAGTGGAAAGGCTTGGGCTCCTCAAACTTGTTGGAAGTCCTTTAGATATTTGCAAAGTAGAGGTGAGCACAGGAGGAAGGACAAAGGAAAAGGTTTTGTGAATTGTGTGGAATGATGAGATGGAACCAAAGAGAGATGAGAGCCCTCCCAGAGGCTCTGGGACTTCTCTGGAAAGTGCCAGCCAAAAAAAACCCCAATTTTCTCTACTAGATCTCTGTCAGCCAACCTTCATCATCCCTGGTTTGCTTGCACTGGCCATATGTGCCAGTGCAGACATCTCCTCTGTGCATGTGTTCAGGTATTGCCAAAAAATCATTTGGAGACATCTCTTAATCTCATTGCAAGGTTTCCAGCTCAGCTTGGCCAACTGAGGGGCAGGAGGGAGCTGGGAGCAGCTGCTGGACTTGGAGCTGTTTAACTGTGCCCACTTTGGGACTCCTCTGGTAGTGCCAGGAGCTGCTGGGGTCCAGGGAGAGCTGTGTGTGCCCAGCCTGGCCAGAGGGACCTGCAGGCACAGCACAGCTCCCTGCTGGGGTGGTGCCCTCCTGGTCACATCAGCAGTGTGCTTCTCACCAGGGGATGTTTCATTTGCACAGGGATTTGTTAAGGTGTGGGAGTCTGTGGAACAAATGGCTGAGCTGGAGCCAGCAGAGCTCAGCACTGAGCAGCTCCAGGCCAGCCAGAGGCACCTGCAGAGCCAGGCACCCAGCCCACCTGAGCCTGGCACCCAGCCACGAGTGCAGCACTTACAGGAAATCCCTTAATGCCCCTCTCTCCAGGCAGACCTGCTTGCCCCTGTTGGAAATAAAGGCAGTGTCATTAGGAGATACTTTGCCACTTGACAAGAACACAGTGTAATTTTTACTAGTGGAATTAAGATGGCTTAATGAAAAAAAACTTACACTTGGGATAATGTGGAAAAAAGCCCTCCTCTCCCTTGACATTATCACTTAGAGACAGCAAAAGGGGGTTATGGTTTTCTGTCAAGTATCAGCTCCAAATCCCATCAGACTCTGGAGGAGCTGGGTTGGATGTGGAGCTCCTGAGCTCAGTGCCCTCTCTGTAAGACGATTAGCAGGTTTTTTGAACTTTCCAGCAGTCAGTTACATTATACCAGGAAGGAATTTGGCTGGAGATTTGTTCCCTACAAAGACACTGCATTCTTCTCTCTGGTAGAAGTGATGGGCTGCTGCTGCCCCAGCCAGAGCAGAGCCCAGGACTCCCACCTGGCCCTGATTTAACCTACTCCTGCTCCACACACCCCCCACAGCTACTGATCAAAACACAGGTACAATATTTGGTTGGTTTGTTTCTTTCTCCTGCTGTGTTAATTTTCACATTGTTCTCAGTGAGGAGTTTTTGTTATTTTTTTTAACAGACACAGTTTGAACCAGCACATGTTGGTTTGGGGCAATGAAATGCCATTGAACTGAACATCTTTGTTTCCCCTGTTTTCCTCCACAGTGCTGGTTTCCCACCCTGGAGCAGCTGGGGCAGGGCAGAATCCCTGGCCAGGAGAGCAGTTATAGGTTATTTAGTGAGAAAGCAGGAGCTTGGGAAGAAGAGGCAAAATGTAAAAGCATTTCTAGAAATCCATTAATGAAACAGCCATGTATTTCCCCTGGCTCTTCTCCCATAGACACACACAGCAACAAACCCATCCTTTTTTCTCCTAAAAAAACTACAGATTTCTGCAGTGCAAAGGGAGAGCTGCTGGGTTTGTGCCCATCAAATTTGTATAAAACCAAGGGGCACCTACAGAACATTCCCATGGAGCACTGAATTCCTGTGGAATGCCTTGCCAGCACCAGGAAAAGGCCCCTATGGACAGGGAGAGTTCTGGGAGAAAAGCCCAGCCTGTCAGGTGCTCCCAGTATCTTCAAAGGGAAATACTTGGATTCTGCACTGGAGGGAGCAAAGCTTGTGAAAAAGCACAAGCAAGAGGAACAATCACAGAGAGGAGCACAACACCACACTGAAAATACACAACAGGCTGTGCTCCTTGTCCAGGAGGAACAGAAAGGATGTTATCAGCTTACAGGGGATCAAAGGATACTTAGGCTGGCTGTTGGCAGTATCCTTTATCCCAGGCCTCCCTGGCTGTGCCTCTGCAGACTGCCTGGAGATGCTGGAGCCTCCCTGCCTGGCAGAGCCTGGGATGAGCAGAGGCTGAGTGTGAGCAGCACACAGAGCTGAGCCATGCAGGGGCTGTGCTCTCGCTGCTTCAGGTCTCTTCCACATCTGTTCTCTCTGAGATTAGGCAGGAAGAATGTATAATAACATTTTCTCAAATCTCAGTAGATGTTGTAACCCCTCCCTCTGCTTTGCTTTGCAGCTGCACAGCTCCTCTGCTCGAGCCCTCATTTGTACACCAAACCCAAAATTGCAGCATGTAGTTGTCAAAACCAGCATTCAAAGCCACACTCACAAAAGAAAAAAAGCACACATAGCATCCTACAGAAATTCTGACAGAAAAAGCTGTCAGCTTCCCTTTCCACACTAACAGAGGATGGACAGGAAATATGGGGGTTTTTTCCTATTTATCAAGACATTTTGATATTTGAAAATCTCATTTGTCTCAAACCAAAGAGGAGAGTTAAAATTCTAAATCCCTAGAAAGGAGGGACAAACCCAAATTCTAAGGGATTTGTCTGGAGTGAATGGACACAATGCAACAAGACTTTGTTTCAAAATAAGTGTAGTAGTAGTATGGTACATTAGTAGTAATATTAGTAATATGGTCAACCACAAACTACAGTGAAATGTTAAATGAATCATTGAGAAAGAGTTTTATCAGTTTCCTGCATTGAAATGTGACACTTTGCCACACACTATCCCTTTCTATTTTTTTTTTTTAGCTGAGAATAAAGATTGAATGTCAATGAGATGTAGTTGGCAATCTGTGCATCCATCTCACCAGTTAAGGTTTTGCTCTCTATCAGAATCTTGAATTCTAGTCTCAGAACTCCATCAGCCTGCAATCTATTTGTAAAGCCAAGTCATGCCCAAAATGGCTGAGCTGCACAAGGAAAGTGTTACAAAAAATGACCAACAGTCACTCTGTCTTTCAGGGAAATGCAAGTGATTTCTTATGTAAGAACAGGACCAAGCACCCAAAACTAAAATATAACAGAGATTTCAAAAGGCAGATGTGCCCCACCCTCAGAAATCTGCTGCTCCTGATGCCTCAGGAGGGCTGCAATAAGCACTTGGGCCTGCTCCTCCTGCACAGAGTCTGGCCAGAGGAGCAGTTTGTCTGTTGCTGGTTATTCCCACAAATTTGAGAAATCAGCACGCTGGAGTTCACTGATCTGCATTTGTCTGTCTTGGCTCTTCCAGCCAAGTCTGTCTGGATTGGAAGGGGGAGAGGAATGCAGAGGAGGTTCTGTCATGGGGAATCATGTCACCTGCAGCCCCCATTCACTTCCATCTGTGGGACAGGAAAATGGCACTTGGAAGAAAAGGGAACTCGTTTCCCACAGCTGTGGCAGGAGCTGTGGCACCACTGCAGCCACCCATCACTGTGGAGGCACCAACCAAAATTATCCTCCTTGTCTTTGTCCCCTCCTTTGACTCTCAGTGATTCTCCACAGTCCATGGTGCCCATTTCACAGACCTAAGGCTGAAGGATCCTCCTCCACCTACTCCACTCCCAAGTGATTTTGTGCTCCTAGACTCACCCAGAGATTTCAGACACAATGACCTTTTGGCAATTAAGCTGAACAGAAGCAGCCAAAGGCCCAAATGCCATTTTCAAACCCTTCCCAATGTTTGAATGCTGGACTGGGAATCTGACACATTTAGATATTGTTAGATATTTCTCTGGTAGTTCCTAAATTCCACCAGTTTGGAAATATTCAAACAGCCTTTTTGTTCTATATTTAGTTATCAGCACTGGACAGCCCACTAAGGACTGAGGCACTAAACATTAAGAACATGACTTCAGTATTCCAAATATGTTAAGAACATCATTTGACCTGGGGAATGACTTTAGTTCAGGAAAAGTCTGGTGAGTTTTTAAAGCCTTAGTGCCACAGAAGGAAGAGTTCATTTAGACCTCTCAAAACACTCCACACCAAACAGCTTTGGCTGGTGGAAGAAAGTTGGTCTCCTTTATAAAGTTGATCTCCTTTATACACCATGTCTTTGCTACCTGAATCTCTTTGGGGAATACCTGACTTTACAAGGAATTCCACTCTTTCTCTGTGGAGGAAACCCTCATCTTGGTTCTGCAGAAACCCCAGAAATTCTGCATTTAAAGCTGGTGGTGGCTCGTGTCCCACTGCATCTGTGAGACCTGTGCTGTGTATAATTCCTGAGGCCTCACCCCCCAAGTGCTGTGGGAATCTCTCTGTGCATGTAAAACCTTACTCTCTCTCCTCGGTCTCCTTTGGATCCTTTTGGTCCAGGCTGTCCTGGAGAACCTGGCAAGCCCTAGAAGAGATGCAGAATGAGAAGGAATTAATTTCTACTGTGCAGCCTTTGTGTAGGTGTAGTGAATACATTTCCCAGTGATCCTCAGCTCCTGAAAACCTCATACACCCATTAAGCAATTGGGCTGGATTCTCTTTTTCCCTCAAGCAAATACAACAGGAGCTCTGTTTGCAGATATCCCAAGCCCTGTACTTTCTGCAGATCCCTCTTTTTGGGTCTTTTAATGCACTGCAGGCCCCTGATGTAACATTTTTTTGGGGTCAGTATGACAGGACAGTTCTTGTTCTTAGTTACCAAGAAAAAATTAATATCCAGGTAGTATGTTTAGCTTAGAAATCCCCACTTCTTCCCCTCACTTCTTAATTGCCTCAGTGGGTGGCAGGAGCAAGCACACATACCTGAAAATTAATTGGATTGTGCAGTGGAAATTATTTTGAAGCTACTCACTCACCCTAATAAACAATTTTCAAATTAAGCCCAATCTCTGCTAATAATTTTACTCCCTGGGTTGAACAAATCTATAAAGCAGTCACCAATGGCTAAGAAGGGCACAGTCTCCAGATCTCTACTAATTGAACTGCTATGCAGAAATCGATCCAAATTCTTAACTTATCCACCCAGAGAAGCCACAGTTATTAACCAGACCAAGAGAGAACAGTATTGTTTGTTTATATTCAGCCTGTCAGCTCTCCTTCTCCACACAGCCATGTACAAGATGCTTTTTTTTCCACCTCAAGTGACTTGCACATCGTGATAGAGGCTGCAGAAGTGAGCCTGGAGCTCCCCTCCTGGTGATTTAAGGCAGCCTGGTTAGGAAGAGCCCCCTAAATCCTCACATCAGCACCCAGAGAATTGTGTTTTCTAGGCCAGAGAAATGAGCATTGCTGTGAGCAGCTCAGTGCCTGTGAAGTGGCCCAAGGAGGCTGCACAGATGTGATTTAAGGGTGCAGAGGAGGAGCCCTCTCCCAGTTTCAGCTGGGAGCCAGCAGTGCTCACCAGCAGCACGTTGCTGCCTCCCTCAGCCAGCCCCACCAGCTCAGCTGAGCTTCCCACCAAGGACTCAGACTCAGGCCTGGCTTAGGAGCTTCCCTGGGGCTGCAAAGGAGGCAGGGCACAGACCAGGCCTGGCCCTGTGTCAGACAAGAGCATGGACAAAGCCCAGTGTGCAGAAGCATCCTCTGCTCCTGACAGCTCTCAACAGTGTATGGTGAGACAGGGATGCTCAAGAACACTGAATTCCACACTGCAAAAATAAAAGATTTACAGTGTGTGCTGCGTGTCAAAAAGCCAGACTCTGCTGCAGAATCTACTCAGGAATTGTGAATTACCTTATATTTAATGATGTTAAACTGCATCTGTCATTTGGCTGCCAAACCTCTCACTGTGTTTGTATCTATCTGGAGTTTCTCACTGTTCTCCAGAGCATTCCCTAATTGAAAGGATTCTGCTACACTGGCAAACTTTCCCTAACCTGTTGTCCATTGCTTCTTCAAAGTGGTTAATAAACACACAGGAAAAATCTTCTCTATTTTCAATTCCAAACCTCATTTTATCAGATCTGAGTTACATCCCTCTATAAAGTTATTTAACCTTTCTCTGTGCTCTCCAGTCATGTGGGATTACTTTGAAAAATTTGATGCTGCTGCTTTGCCTCCACATTAAGCAACATTCTTCCCAAAACTGAGTCCCTTTGTATCAGCCAACCACAATTTGGGGTAGTTTGGCAGTTTCCTATTCATGACTTCGCTTCTTTCCATTTAACCAGCTTTTTCCATCCATGTGAGTACTGTGCCCTTCTACCATAAATTCTTTGGAGTGAGTTTTTCCCACTCCATTATTATCTCCCCCTTCCACAATGTTTGTATCAATAAATAACCAAACTGATGGGAATTTGTGATTTTTTCTTGAATAGAAAGTGCTCTGTCTGGAAAAGTAGGCTTAACACATTCACTCTGGTGAATTGATGAATTCCCATTGATGCATTTTTGTTCTTTTTATGTGTTCCACAGGAAATGCAGTATTTTTCTATCACTGTGTGAGTAAAGCCCATGTCAGATCCTTTGCATCAAATTCAGGCCACAGTGAAATGTTTTGACACAGCAGCAGCACAATGTGTTGTTATGATTAAGGGAAACTCTGGAAAGCACAACTGTTTCAACCTCTCAGCACAACCCAGAATGAGAAAAAGGAATTAAATCACAGAGTTTCATGGGGAACAAAACAGCAGATGTAAGATTACTCTCCCTCCTTGTGCAATGAGATGAGGTTTCATCCCTGAGCCCCCCTCTGCCCTTCACCCCAAAGCACCAAAGCCTCTTACTTGTGATCCAGGGGCTCCAATGGGTCCTGGGGGCCCTTTGGGTCCTGAAGCACCTGGTGGCCCTGGTGGGAATCATAATTGGAGACAATTTGAAGGAGACTTAGGAGGAAGAACCCTAAATTCCAAAGGCATGCACTTCCTTTCATGTTCTGCTGAGTCTCTCCATGAGTGAGAACCCTCCATCAAACACTGCATTACTGGACACCCATGTCCTGACAGAATACATCCCCATGCCCTAGGGGGGATGTTAGAGCTCTGGGAGGAAAAAAAATGGTGAAAAGAGGCAGCAAGGATGTCAATAACATCCACATTTCCATTCCTCAGAATGCAACTTTTGAGAAAACTTAAACTAGATCCATGGAACAGCTACATGAGAGCCAGCCACTGCACAGGCTGCTCCTAAACAATTTCAGGTGACAAGGGAAGGGAAGCCCCAGGGCTGCTGCACTTGGTCTCTCTGGGGTGTCAGAAGGCTGATGATGAACAGGAAGGAAATGGAGTTTGCCCAGGACAGGAGAGGCTGAGTGGGGCAAAGCAAAGCTTTCTCTTGGTCTCACTCACTGCAGTGGCAATAAATTAATTTAAAATCTGTACCACAGGAGAGCTGCTTCCAGGAGGAGTTAAGCACTATCTAAACAGGTCAACTTGTCTCACACAGTCACTTAACAGATTAATTCCTTTTGAAGAAATAATTATATCTCAACAGTAGCTGTTAAATTATACCTGCAGATGGGAGACAGGATATTTGCTTAGCCTGAACTTAGCAATACTCCTCTCTGCTTTAGTTGTCACAACGCTTGAGATGAAACAATGTGGACATTATACATAAAGTACAGCTGAATCAGCCTCAATCATTAATGCACCATACAAATGCTTAAGTCAAAGAATAAAGGAATTGAAGGATAAATGAAAGGCCCTCATAATGAAAGGAGAAGCCTTTTCTGCAACTAATGGGAGTTGACTCCTAAATATGCATCATACAGGGAAGTGCTGACGTTTGCAGGAATATTATCATTTAAGCCACCCATCAGCACAGGGAGAAAGAAGGCTTGTCACTGAATTTTCATCTCAGATTCTGATTTCAGTTATACTGCTGAAAATCTGGAATAGCTCAGACTGGCTCCGAAGTCCTGACAGAGCATCTGGCCAGACCCTGCCTGGGGGAGCTGTGCAGTGACAGGCCAGGTCTGCAGCAGGGGCAGAACAACTCTGCTCTCAGGAAGGAATCACTGGACAGCCCACTCTTAAAGACAGCTCTTAATCAGCCCCTTTCTCAAGATGTCTCCTGCCAAAGGTAAAACAATCAGCCACTGTGAACAGATAAAAAACCCAGTTATTTCTTGCCACCCTTCCCACCACCGCCCTCGCAGTAAGGACCACTTCCCTCCCCTGCAGCACCCACTCTCCATCAGAAAGTCTTTGCCATCCTCCCCACCCTGCCAGCCCCGCAGCCCAGCCCTGGGTGTCACCTGGTGGCCCCACGGGCCCCGGGGCCCCCCGAGGCCCGGGCAGTCCGGCCATGATGGTGTCGATGACGGTGGAGGCCAGCTGGGGTTCTCCATCTGCGGCACAGAGCACAGAGTCAGTGGCCGGCCCCGCCGCCATCTCTCCAAAATCCTCTGGCGCCCGTTGCTGGCCAAGGGCCGCCAGTGCTGCAGGATGCTAAACTCGGGCTCCAAACTGCTCTCAAAGGGCTGTGACCCCTCGTCCTGCACAGCTGCCCATCTGCCCCCTGAGCACCCCATAAAGCTGTCCTTTCTCTCGGAGCCTTGGTGTTTTATACACCTGCACAGTCCTGCCTTGGAATAGCTGACCCCAAATCCGCCATCTCCGCGGCACTCCTGGCAAGTGAAGCAGGGATGTGGGGCTCCCTCCTGCCTGGCACCAGGGTCCTGCTGAGCCTCCCTGGCAGCACAGCCCTCCTGCATCCTCACAGCCCAGCCTGCTCGCCGGGGCAGCTGCTGCTGGGGCGTGCCCTGAGGCCTGAGGATGCAGGAAAGCCCAGGGATGGGTCTGCTCTGCCCCCTCCAAGTGCTCAGGAAACTTTCCTGCCATTTAGGATTATTTTAAGTGTTCAACTGAGCAGGTTCACTGAACTCTGGGAAATGGAGAGAAATGGGAGGGGAGCAGGGAAGGGAAAGCCAGCAGCAGGAATTGGAGGAGTTTTGTGCTTTTGCACATCTTTCTCACTTCTCTCCAGTCAGGAGTAAAAACCCAGCAGCCTGTAGCTGTCCATATCTTCCCTCAGCCTGGAGCCAATAGGTTTCTATTCAGTTGGCAGCTGAAGAGAAAACCCACAGCTATAAATACAAAAGCAACCCTCAGCATTTACTGCGATATCAAAACCATTCTCAACAACCCTGTTCCCTATGGACCTGTACTGTGGCACACCTGTAACCTGGGGAGGTACCTGTATGGCAGCACCTTTTGTCTGAGCACCCCACAGCACTCTGGGACAGTTGTGGAAACCTGGCGCAAAAATTCAATGAACAACCAAGACAACGAGGCCACAAAACAAGCAAGGGAGCCCCACATCCTGGTGCTACCAAGGCTTACTGTCCTGGCCCTTTGCTGTAGGACCAACAATAAATTTCCTGTTTAACCTGGATGATGATGTTGGCTCCTGATCACCAGGATGGCAAACCCTCTGAAAATCCCACATTTTCCACAGCTAGAGGCTGCCATGCAGGAATAATGTCCACCTCCTCCTGCCCATGACCTCAAGCTTACTCATGTTTCCTTCCACCCATCCCTGTAACTCATCACAGTAAAATTCAGGGGAACCTTGTGCAGGAAAAGGCTGGGAATGTCTCACTGCAAATGTCAAGTGACACCAGGAAGGTCAGAAGGGTGTTTGCTTACTCTGCAGAGTCCAGCAAAGGTCAGAAGGTGAACTCTCCAGCAATTTTAGCAGACACATTGCAAAGCCTTCCCAGCTTCTGGAGCGTTGGCAGGGATAGAGAGACCTTCCAAGCCAGTTGTTTGAAAGCAGTTCCCAGGGAAAACTGTGCAATGGCTTTGACTGCCAAGGATGACAGGATACCTCTGCAATGCCTCCCTGGCAGCAGGAGAGCACAACATCCACCCCAGATCCCTCTAAGAACCACATTTTGTGCCTAAAGCCTGAATGCAAGCAGGTATTTATTTGACTACTGTTTCTAAACCCATTCATCTTCCCCTTCCTCACAGCCCTGAAACAAAACAACTGAGACTCTTCTTCAGAAGGAAAGGTACCCCAGTGAAGTGTGTAATCCAATTAATTTGAGTTTTATTTGACCATGTCAAAATCTATCAGAGCTTGGGAGTAAGATGAAATTGGGAAATGAGCATCAGCAGTGAAGGCATTAACAGTTGCAGAGCCTTTTGTTTTCAAAGTGATCAACAAAATCAACTGCACATCCCCTGAGAGGGGCAGAGGATGGACTGCAAACAACCAGTGTTAAATTTCTGCTGGAGGTAAGCTGGGGACACAGATTTGAGTTGCAAAACATTCCAGCTAAATGGCACATTATTACCATGACAGAGTTACTCCCACAAATCCACCCATCCTGCCATTTGACTCAACGTTATTTATGAAAGGTGATTCCATGATTGTGACACAGAAGAGAGCTCAGCAGCTCCTGGTTGGCCTGGGCAGCACAGGACTGTCCCTTCCTCAGCTGCCTGGCCAGGCAGGACTCATTCAGACCCAGCTTTCCTTCCAGGATCAGCTCTGTGGGAAACACACTGTGAATGAAATGGGACTGAAGTGTGTTAAAACACAACCCTCATATTTTTTAAGGGATTGCCTCCATATTCTCATAAAGCAGCAGGAAGAACTTTTATCTCCTTATAAACTCCCTTATAAACAGGGGGGCATTCTGGGGCTCTCTGCAGCTGGAGACTGTTAGAGCAGCCACAAAATAGCATCAAATGGTAGCAGAAGTCTTCCCTTCTCAGCCACCTCCTGCACTGAGCCAGGCTCTGCTGGGCTCACGAGCTGGATTCTGTTTCAGTGCTCCTGGGTACCCCAAAGCAGCAGACAAGGCTTCATCTGAGAAGACCTTGATACTGAATTTGCTCCAGGAGCTTTCCAACTCCTATCCAAGCCAAGAGGAAGAGTGAAACCAGTGGGGCCTGGTCAGGTAGGAGCACCTAAGTTCTCTGGAAGGGGACAGAGACACCCTGAAACAGCACAGAAATGCCCTGAAGAACACAGGGAAAGCTGCCCCACAGCAGCAAAGGCAGCTCAGGGCACACTTTGAAAGGACTCAGTTTTCTCAATTCCTTTCCTCCTCTCCTCCTCTCCTTCCCCTTCACTTCCTCTGCTCTGCTTTCCTTCCTCAGGAAGGGCCTTGCTGGCAGCAGGCACTGGGATGCTGCTGCACAAATCCCTCTCCCTTATCCCCACTGACATGCTGGGCACAAATCAGCCACTCTGCCTCAGTTTCCCCTTGCTCTCCCCTCAGGCTGCCCAGGGAATGGTGGAGTCACCATCCCTGGAAGTGTTAAAAATGTGTGGCTGTGGCACTTGAGGACATGTTTTAGTGCTGCTGGGTTGATGGCTTGCCTTGATCTTGGAAGTCTTTTCCACCAGTGATGATTCTATGAAAACAGGTTAATTTTATTTCATGTGTCCTTTGCAGATCTTCGAGATGTAAGAAAATAGCTCTCAAGAGTCAGAGTTGCATTCTTTTCTCTGACTATTCCCTGGAAATCATCAATGTTAGCACAAGGAATAGGTCTGAGCTGGCTTTAGACCAGATCACTCATTTTTAAGTGGCAGGGAAAGAGAGAGATCCCAGTAGCAGCAGCCCCAGCAGTGGGGAACTGCAGCTCAGCTTCTGCCCGAGGGCTGAGCTTTCTGACTGAGGGATAAATTCCCCCATTATAGCCTTGATTTGTTGAGACAGGATGGAAATGAAGTAATCCTGTCTTAATTTTTTTCTGCTACCTGATCTGGAGGGAGAAAAATGGGACCATTTCTTTTACCACAGCACAGGGAAACTGTGAGAAAATATTTGTCTCCCCATTTCTGGCTTCTGCCTGCGGATAATATTGCCAACAGGAACTTGTTGCAATTAATAAAGGCACAGGCATTAACCATGTTCAGGCAGAACCAAACTCTGTATAACAACAATAACCTGATACAGCTCTCACATCTCATTCCCATTACCAGTAATATGCTTCCCTCTGCTGTCAGCAGCTGGAATTTTGTGTTTATAGTTTTCAGATGTGCTCCTTTCAAAACAAGTAAATACATTTTTTAAAATCTAAACAGAATTTACAAGGCTAAGTTTTACTGGTGGCAGAGGATCAGCTTTCCACCAGCCTGTGGGAGGCAAAATCAGCCAACACAGGCAAAATGGTAAGAAAATAGACTTGGTATTGCCAGAACATTGTTGTGGCCATAGAGATAACTGATACTTGCAGCTGGATTTGTATTAAGGAAAAGTGTCATAAAGTTTTGGGCTACGCCTCCTGCAAGCCAAGAAAGGCAGAGGCATGGAGGGAGGAATGCCTAGGGATGCCCAGGGATGTAAATGGAACAGCCACCATCTCCTCACGGTTCTCAAGTCCATGTGGCTGCCCAGTGCTGGCAGAGATCATAGGAATAATCATCCACCATTTATCCTCTTCCTATTTGGGCACAAAACTGAGTTCAGCCTTCTCACACATCAGCTGGGAAGGCAATCAAAGCCTTTATTCACTTTTTAATTTATCCACTACTTCACCAGAAAGAGTTTAGTTCAAAAGGTGGTTGGAGAGAGGGGGCAGCAGCAGCACCCAAACCATCCTTAGGGATCACTTGGGATAAAAGGCAGAATGGCCCCATTTGGTGTGACCCTGAGGTGACTGTAAAGCAAAATTCCCTTGTTCTCAGGGTGATGAATGCAGCATGCTGATGTGTATTTTGTGAAAATCTTAGTATTTAGCCTCAGTTATTCATCCTGCCCATACACCCTAAATAACTGAATACAAAATCAAAATAAAATTATAAATAATTAAAGTTAAAATTCTCCCTAAATTAAAAATACATCTGTTCACTTTTGGGAAAAGGAGTCTGGAGAGCAGAGTGGGGGAAGGGAAGGGAAGGGAAGGGAAGGGAAGGGAAGGGAAGGGAAGGGAAGGGAAGGCTGTCAGACATGGGGAGACAGTAATCCTTGGCTGTGAGTAAGACAACTGAGCTTTGAAGCTGTACAGGGGCAGCAGAGCTGGGGAAGAGGCACAGCTGAAGTCTGGGGGAGAGGAGATGGGAGACCTGATAGAGCTGGGGCTCCAGGAGTTTACAGAGCAAGGGGAGACTCAGCTGAGCTCTGCTTCCTCACTATTACCTGCCAGCTACACAGGGCTGGACCTGGAGAATCAAGCCCAAATCTGAGAGCATTCCAATCCAAGTGCAGGATGTGCCTTCCCTAGAAAGCCTTTTCTTGCCCTGCACAGCACAAATCAAATGAATATATTTTTTAAATCAGTCTAAGCACAAAGAAACCCTGGCCCTCCTGTTACAGGGAAGGGGTAAATCATGGTGTCAGTTTGGACTTTCCAGTCCATAATTCTGTGTTTTGTGGGGATGTGGGATCATGTGGATGCACCAGGAACACAGCTGGGAGAAGCATCTGCAGGGGCAGGGAAAGAGACACATTTAACAGACATCCTTGCTACAATTCCAGAGCTGAAAATCTCTGGTCCTTGCTGCTTCCTGAGCAACCCTGACACTCCAACAGCACAACAGTGGCACCAGCAGGGCTTCACTGGTTTCACCAGCACCTAATCTGCCACTCTGGATTCCTCTGGCCCTTGTCTCTCAGGTGATGCTACCTGAGCTCTGTCATTTCACCAGACACCCTCTTCCCAGCAGCCACTCCTGATGGAAGCTTAAGGACACCAGGTTGCCTCCCTAAAGCTGTAAGGAACCTCAAAAAACAGGCAAAGAGAACAAAATCCTCCAAACCTTGCTCTCACTGACAGTTTAGGAGAGCAGGGACTGGATTCTTCATTTTGGAGAGGTGAACCCCCTGTAGCTTCCAAGTTGTTGCATCCTGAACAGGAGCTTCCAAGAGACCCACACAATGCAGGCAGATTGTGCAGCTGCTGCCAGGGCCTGGCACAGCCTGGCAAGGAGGGGTGAGCAGAGCTGAGCTGCTCCCTGCCTGCCCACTCTGCAGATGCCACAGGAGAACCTGGGAATGGAGGAGGGAACTTACTTTCCTTTTCAGCTGTGGGCTGCAGTGAGTAGAGAACCCCTTGCTGGAAGGTGAGAGGGAGGCTTGGGGTGGCTGGTGGCCCTGGAGGACCTGGGGGACCTGGGATCCCAGTTTCTCCTGGAAGTCCTCTTGGTCCTTGGGGTCCCAGCATCCCTGTGCAGAGGCAGAAGAGGATGTGTTAATGCCTTTGGGCATGTGCTAATGATGCCATCATGTGAAAAAGGCAGCAAGGAGACAAAGGATTTCTGTCCTGGACTGCAGCTGTAGGAATCAGAGGGGTGGGGAAAATAGAAACAGCTTCCCATTTTTCCTTTTTTTCTTTTTTTTTGTTTAGCATCTTCCTCTGCAAAGGAGAGAGCTTGACTCGGCTCAGAGGTGCTGCCTTTGAGCAGCCCAATTGCTGAAGGAGTGAAATCTCCCCTCTCCCTGAGGCTGAGTGAGAAACTACAGGCAGCGAAGTGTGAAATCAAATCCTCTTTCCCTCCAGGTACACCTGTGTCACTTCCCTGCCAGGAAAGCTCAGGAAGCACAAGGGAAGCAGAGTCAGTCCAGGAGCAGACAGATCACACATCCTGTGGGGCTGGAAGGCTCTCCGTGCAAACTGAGAAACCAAAAAAGGCAGACACGTCCTTGGCCAGACTTTGGCCACTGACAGCTTGCCAAAAAGTGCCAAAAAGTTTTCAGAACTGCTCTCACATTTGAGGCACGCTCGGAGTTTTAAATCTGACCCCAGCTCAGGCTCACAAGGCACAGCCTTTTAGACACAGAGAGCACAGAGCCTGAGGTCTGGCACCCATTGTGCAGCATTGCCTCCATCAAAACAGTCAGGAACGTTTGGGGAATGAAGAAAGACTCCTAGCTCAGGAATGGAGTGTTCTCTGAAAGAATGGCCTCATAACCTTTTCCCTGAACATACAAAAGCATCATTAGTTTGACATCCTGGCATCTGACAGTTTGACACAAATGGTGGAGAAAAAAGGGAGTTAAAACAGGCACCCAGAGCAAGGGTTAAACAGGGAATGCTCTGCTCCAAAGGCTGACAGGTCACAGGCTCACTCTTACAGCCCCTGAGCAGGATGGGGAAACATGATCCTGCTCTGCAGCTTTCTGGGACAGGCTCTTTCCAGCTCCACAGGAAATCCCAGGCTCTGTCATTGCTCCTGCAGGTGGTTGCCTGCCCTGGGAGCTGCTGGCTGATCCCAGCTCCCAGGGACTCACTGGAATGGATTGGATACCAGCTGAAGATGCTCAAATCTTGTGTGTCTGGCCTTGTCTGAGCTGCTGTCACAGACAGTTTGTATGAAGTGAAACATCTCCTGTCCCAGCAGCACTGCCCTTCTCCAGGACTCACCTGGTGGCCCTGCTGGGCCCCTCTCCCCGGGCTGTCCCTTCTCTCCTTTTGGCCCTGGTGGTCCTGGGAGCCCAGTGGGTCCAACTGGGCCTGGGGGCCCAACCTGTCCTGGAATCCCTGAAAATGTTCAGAAAGGAAATTAGCTGGAAGTTAGGACACTGCTGAGGTCAGAAAGCAGAGAAGGACTCAGGGATGCCAAGGGGGAGAAATGCAGCAGTGCACAGACAGGGTGGCACTGGTGGCCAGAGCTGTCTGGCAGGGAGGCCAGAAAAGCCAGACCAGACCTTGCTTCTCCTCTTCTTCCTTCAATCCTGTAAGGAAAAAGCACATCTCCATGCACAAGAGCCTCCCCAAAAGTCAGCAGGATGTGCAACTCCAGCTGGGATGTGCTGGGCAGAGCTACACTGAGCCCACATGGCCCCTTCCCAAAGCCTGAGTGGCTCTGGGCAGGATCTGGGTGTCCTTTGCTGGGCTCATCACATAAACTCCAGGGCCTTCCCAATGTCCCAAAATGCACAAAATAGATTTGCCAAAGAAAAGCAAACCCTGAATCCCACCTGCTCCATACACATCACCCAGAGGTTCTGTATCAATGATGTTTCCCTGGTTTCTCCTGTGTTCATTCATCTCACAAGGACTCTGCTGTGCACAAGTTTTTTCATCCCAAAGTGACATGACTTCTGCAGGAGCTGGATGTCAGTAGTGTATGTCACTGAGCAGGGTGCTGAGCAGGGTTCCAGGGTGACTGGAAACACCAGGAGCAGTGATTGCAGCCCAGTGGGATGTTTCTTGGCAAGCCCACTCAGACTCTCAGTAAGGCCACGAGGGGTGCAGAGGCAGCATTAGTGATCTCAAAGTCACTGCTTCGGGTGACACTAAATAAAATCTTAACGTTGTTTTCCCCAGACTATCAAAATAATAACAACACTTGGTAATTTTATAGTGTTGTTCAGAAGAACACTGCTCATCTTGGGCTCACATGGAGAGACATTTAAACACTGTGCAAACAGCACTGAAGCTTTAATGCCCTGAAGATGTGGGCGAGTGGGTCTGTCTGCTCAGATTAAGTGGTTAATGGTTACAATAAAGGCATTAAAAGAGTCAGAGGTTCCTGGTTTCTGGTCTACCAAAGGGCTCAGAGTATTTGAAAGCAGTGGCAGATGCAAGCTCCAAAGCCAGAGGGAGATCAGGATGACGCCAAAGTTCAGCACACTCAGATTTCAGATTTTAGTCCCTGTATTACATATGACCACAACACAGCAGAGCAATTTAAGGTTTGATCAACTTTCTCCTTCCCTGGTATCAGGAGAGGTACTGGACCCTCCCAAAACCAATGCCAGCAGGATATGCTGCATATGGGGGTGGAGTGCAAGGATGGGAATGGAGGGAGAGAAGGAGAAAAGGAAGGAACCTGGACAGCACCTGCCCAGCTGGTACCAGGGCACAGGGCTGCACAATCACACCAAGGCTCACAGGATTTGCAGCTCCCACATTTGGATCCAGTTCCCACTCTAGATGTGGGATAGCTCACCTGGGGTACAAAACCTCACCCCAGGCATTCATCCAAACTCCTCATTTCTCAGAACAAAGCAATAATATTAGACCCCCTGGAAAGATTCCCCTTCCTCTCTTCTTTTTTCCATTTTGGAGAGATGTCCAAACTGGGTTTTTTTACAAAATGAAATCTCTCCACCTTCAATCCACGATGAAACTGGGCAGACTGAAGAGATGACATTTCTCAATTAGTGGGAGTATAAGCCTGTACTTTTGTTGCATTCAGTCATCAATAGAGATTTGATTTAATTTTAGTATTGAACAAGGAATTAAGGCCAGGTTTTTATTGGGATCAATTTGCTTATCCACAGGACACAAACTGCAGCCTTTTCTGTGGATAGAAGGATGGATCTCCCCTGGCAGGGGATGCTGTCTGGAAAGCTCAGGCAGGTGATCAGGAGCCCTTTTAGGAAAGCAAAAGCATTTGTTCACAGCATTAGAAACAGCTTCTACCCCTAAAAAACCTCCAGCACACCTGCAGCTTCAGTGCAGCAAATCCCAGCACAGAGGGAAGAACAGCAGAAACTGTTTTGCAAGCACCATACGCTGTGCTGCTGAGTGTGGGTCAGAACACTCCCTCACTCAATCAGGGTGTAAATCCCCCTCAATCCTTCAGTCCAGCCTTAGAACTCAATCCCAAGAAGTCCTGCAGACCAGGAACAATCACTTCCTGCAGCATCCTCGATCCCAGTGCTGCAGCAGAGCTTTAGAGAAACTGGCACTTCCTTCCCTGAAGGAAAGGCTGGGGGAAGCAGCACAGGGAATGTGTCAGGCAAGGGCTCATACTGGTGACAAATGGTGTTACCAGCTTAAAAGAGACAAGTGCAGCAGGGGGAAGAAAGAGGGAAGGATTCAGAGACAAGGGGGGAGGCCAAATCTTCAGCTGGCATAAATCAACTCTGTTGCAGTGGCATTGCTTCCAGGGAGCTGAAGCTCGTGGTGAGCGTTTATCCTCCTAACAATATGAAGGAAAAGACCACAGAAAAAATATTTTTTGAAAGGCAGAGGGTGAGTAATCTACTGCTGGAAACCAAATCAGATGTGCAGAGACCTGGATTTTCTTCCTGGCTCTGTCATTAACCTGCACCACACCATCTGCTGCCTTCCCTCCCCAGGGTTCTCCCTGCACAGGAGCTGCTCTGTTTCTATGGAGCTTAGGAAAGTGCAGCCCTGAGCATCCCGAGAGGCTCCTGGTGCCCCTGGCAGGTAATTCCAGTCAGAGAAGAGTTTTCTCCCACCATTCAGGACATCCCCTGCTGGCTCTGGCCACATGTGCTGCCATGATCTGCCTCTCCACCAGACAGTGCTGTCCATCCCTTGTGTGCTGGGGAATTCATGTCTCAGAGGTGATAAAACTGGTGTTTGGCCTCTCCAACCAAAGCAGCCCATGATCAGATAAAAATCAAAGTACAAACCCAGCCTCTCCATCTGTGAGGCTCCAAAGACTTCCTGGCCACAGGACTCTTCTGCTTTTTGGGACATAAGTACAGGACTGGGCATAACAACAGTTTGTGCTTTGAAAGAGAAATAGCAGAAACTATGAACTCACCCTGTGGTATCAGCTGCTCCTCTGCACCTCTGTGTCCTTTAGTCTCTGTTTAAGAAGGACAGGGTAAAAAAAAAAAATAATAATAAAAAAAAGAATAGGAGAAAAATAGAGAGATATGAAAAAATAGGTCTCTTGCTGCCAACTGGCTCAGCCAGAGTATATATATTTTCTTAATACTCAGAAAAATGTATTCTGTTGATTAACAAGCTGATCAGAAAGGCCAGCAGTGCAGCTGTCTCAACAGCACTGATTGCTTTTAAATGATTGTCTATTCTCAGCCCTGTCACTCACAGAAGGAATAACCACCCTCAAAAACAGTAGCAAGTTTTCCTGGACCTCAGCCTGGAGAGGCATCAGCCAGCCCAGAGCTACAGGGTCATCCAGAAACACTTCCAGAACTCACAGCATCCTGTCCATATCACCCACCTCTGTGTCAGGCCCCAGCCTCCTGCCCTGGGTCCATCAGCTTGGTGGCATGCACGGCAGGGCTGGGATGTATTTTGGCTGAACACCCAGAAGCAGGGAAAAGTAGGGAATGTTTCACAAAAGGCTCAGGGGAAGGGCTGGGAGGGACAGAGGCTTAGCTTTCCACAGCCCCAAATCACCCAGGACACTCAGGCTTGACTTCTACCTACTCCAATATCCCACATGATGAAAGATCTCCTGAGGTCTCTGTAAGAGAACCTGGGGGCAGCTTCGAGCAAGTCACAGCACAGTGTTGAAATCATGCAAAATGAGCAGTTCCCCTCCATCCTAAATTGTGTGGAGTTCCCTTCACCAGAATCCATGCTGAGTTTGGCTGGCTTTGAATCGTGGACACAGACTGGTGTGGGGAGGGAAGGAGGCCAAATGTGGACCCAGATCCATGAAATATCCCCAGGGCTCTTTAGCAAAGCAAGTATTTGAAGCCCACAGAGGCTGGGTAGGGGCTCCAGCAGGCAACCACGGGTCAATGAGCAACTGAACTGATTATTTCTCACTGCTGGATGACACTGTCCTACCTCTAAACGCTCCAGTGCATTCCTGATTCCTTTATTACACCACAGTTATTATTCCACACCAGGTTCAATAAATCCAGGCCAGAAAAACAAAGGGTAACAGTGAGCAAGGACTACACCTGGTAGCACACACACAGCCTGGAATCAGGCTCACACACAGCTCAGGCATCACCACCTGCTTTAGGAGGTGACCACCAGTGACCACCTGGCTTTGCTGACCCTGGGCCATGGGCTGAGCCTGACCCAAGTGCCACAGGGAAGCTGCTCTGCTTGGCAGAAGGCTGGGGGAGAGGCAGCCACTGCTCCACTGCTCTGTGCCCAGCAGGACATGACCAGGTGTAAGAAGCCTCCAGGAGGAGAGGACTTGGCGTGGAAGGAACAGAGCCACCAGCATTTTGCTGGGCTGACTTTGGTGCAGCAAAGTGCAGGTGCAGAGACACTGCCACAGCAAAAAATAAATGACATGGAAAAGGCAGAATGAGCATATAATGGACACTGGGGGAAACTGCTCTAATTCAGTTCCTGGCAGCTGTGGCTGTGGTTCTGAGAATACTTTGCAGAACATATTGTTAGTGAACCTCCCTCCATGTTGTGGCATCATGTCAAATCATAAACAGGGACGACATCTGGACTGTTTTGGTCGCTCCAAGTCTGCTGCAGTCAGGAAGGGCTGCCATAATAAACTGCTTTGGCCAAAAAAAATGAAAAAAAGAAAAAAAAAAAGAAGAAGAAAAAAAAGCAAAGTAGGCCCTAAAGAATAAAGAACTGCTCTGGGAGCAAGCAAAGCAACAGACAGACAGGGCTTTGGAAGCAGAGAGCAGGGATCTTGAAAAAAAAATGCCAAGGTCAAGAAAATTCAATGCATGGGGATCTGTCTGGCCAAGTGGGCTCAGAGGGAGACTTTCTTAAAAGTGTATTTTTTTCTCATGCCACAAGAGGGATCATAAAACAGCCCATTGTGTTTATGGCAAATTTAGAAAATATAAAGCAGACTGCAACTGATGCTGCTATTCATGGGAAAGTTTTTTGTCCCAATAAAGGCAAAAATGACCCATGCAGCCCATTCCTCTACCCACCAGCACTGCTCCCAGACTGGGAAATGCTGCATTTGGTGCTCTCTAGGTGAGCAGGAGCTTTCTCACTGTGCTCTTGATGGCTCTCCGGAGTTTCCCCAGGAATGTTTCAATGTGTCCAGGCCTCAAAATCCACAACCTTTGGACTTAAAACAAGCCCACTGAAACACACAGGCAGGCACAGTGGCCCTGCTGGGGTTAACAGAACTCAAACAGACCCAAATTCAGCTGCCAGCAGATGTTTGTGCCAACAGAAATCGTGGCTGCCACAGGCCACCACGGCTGGCAAAATGGATTTCTTCCAAGGACATCCCTGCTCTGCTCTGGCTGAACTCAAGGAAGGGCAGAGACCTCCCAACCCCTCTCCTCTGCAGCTCCCAAGGACAGAGCAGATCCAAACTCCTCTTTAGCTACCCCAAAGGCACTGTGTACATAGGATGGGTGATTTGGTGAAGAGCAGGCCAGGCTTACCAGCAGATCCCACGTTTTTCCTGAGGACAGTGCCGGGGTTCAGCAGGGGAAAGGCGTCTGGCAGCAGCTCCTCGTACCACGTGGCCGTGGTGCCCGTGATGGGCAGGTTGTTCTCCAGGGCTGGGCTCCTCTCTGCAGCCTCGAGCAGCAGGATCTGCACAGGGCAACGTGGGGAACACACACAAGGTCAGCTGGGGCTCACAACAACATGCTCACCAGCCCAGAGTTGTGGGTTCAGCCCCCTCGTGGGCCCTTCACTTAAGAGCTGGACTGGATGGTCCTTGTGGGTCCCTTCCAACTCAGAGTGTTCTGTGATCTGTGTCTTGGATGATTTCAGACATGGTCTCAGTTCCTGAGGAGGTCCTGCAACTCCTTTTCTTGCCTGGAAATAACTCTGCTCACAGACCATGGGATTTTGGCATAAAAGCTGTACTGGTTTTAGGAAATCAGCATCAATTAGCTAGGAAGCTGCTGTGTTAATTATGAGTGTGTCCCACACACACCCTGCTCAGGGAGTACTTCACTGCCTCCAGAGGGACTCAGCCTCACCTGGGATTGTGTCCCTGGGGAGAAACATGAGACCAGGGACTGAAGCTGCTGTCAGGGACACAGCATTTCCCTGCTGTTCAAACCCAGAGTCAGGAGATCAGAAATTACTGAGAGTTGGGATGAGGTGAAGGCCTGTACCTGCAGACCCAGGGTAGCAAACTGAGGACAAGTACTGATTGTAAAAGCACAAATACCAAGCAAATTAAAGATGATGGAGAAGATGAAGCTTTTAAAGAGCTGAAGTGCTTTAACTCTGAAGCAAATTGAAAAAAAAAAAGCAGGCTATTCACTCAAGGAGCTCTCATTAGAAGCAATAGGATATTATTAAAACTCACAGCTGTTTCTAGGCCTTGCAAACACACAACCTTCAAATAAACCCAACAGGCATCCCTGTTTGGGCCATTTACAACCTTCTCTCCTTGGCAAAGTGACCCCACGTTCCCCACATGATCCAGGCTGTTGTTCAGGCTCTGCTCCCTGCCCACTGGTATCCTCTATGAAACTGGGAGTTGGTCCCTAACATGGGAACATTTTTCTAGGCATGCAGCACTGAGGTTTGTTACAGCATCATCTTTTCCTGTTTGAAAGCCACCTAAGCAATACTAATTTAGGGATAAGGGAAATAAAAGGGAATATGGCTCAAACTTTCCACTAAATCCCTAGAAGTTTCAGCCTTTACACACTGTGTTATCTTTACATAATGAAGTCACATTGCAATTATAAATGAGAGTGACTTGGCTCCACTTGTTTGTTTTTAACTTGCAATTATTACAAGGTTTATCACTTTATTGCAAGGCCTGGTGAGAGCCAGTACTGCAGCAGAGCCAGAAATGATGAACTTCCTGCAGAATGTACTGGCCTGATGGGGGTGAATCAGAAACTAATTAAACTGGGAGCTGGGTTAAGTGCAAGGGAACTGAATCTCACTCTTGCAAACAAGCAAAATTCTTCCTTTATTGCAAGGATCTTTATTTACAGATTCAGAGTCCTGCTTTCTGAGTACAGCAAAAAGGAGTAAGGTCACAATGCTTTTCTTCACCAGATTTGACTGATGCCAGGCAGGATGGAATCAGTTCCATCTGCCTTTTGCACTCTGTGCTCCTACCCAATGATTTATTCATCAGACTTTCCAGGAAATGTGTTATCAGTTCAACAAACACTTAAGCATGTGCCTTACCATAACTGTGCTTAACTCCCATTGCCATGGGACTCAAGTGTGAGCTGAAGACCTTTTCTGAATCACTTTGTATTATTTATTATATCATCCTTTTACTTCCCCAGCAAACACCTGGCTGTTGCCAAAACGTGCTCGGGTAGAGAGGCAGAGCAACCCTGGAGGTGGCAAATCAGAGGGGCTGCAGCCAGAGCAGGGGTGGGATGTTCCTGCTGTGAGGAAGGGGCACACAGGGGCTGTCTTGGACAGTGTTCTGCAGAGCTGTGGGGACAGGGGTATTAAATCACTGCAGCTGTGGTCAGGGCCCAGCAAACCACAGGGGCCTATGGCCCTCGCGGGCGGCGCGAGCACGGCTCTGCCGAAGGTCGCATCTGGAGTGGAGAGGCTCCAAATCATTTTTATGGGTGATAATAAAAATGTGTTACCACATAATCAACACAAAACAGTGGCAAGGGTATCCTTTTCATTAAAACAACATGTTTTAAATGAGCACTCTGTTGATAAATGCTGTAAAAGCTGAAAAGCCATGCACAGGATAATCCAGCATGCACTGTTATAAATTCACTATATATACTTTGCAGTCATTAAGGCTCAAACCATAGTAACAAGTTTATTTTCCCTGGGCATGAAATGATAGAGGTCAGGAAGTCTCCAGACTTGAAATTGCTGAGAAATTCTAGTTTTTATGATTAGCACTGAAGAAATGCCCAAAAGAAATAAAGCAGAAAGAAGAGAACTCTCACATCCGTGAGATCCACAGAGCCAAACTAAAGAAGGAGAAGCACAAGGGATTTAGTCACATTCAAAAATCTCAAACTACACACAGCTCTTTCAACAAGGAGTGTCCTCTCACAGCTCACACAGCACAGAGCACAAACGGGCTCCTTACACGTTATTGCAAGAGCACTGGAGCCATTCATCCATTTTCTGTCACGTTCTGTTTTTCTTAAGGCTGCCATTGCTGTAGTCAAGGGACTCGAGGAGAATTCCCACTTTCATTAAACAAAAAAAAGTAAGTTTCGAGCCCTCTGAGTAAACTGTTGGAAAATGATACCACAGAGGCTCACAGCCAGAAAGAAAATTAGCAAAATGTGCAGTGTGTTAAAGTCTCAGTACTAAAATCTTGGTATTTTCTAGTCAATAGGGTTGAGGTAGAGAGAGGGATAACATCAAGGGAAGAATGTGTGTTTTTCACAGGGAATCCTCATTGCAAGCAGTGCCCACCTGTGTTGCTGCTATGACTTCCAACACAGAAGTTCTGCCTCCATGAAGAATGGAGGCAGAAAACATCCTCGTGCCACCAGATAAATGAAATATGTCTTGCAGCTGTAGGTGATGTCACTCACCAGCCTACCAGGGAAGGCAGAGGGGAGGACAATGGTGCCAGGACAGCAGATCCCTGCAGGACACAAAAAACCCTTTCCTCCCCACCCTGCAACAGGCAGCTTGAGTTGAAGGACGGCCTCAACTCAGCCAAACACTCAAACTTTTGCCTTTCTGAACGTATGGAAGGAAAAACTCAAATCAGCCTAAACGGCCATGCTAAACTGGAGTCTCTGGCAAGAGAGGTCCCAGCAGCACGAAGGTTTGTCTCTGGCTCCAGACCCCACAGCTCAGACACAGCTGAGCTGGGTCAGGAGGCTGGAAAGGACTGAAACAGGGCCGCTCTGCTGCCAGCAGCGCACAGGAGCCACGGGAGCGCCCAGAACGTGGGGACAATCCTGCCCTGGGCAAGGCTCGGGGCTGCAGCAGAGGCTGCTGCCTGAGGACCAGCCCGGGGCCCCCAGACCCGCCAGGCTCCTGGGGCAGGCTCTGGCTCCTGCTCCGCCGCCGGGGCCGAAGCCCGGCCGTGGCTCCCGCTCCCCTGCTGGAGCCGAAGCCTGCCCGTGGCTCCTGCTCCGCCGCCGGGGCCGAAGCCCGGCCGTGGCTCCCGCTCCCCTGCTGGAGCCGAAGCCTGCCCGTGGCTCCTGCTCCGCCGCCGGGGCCGAAGCCTGCCCGTGGCTCCCGCTCCGCTGCTGGCCCTCGCGGGGACACGAGCGTTGTGTGCCTGGAGCTCAGTCCCAGCTTACTCAACCCACCTCTTCCATTTGCCAGCATAAACTTTCTCAGCTTCAGACAAATACCACATTTCTTGCGTCAGATCAAAAGCTCAGGCCAGGGACAATGGAAATGGGAGGACGGTTTTCATCTTCTTGAGATGTTCAGTGTCAGAGGACTTTTCTTGGCTTGTAGTGGCTTTCCAGAACCCTATTTTTTGTTGTTCCCACTCATCAAAAAAAGATTTGACAAAGGCAGCCTCCTCCCATCATCTGTCCTCTGCTCACATTCCTGACGGCCTGTAACTAGGTAGGTGTTAGGAACAAGGGAAGAGCAGCCAGGCTTCCAAAGATTTAGAAGTTGATATGACAGGGCTCAGAACGCCTTTTCTTTGGATAAAATTCCAGATGGATATTATTAATTAATAAACAGGGGATATTTGGTCTCTTGAAGTATCGGTGGAATGAACTCCCCTCCATCCCGCTCTAAAGAGGAGGGAAAGAAACTGCATGGATCCAGCTCATCAGCTAAAAATTCCAGTGTAAAGTAAGATTCCCTTGATCTTCTAGAGACACAAACTGATTAATAATGGTAAATTGCATAACTTGTTGGACATGTCTTTCTTCATAGCAAATTATTTGGCAATATAAGAGTTTTTTAATCCTTCATCAAGACAGATCCAAACAGGGAGTTTTACAAAATGTGATGGGGAATGGTCTCTCTCATAGCAATGAGGGACCTGAGAACACAAGGCTCCAGCACAGACACAAGTGCTTGGTTTCAAAAGCCCAAGGACATCCAATAAGTGTCCACCAACATCTGAGGAACTGGATGTCCAGAGAACCTGGGTGACCTCAAACTTTCAACATCCCAGAGACTTTGGCCAAAGGGACGAGATAACTAGTGCATGGAGGAGTTCTTGTTGCATTGATAAGTTAGGGGGGGAGCACTGGCTGATGTCATTGTAGTGACTCAGTGCAGAGCAAAAGGTGAGGGTTATGTCATCAGACAATGCATGGAAGACAGAAACACGGACCAAAGGCTTCTGTCAGGTAGCACAATTCTTGTTCTTCCTACAAACAGTGCTACAAAATTTCCAAAATCAGGATGGAAAATGCAACTCTTTCCTCAGCAGGTACTTTCTAGAGGGAAATAAGGGCAGAGAAGACACAAAAGCTCAGGTCAGATGAAACACAGGCACTGTCCAGCAGCTCCTCAGACCCTCAAGGCTTTGCTTGAGAGAGCAGCTGGAAGGGAAGGACTGGCTGTGGTCCTGTGAGGCTCCTCTGAATGTGCTCCCCAGTGGGATTTACTCTGCTGCTGAGGCCCCCAGCCTGCCACAGCTAGCACCCCAAGGAGCCAGATGTGGAGAGGATCCAGCAATCCTTCAATGCCCTGTACACAAAGCACACAAGGGAGCTCAGAGTGAAACCAGATTCACCATTGAGCCTTTAAAACACTGGATAAAAATACATGGGAGCTATAACCTTCCACCCTCAAAATCACATCCTTCATCTGCCCCAGATACTGCTGAGGCCTGCTGGGGATGTAGGAGTACCAGAGATGGGAACCCAGACCAGCCTGAGGTGAATTTAGCTTGACCAAGTGCCCCCTGTGCCCAGCAATGCCTTTGGGATCAGCTCTGCTTCCCCCCAGGTGAGCAGCCCTCAGCTCAGGGGCTCACCTCAAACAGGCTCAGATGACTCGTGTGCTCTTCTCCTCCACAGAGCTCTAAAAGCTGCTGGGAGAGAGCAGCACAGGAAAAGATGAGGAGATTGGGCCTTTCCTGGCTCACCTCAGTGCAAGCTGAAAGAAAACGGACCCAAAGCCATTTTTATCTTACCAGAGGCACTTTACTTATGAAGCTCTTGTATAATTTCTTATTAGAATCACGTGGAAATTCAGATGTTTGGACACTGAATTACAAAAAGATCTGAGCACATCCCTTGGGCTCCTCACACACCTGCCTTGACAAAACCTACTGTTTGTCCACAAACATATTTCTCTTAAAAAATCAAAGCTTGTAAACAGTGTTCCCAGGTATTAAACACACCAAAAGTACCTCCTAATGCAGGCATAGGATTTGCTTGGCAAACTTAAGTTGCGTGTGAGGAAAAGAGAATTTTGCAAAGTTATTTTATGAAAATATTAAATCCATTTGACTAAAAATGCCAAACTTGTAACTAAAAGACTTTGTGGGAGGGAATGGTGGACAAGGAGGCATTTGCAGCCTTTTTGTTGTTCTGGCAAACGATTTACAGTATTGGCCAAACACATGGAACAGTCTTAGGGGACAAAGTGCTCCTTCAATCCAACAGTGATAAGAAATAAGGTCCAAAAATTACTAGACTTTAGAAGGAAAGTATTTTAACCATCATTCTGAAAGACAGCAGGATGCCAAATGAGAGAAGGGTCAGTACCCAAACTGCCTCATCATCAGGATTACTGCAGATCAGCAAAAAAACAAGAGATGGATGCAAAGTTACACAAAATTCAGTTTGCCCAGCCAGTTTTGATTCATGGTTCCTCCTCGTAAGAATCAGTTAGAAAGTTGCATTTTATTCTTAGGTACATTTGAGTCATTAACTCACCTAGAGAAATTCAGCATTAAATTAGAAAATTTACAGGGATTGATTCCAGGTTGTTACTGCTACCAGAAACCAGCCAGTTATTATATAGCAACCTGTGAAACAGCCCAAATTCTCCTTAAATTCAATGTACTGCTGGAGCTGGAGAAACAGATTGTGCACAGAGCCATTAGGAAACCTTAGGCATTAATAAGTAAGACGCTTTCCTGTTCAGAAAGGAAAGGAAATACCTGCCTGTGGCTATCACATACAGAACAGGGAAAATCCATGGAAGTCCTTGAAGTGTCAAGCAACGGCTCATGTCCACCCTGCAGAGCCAGCAGCAGCCTCATGGCCAAGCAATTCTGGTTCTCCTCCCAATCTCTCAGCCATGTCACAGCACCGTGAAACATTTGCTATCTTCCAAATATTTCTCCCCTACAGCAGGGAATTGTTTTATTGTCTATCAGAGAAAGGAAAGACAAATCCCATAAAACATCCCAGACAGCTGCCAGTATTTCATGTAACTGCTGGGAGAAGAGGGAAATACAGAAACATTTCATACAATGATCACATTAAAACTCCAAGTAATGATGCTTTACCATCCAAAGACAGGGGTAGTGAAGGTGCTGTTACTAATCTCTCCTAAATAAATGGGCTGATTTCAGAAAAATAGCAACGACTCCATCAAATTCTGTGCACCGTACAAAGATTTTCTTTAAAACCTTTCAGAATCTTTTGTGTGGGGAATCACATTACAGGGACTGTCTTCATGCAAAAACTATGCATGTCATTTATCAATCACACAATGAATCAATCAGACACTGGATCTGTAAAGCTATCTCCAGGCATTAAAGCTGTCAGTGAAATGCCACAAGCTCCACAAGAGCGGTGTCAGGAGATAAGGCTGGGTTAGATCAGCTCAGATCAAGCTGCACTCCAACTCCAGCCCAAACCTGGGATTAATACTGTGCTGCCCAGAGGTCTGTGGTGGTGCATACTTAGAGAAACTGGGTAAGCAAAATGAGCAGAAGTTTGTGTGCAGTCTGCAGCCTGCAGCCCTGTCAGCCCCATCTGCATCCTTGCCAGCCCTTTCTGCTGTGGGCAGTGCTGTCACTCCCAGGGTTTGTCTGGGCTCAGTCCTGTGACACAGGAGGGCAGCACCAGGCTCAGGAAATTCAGGAAGGGCTGAACACACTTCCCACTAAGGGGCTGTGCTGGCTTAAGTGAAACCTTTGCTGTGAAACAAAGCAGGGTTTGCTCTGCTGTCCCTCCTGTGGGGTCAGGAGGAGTTGTGGGGATGTAAACTAAGATGTGTCACAGGAGAGGAAAAAGGGTTGGCATGTTGGGGCTTGGGGAGGGGGTAGTTTTCTTCCAGCCCACACATTTCTTGTCCTGGACCCCAGGATGGTGACCATCCTCCCTGATGTAGATCCTGTGCTCTGTAGATTTTGAGCTCAGCACCATCAATCAAGCTTTCAGAACTCTGGCACTCCATGGCTCTGGTGTTGAGCACATGAGCTCCATCCTGGAGAGACTGGAAACAAGAGATGAGAATGGAGCCTTCACCTCAATTCCATCTGCCTTCACCTCCCTCCCTGCAGAAACAGCACCTCCAGGCACAAGGCCATCCTAGAGCAGCACTGAGAAGATGTGAGGCACATGAAGAGTTGGTTCTGCTGCAGCTGAGCCATGGCACAGCCTCTCTCCTCCCCAAGGGCAATAAAAGCACTGGTCCCTAATGAGTCATTTTTCATTTCATTTGCTCTGTGTTTATTTTCGCTTTTCACCTTCTGATCCAACTCTCATATTACTAAAATCAGAGGGTTACTTTTATTACCTCATTTGGGCACTGATCTTATAGTTTGGATGAACCAGCTCACCCTTGTAATAAGAAAGATGAGAACCTTGCTGGTTATCCCCATTTTAGGGGGGCTGCTATAAAAGCTGAAGAGGAGTGGGGAAAGAAGAAACCTCAGGCTGGTCTTTCCCGTTGCCATCCTCTGAGCTCAGCTTGGTCATTCTGGGCTGAAATTCAAAAGAGCAAAAGCAGCAAAGTGCCTCAACTTCAGCTCCCTCCAGAGGGAGCAGGACTGTGGCAAGAAAATCCAGCTCTGCTTTTGGGGAAGATGAAATTCCGTATCTGCCTTTGCAGAACAAACCTGCAAAAATCCAGTGGGAAACAGCCTCTGGCAATGGCAGAGATGGGAGTGCCCATCCTGTGTTCCTCAAAACAGCTTCAGGTTGTGGTGGTGAAATGGGACATTACAAGAAGACAGTATGGACAGCTGAGAGACAACCTCACATCCAGATCAACCAGCAAAACAGGGATCTTCTTCCAAAATCCAGACCAGGAATGCAGACAACACCAAATGAACACAAGCACCTTTTCAATGATGCTAGCTATTGTTGAATAATAACAACTGAGTTCATTAGATTGCTACAGAGATCAAATTGAACTTAAATTAACCTTGAAAAAAGGGAGAATCAGCATATTTCTCCTGTGTACAGCACCAGCAGTCATGTACTGTTGCTTCACTCTCTGTTTCATTGCTACAGTCAAGTTTTGCAAAGCATCCACAGCTTTTCAAACAAAGTGGAAGCCAAAAGATTGATAAGGACCTTGCTGGGCTGTGCTGTAGAAGGTCTCCTTGCAGAGACATGGTCTTTAGTACTTCAAAAACGAAGGCAATAACTCATTTTCCACTGTAAAAGCAAACCCCTTTGATGAGCCTTGCTCCCAGCTTGGGTCTGTGTGGGAGCAGAGGAAAGTCAGGAGGAAAACCATCCCAGCAACAACACGAACTGCCTGGCTGCAGCACTAAATCAGAGACAGGACATGCTCTGCCTGACTTCCCGAGGGGATTTGGGCAGGTAGAACCTCCTTCCCCCTCCCCAGAGTCCTGCCAGGCCCCAGCTGAGGTTGCCAGCAGCCTTTCCTCGCTGTTACCCACACAAATGCTGAGCAGCACGAGCCAGCAGAGTGGGGAGTGATGTCAGGACAGTCTCTGGTTGTCCTTTTCCAGTGAGCCAGACAGAGAAAATCCTGGAAAGTGAAGAAAGGTACAGCTGGCCACAGCCTGGGACGGAAGGGCTGATTCACATCTCTCTAAGGCCAGGCCCGTGTCTTACTGGGATTCAGGACTCCCCATGCAGGGGTCACTCACCAGCCCCTCTCTTCTGCCCTGCCAGAGGACTCCACCTGCCAGCCCCTGCTGCTCTGACATCCCAGTTCCCTTTTGTCCTTTGTACTACACCAGTTGTTTCCACTCGAACAATCTTGTCCCTCAGAATTTCATTCCCCCCACCCCTTCATTTTCCTGTAGTGAAATATAACTGTGGAGGCTTTGAGGAGGCTCCAGACTTCATTTCAGCACAAACAATTCCCAAATTACCATAATATCATGTACTGGCCTCAAAAGCACCATACAACCATCACCTCCCTCCACAAAGGTTTCTCCCTAAATTCTTTTATGTCATTGATAAGCATCAGTTAATGAATAATAACAGCAGTAAATGCCTTAAAGGGACCAAAGCATGATAAGTAACAGCCAGGAGTGGGCTGTCACAGGAGGGACCACAGATCAAAGGGGAATGCTGACTCAGCTGCTTTGTTGCTAGACTGGAACAATTTATCTGAATCCCAGTAGGTAGAAATTAAAACTATTTGTAGGAAAAAAAATACCAAAACCTCCACAATGTGAAGGTCTCCCCCTAATATTTGTCTCCACTAAACTATGCATGAGAGCCTCCCATGCTTCAGAAAAGGGATAAAAAAGCAGGACTGGATTGCACTTGAAGAAATACAGCAGAGCAGAGGGAGGTCAAGTGTGACAGGCAAAAAGTGACAAATCAACATGATGGCAACACATGACATGGTATTTCTGAGGTCTGAGCATTATTTTGGAGGAGCTGGGCTGAGGCAGGTATGCAACCACATGAGAAGGGGGAGGGAAGGAGTGGGGCTAGAGGCAAAGAGTGCTTCATTTTCTGGGGCAGAGCCACTGCCATGGAGAGAGGAAGAGGCACCTGATGTCTCCAGGCCTTCATATTTTTTCACCAGAAACTCTTGGAAATTTTGGTCAAACAGGAGAATAAAGGCAGGTCCTTACCTTGGCCTCCAGGGTGTTCAGCCTCTCGGTCATATCGGCGAGCCTGGTGCAGTTCATGCATTCTAGAGAGAACAGAACACAGGGATGTCACTCTGCCAGGTGCTCTGCATGTCCACCCATGGCTTCAGGCTGGTCCTTTGATCCAAGGCACATGGAAAAGTGAGCTAAGATCAGTTATGGGGGAAAATAAATATTCAGATCCACTGCACAGGTCACCAGCCATAGCCATGTTACATGAACCTTGTTGGGGAATGTTTAGTAGGGCAGGGTGTGAAATTAAGCTTCCAATATGCAGAAGGCAGATGAAATAAAAATCAGCTTTAAGACTTTTCATGCTGCCAACCAGCATGGCCTGCTGTCATAGGCAGAGACACTTGTCCACTGGTGCAGGCTGGCATGGCACCTGCTCCCACCTCACAGGACACCAGGCTGCACAACCTCCACTCTGTTTAATACTCTCTCCTTTACTATTTTCCTGCTCAAATACCAAGGAAAGCAATGAATACACAAAATGCCCATCTCTGTGGAGTCCTGCTCCATCCCTGGGCTCCCAGGCTGTGTTACCACTCCCAGCCAAATGAGACAAAGCATCCATCTCAGTGACAGCCAGGAAATCCAAGGCAAATCCGAGGGCTGATGCAGCCCAGAGCTGCAGCATGAAGTGGTTTCCATCTCACTTTGCTGCAGAGGAGCAGGAGACAGTCAGCAGCCACCAAAGGAGTCCTGACAGGAGGCCTCAGTGAGAACAACCATTGCCAGAATGAGCTCTGAGTGCAGGTTAAAGTGATTGCTCCCTCCAAAGGACATTCCTTATCTAAACAGAAGGCCTGCTGCTTTGCCTCTAGTTTCATCTCAGCAATTTTAAAGTGACTGAAGGAGGATAAAGCCCTGAACAGAGATTTAATCAACAAAGCACTTTCCCAGTGCTTTGCAGCAGAGTGGAACTGCCCACTCCCAGCTCTCAGAGCAGCTTTCCACCCTGGACCCCTCACCTCTCATGACTTCTGAAGCCCAGCAGTTCTCAAAAAGGGAAAATGATTTGCAGCAAGAAGCATTTCAGAGGATAAACCATCCATATTCAGGTGATGAATCACAGCTCATGTTCCATAGAGGAGAAATACATCTCTGTGTGTGTTTTGTGCTCCTTAAGGGCCAGAGCCTGTTTTCATTGACTGGCCATGAAAGTATTTAACTCTGGTGTTTCCATAGGGCTGGGAATGTTGACCTGTAGTTCTTGAGCCCCTACAGAGTGCTCAGGTGAGGCTGCAGTGATGCAGAGGATATTGGGGAAACCCAAAGCTTCCCTATGGTGAGGAATGGGTGAAGGTGGATTTTGGCCTGAGTGAACACCCCAACACTTGGGCCCAGCTGTCCCCCCTAACAAGCTTTGTCCCCTGTTGCACAAGGCCCCCCAAGGGACCTCTCCAGTCTCCACCCCTAACACACTGGGGCTTCATGGAGCACATTGCATGCCCTGGTGGCTCTAAGCCATGCAAAGATTTGAGTGCATGGCTTGGAAGAACAGGAAGCTGGGCGGTTCCACCCTGGTGATTTACAGGCTAAAATGATTGTTTGAGTGCTAACAGCAACCCATTGCATCCACTTTCCAAAGGAAGTCTCACACTGGCCCTCTGTGAGGAGCTGTGTAGCTTCCCAAGGGAGCCAGACATAGATCTTCCACCTCATAATACACAACATTTTGCAGACAAAGCATCTGATGCTTCAGGAACACACAGATGGAGAGATTTCCTCACAGGTCAATACTGACATGGACTTTCTTTTACCCAACAGCAAGTAACATTTGTTTATTTTCTGCACTAGATCTTGGGCAATATTTTTTGGCTTGAATTGACCCATGAACATGCAAGTGCCGTAAGTCCACTGTCCCATGGGGAAGGAAATGGGTGAGGCTTGTTTGGTCTGGATCTGCTTGTGGTGTGTGAAACAGGGAATTGGTTTCTCTATGTAACTGGCTTCAGGCTTTTGATCTTGCTCATCCCCACAGAAAGATAAGACCGAAAAAATCCAGTGCTCCCAGGAGCCAAAAGTTGCACCAGATGTGTTACAGAGCAAATAAAATACAGAGTCCTATTCTCCCTTCTGCTGGCTTGCACATATTAGTAACTCCCACAGGTTTAGAGAGACTGACTTGAACTGTCTCAAAACCATCTCTGCATCTCTGAGAGGGACTGACCACTTAGGGTCCCCCTGGAGAGCTCAGCTCATAAAAAAAGGGTTTGTACCACCCCTGTGCACAGGGGTGAATCAACCAGCTCCTCAGGGAAAGGACAGGGACAGCACCAGTCCAGTAGCTCTCCCTGCTCTTAAGAGTGTCTCAAAGAGCCCTCTCAGCTGCATTTGCAACAGAAAAGGTTTTATTTAAATGGACAAAGTGACAGAATAGGAGAGAAACCAGCAGTGCCACTGCATGTGATATTTGTACTAATATGATCTTCATGTCAGTGATGTTGAAACAGGCAGAAAACACAGCCTGGGTCAGAAAGGGAACTACTTAAGTTCAAGCTGGATTTGATCTCTGATCCATTCTGTTGTGAAATGCCTGGAAACCCAGATCCACACCCAAGGTACTTAGACTGGGCCCAGAAGACATTTAAATAATCCAGAAAGTGGATATCCTAATGCAAAAGATCTTACTAAGGCAAGAGTCCTGCCAACAAATCCGTGTGACATTTATTTATCTGACCAACAGGCAGACAAGGCTTCCAAAGGCAGAGATGAATGCTCAGGGCTGCAGTGTCAGACACTCCATTCAAAGCTCCCTCACAACACACCAGGGACCAGATTCAGGCTCTGGGGTCCACAGCTGTCCTTGCAGGAAGCCTAAGAATGGTGGTGACAAATCAAGCTAATAAATATCTTCCCTAACCACGATGCACTGAAGTATTTAGTGTCTAATCTTGATGGCTGGTGGTTCCAAGGTCTGGGACTGTGAAGCTGAATTTTCTGATCAGGGTGAAAGCAATCTGTGTTATTAAAAAGAGCTTGACAATCTCACATCATTATTTCTCATGGAACAAATATAACACTGGGGCAAATGTACACACTCTCTGACCTGGGACTGCAGAGCAGACGCTTTCCATATCTGCAGAAATCCATCACTTGTTGCTACACTGAACCACAGTTTATTTCCTTTCTATTCCTAGTTGGCAGATTTGTATTTTTCCAGCTAAACTCTGAGAAAGGAGTTGTGATTTCACTCTATGAATCCCAACCTCAAAACACATGGCAGGATTTGTTTTAGAAATATTCCAGCAGGGAGGATAAATAATTGAGATAATGAACATGAGACAGTACCAGCAGATCCTGTGACAGCCAGTCTGTCTCCATGATGTCTCACAGTTACTGTCCCAGCACATCTCTCCCTTCTATTCCTCCTTTCAACTGGAATGCAACTGGAGGGATGGACAATTCTAATGCAGAGGAGATGTGGAAGACTTCACATGCTGGCAAATAACAATCCAGGTACTCTGTATCAGCTATGAACCCCTTAACCCTGACACAAAGGTTGGTGCATTCAACCCAGCTTTGATTAAAGATGAGCCTCCACTGCTGCAGCTTTGCCAGCAGGCATCAGATCTGTGCCTGAGCTTCCAGTCTGGATACACCCCTGTGAGTGACCTAAAGCAGTGAGTGAGGACTTCAGGTACCTTGTTAACCTGGAATTCTTGCTTTGTTAACCTGGCACTCCTGCTTTCCATAATTTCATTATTAAATAGTGGCACACTTCAGCTTCTCAAGCCTGAAAGCCCCACAAGTCTTCAAACTCCTCACTCAAATCCTAACCAGAACAGTGTGGTAACAGCCTGGTACCAACAGGGCTCTAATGATTTCAGCACAGTTATCACAGTGGCACTGAGGGCAGTAAAAGAAGAACCAGCCCAACTTTCACCATGGGGCCACAGGTCAGGTTTGTGTGAAAAGGCAAAGAAACCTCTTGGCACCTCTGCCCCATTTCTCAGCTCTGACAGCCCATACTCATTTGTACACCCAGAGTCTCTGCAGAATATTAAAAGAGCTTTTGGTTTCCCTACAGCCAGATGCTCAGTAGATATAAATTGCACAGCTCAACTGAAGTCAAGGGATCAAGGCTCTGTCTCTCTTTTTCTTGATGGATTGCTCCAAAATTTGTGTTTCAGAGGGGAGGTGGAGGAGGTGGTTTATAGCATATGAAAGGGAAGAGATTTCTGGAATCACAAAGCCTTTGTTTAAACAAATAAAGTCTTTGCAGCCAGTTTTTTTCAAGACCATATTTTGCTATTACAAGAAATTTCAACCTTGCAATGCAATGGGGCATAGCATGCAGGCAGGCTCGGGGACAGGAGAATCACATCTGCAGCTCATGCTTCAACCTGCTCAGACTCCAAACAACACACTTCCCTCCTCCCAGGCTCACCTTCCTTTCATCCACTGTTAGCTTAATGTAAAGGACCTGTAAAGGATCCAAGGTCAAAGGATGAAAAAGGACCAAATGTAACATATACGCAGAGAAACAAATGAAATACTTGATTTTTGTGACACAACTTGCCTGGCAGCTCTTCCCTCTTCAGCTAATCTAGTCCACCACTTCCATTGCATGGCCATGCACCAAGAGGACAGGCTGGGTTATCCCCAGGGCAGGGCAGCAAAAGCAGAGATGCCAACAGCCCACACTGGAGCACTGGGAAGGCAACAGCAGCTCCACAAAACTCAACACAACAGCTCTGACTGCAGCAAGTGCAGCATCAGCACTGCTTGGAGCAGCTCCTGCACTACCACAGTCATTCAGGCTGCACTGCCCTGACAAACAGGGACACACAGCTCAAGGAGCTCCAGTTGGAAGAGCGTTTTGTCTGTCAAAGTAAGCAGGAGACCAGCTTTTCTCAGCAGACACCTTCCCCAGGACAAGTTCAGAGCAGTCTCTGAGCAAATCTGGAAGAACTCGGCTAAATTCACCCAACCAACCATGCTGCTTTGCAAAGAGAAAAGGATGAACTCAAAACTCCCAAGGGAAATAGGAAGCACCATTAACTCTGTGAGCACCCAGGATCTCATGCACTGATGTTTTATTTGATACTTTTGAGAGAAACCACCAGACCACTGACCCCTCCACCCCCTTACTGCCACACACATACACACACTTTAGCCAGAAACAGAACAGTGACACTTTCTGACACTGGCACAGGAGGAATTTCAAGTCAAATTCCACAGCAGAAATATGAACACAGATCTCCTGTGCCTGCCTAGGTGGCCCTCAGCTGGGGGACAGCCAGCCTGTGCTTGCATCTCCACCTCTCTTTAATTTGTCTGATTTGACCCTTCCAGCCTTTTTACATGGTTACTGAGTTTCCTTAAGTAGTTTATGTTCTGGCCCTTTGCAAAAGCTTTCGCCAGTGCTTGTGAAGGATAGCAGGCCCAAGCCATAAATCACAGCCAACCTGGGATCTGTTTTTTCAACACATTTCCTTTAATGAGAGTCAGATGTTGGCTAGATAGGCTTTATTAATTGTTCTTGTTTAGAAGGGGCCGTGTGTGCAGCTCTGCACCGGGGTTTGAGCCCGTGGAGGGCAGAGGGCTGACAGCAGGCAGGGAGGGGATGGACACCTCTGGCACCCAGTAGCCTCTGGCCTGAGGAGCACAGGCTCAGGAATCAAAGGTCTGGAGAGCTGCTGGAGGGAAGGGCTCCGAGCCTGGCCACAGCTCCAGTCCCAGTAAAGCCAGAGCAGGAGCTGTTTCTGCAAGGGGATGCTCTCAGAGTTTTGTTTAGTGTAGGATCATTAGGACTCCACTGCTCTGTTTACTGCTCTGATATTTACTTGCTGTGTGCAGAATCACAGAATATCCTGAGTTGGAAGGGATGCAAAGATCATCCAGTTCAACCCCTGGCCCTGCACAGACACCCCAAAAATCCCACCCTGGGCATCCCTGGGAGCTCCTGGAGCTCTGGCAGCCTCGGGGTGTGCCCATTCCCTGGGGAGCCTGGGCAGTGCCAGCACCCTCTGTAGGAAGAACTTTTCCCTGATGTCCCTGACAAGCTCCAGGCCATTCCCTCAGACCCTCTCACTGGCCACCAGAGAGGAGAGATCAGTGCCTGCCCCTCCCCTTCCCCTTTTGGCAAAGTCAGGGGCAAGGGAAGAGCCTGACTGGGCAGGGGCTGTCAGAGCCCTGATGCTGGGACAGAAAGGCCAAGTCACCCAACCCAGGGAAGAGCACTCAGTGCCTCTTCTTCCCAACATTTCACATGTCCAGCTGCACTAAATCTGTGTTCTAGCTAACCTGCAAACATTGCATGCTGCAGCCTGGCCACAGCCTCACCTCTCACCCTGCATTTCCACACCACGTGCCCTTCTGTTCACTCCAGAGTGGGACTCAGTGATCCCTTGGGGTCTTTTGCAGCTCTGGCCCTTCTCTGATCCAGGTTCCAGGCTGGGACTGGCAGAGCCCCACAACGTCTCCCTCAGCCTGGCCATCAGCACAATTAAACATCTCACACATCAGGAACCTGGATGTGAAAACTCAAAGATGGTCTCTTTGACCAAAGAGGGTTTGTTCTTTCCCACAGTTTTCACATCAGGATTTTGCAGGCTGGAACATTTTATCTTCACCTGGAAAATGTGAGTTATTAGGTTGCCTATCAATATGAAACAGAACACCTCCAGAATATTTTTGCCTTTTTACCTTCATTCCAGATAATTCACCATCTCTATTACAAGACCCCAATCACTGCCAAAATCCCCCCATTTGTAATGTCTCTCATATCTCTGTTATAACAACCCTTACCCTTAACTTTACTGGCTATCTTTAAAAAGCAGCTCAGATTTCCTTTCTTATGAGAACTGCTATCTGATCCTTTTCCGCTTGTAAAGTGTTCATACTTCATTTTCGTGTCTACTTTCTTCTTCTCCTTCTTAAAGAGGAAAATGCTTTTTTTATATAAACAAACAATAAATGTTTTTTTCATTATCATGATATTTGGTGATTTTGACATGTCTGTAAGAAAAACTTCAGGAAAACTGAGTGAAAAGGAAGTTTACCACAAAATGCAAATTACTCCAAGTTGTTGGAGTAACAACTACTATTCAAGAAGCTACACAAAATTTGGTAAACTGTTTCAAGTGAAAAAAAATGGGTGCAATTTTTAAAAGTTCTGCAATATCATCTCTGGAGGTTTTTCTTAAGTGATTTTTCATACCTTCTGAATTCAATGTTTCAACCTTAAGTTTTGAATAGCACTTTTTTCAAATCTCACTTAAATTAAAAATAAATGAACAAATTAAATAGTCTTAAGTGAAAGTAAATGGTTTAGTTTGGGTCAAAAGAAACAATTCTGGCTGACTCAAACCTATATTTCAGTTATTATACTGCATCAAAACCTTAAAATTTTCCATTTCAGATTCTTCCAAATCATTTTGCTTTCCAATTTTTTTGATTTGACAAATCAAGCCAAACCCCCTCCATTATTCACCCAGGTCTATTCTTAAACAGCTCACATCATTCCTGTTGTTTTATTTAAGATTTCACACATGCACACTCCCATCCCAGTCACTAATTTTATCCATAATTCCTCTCAGCCAGGGGATTTGTGCTCTTCCCCATCCTGCTGGTGGGGCCGGTGCTCTGTCAGCACTTGGAATTTGATCAGGATCATTTATTCACAGGCAACCATCAGCTGTGAGATTCATGTTCAACCCATCTCTAGCTGCCAGAGGAAGCTTTAGCAGGGAATGGCTGGGTTTTGATGCAGCACGTTTGGATAGAAATGCATCCTCCATATTTTTACAAGCACCAAGGACATTTCACTAATGCAATCCGACTGAAGTTACCCTGAAAACAAAGATTTTACCTGTCCAGCATGAGTTTGCTAAAGCTTTGCTGGCTGGAGCTGCTGATCCTGCAGCCCCAAGTGATGCTGGTGGCACTGGGGCCACTCAATGATTTTGATATTGCACCAAACAAACCCTGCCCTGGTTCACAGCTGTAGCAGGGCATGGCAGCAAAGCAGACAAAGCAAATAAAAGGACAGAAAATAAAGACACCCAGGTGGATGAACAATATGTATATACAAACCTCTCCCAGCAAGACCGGGTGAATCTAAATTAGATTAAAAGTTCCCAAATTAAAAGAGAGACTGCACATGCTTTCCAGCCAAGGAGGCTGAGGGCACCATGTCCACAGGGCCTGGGGCTCCTTCCCAGGGGAAAACACTCCTCCTACAGCTGGTCCAGTCCTCACTGTGCCAAAATCCCATGTCTGATACCACCATCATTGAACTAAACTCATTTCTCCCTCAGTCCCTGCTCTATGACATGGAGACAACCTTCATGGGACCTGACCCCAGTGAAGAATGCATGGAAACTCCACTACACTCAAAACCTCATCTCACATTGAGAGAAGCACATCCCTTACAAACCAGACTGCTTTTCCCTGCTGGGAGAAGCAATCAGGGGGAAAATGCAGTCAAAATATGGTGCAGTGTAACATGAAATAAGGAAGCAGACAGGACAAAAGGAAACATTTGAATCAGGCTCACCGTGGAGTCTGCAGGGACTCTCACAATATTGGTTCTGCACCTGTGTAACACAGGTCAGGGAATCTCTCACAGTCTTAAGCCAAACAACGTGTGCTGAGCTAGGGTTTGTGTTTCATAAAGACACTCCAGAGCCAGACAACCAAGGTCTCCTTAGTGAACTGCATCCAAAGTTAACCATTGGATAGGAAATATGCATCTTGTTTCCAGTTGGGATTTCTGACCTCAAATTCTACCCCTGCTTTGAGTTTTATTACTTGGGCCTGCAAAGCTGCAGGGCAGCTCTAGGGCTGGACACCTCCTCTCTGCATAAACTTCCTGTAACCCACAAACATGTGACATTCAGGGTGCTCAGTCAAGCTCTAGTTGTTCCTCATCCAGAACACTTAGCACTGGCTTCCTTTAGCCAAGACAAAAAATCAGCTGAAAGACCAATAAGGAAAACAACTCTTTAAGCCCCTGAAAAGGATGGTCAGAATTCAGAAGAATTTGGATCCCTGAACATCAAAATACTATGTTTGCGCATTCTTTCTCCAGCAAATACACAATGATGATGATGATGATGATGATTGTTATTATTACTACTGCCAGGGGCACTTTTGCAATGGTTTGATCTCCCATGTCAGCATTTCAGCCTCAGGTTCACCCCAGCATGGTTTATCCATTCTCCCCACTCCCCCCCTCCCTGGGGCTCTGAGTGGCTCCCAGAGCCCTCATCCAACACCCCTGCCCTGCACAAGGCCAGTGCCCACACTGAGCACTTGGGAGCTGGGCTGAAATGGTTCCTAGGCACAGGACATCCCTCAAGGACCCTCACTCTGCAGAATGCTGCTCGTTACCCCTTGCAGGCCTTTATCTAAATCCTCCTGAGCTCTGCAGTGCTCCTTACAGATCTGAGCAGCAGGAAGAGGAATCCTCTCCACATTTCTCTGCAGCTGTGATTTTGTTCTCCAGGACACCCAGGGACACTGGGGTTTCAGGGGACACAGCAAATCCCTCACATCCTCTGGGCTCCCTAATGTGAAGAACAAGGTAAACACTTGCATCCCATTAGTGGTGAGCACAGAGCTGTGCAAAGGACTTTTTGTTTGGGTTTGTTTTCTGTTGTTGCCTTGTTAACTTCTGGGTGAAGAAAAACTAGTAAAGGAAATATCTGCTTGGGCTTTGCTAGGCACATTTTTAGCTTCAGATTTTTAACTCTTCTAAAGAAGCTATACATCCAACTCATTTTAGATTGAAAAATCAAAGGATATTAATAATCAAAATGTTTTCCGGGATTTCTGCATTCTGTTGTTTTAATCCAAAACTCACTAAACACTTCCCAAACATGGGGATCTATTCACTTTCTGATGGGGCCAAGCCTTTAATCACCATTTGCCTATTTGCACTTTCTCTGACCTGTGACAACGAGCAGCACAATGTGTCTCCTAAGAGACCTCATGCTGATGGCAGATTGAGGAGTTTCATTTTGAGGTTCTAGATTATTCCAACTTGAAACTCTCATTAAAAATGCTTTAAATGGCAAGTTTAGACCCATGAATGAGGGCCCAGCATCTGGGCAGATTTCTCCTGGAACATGGCAAGCACTGGGTAAGGCTGGGTGTCAGCCAATCTTCTCTCCCACGCCTGTCACCCCACACACTCTGCCTCAATATTGTATTACTTTTCCAGCTGTGGAGGTTTTGACAGTGAATTTTGACCCTCCCCCTGAGCATTGATGAGGAACAGGGAGAAGAGCCAGCAAGTCCGAAATGGACAAACCCAGAATGGTGCAATTTGCCTGAAATACACCAAGAAGGAACTGGATACCTCCAGAAACACCTCCATCCCTCCAAGCCCACACCATCAACAGTCACTTCTGAGCACCAGGCAACAATACACTAGCAAATAAGCTCCAAGCAGGGCTTTAAAATGACACAGCTTGAGCTTTAGAGGCTGATGCACAGTTGCTGGTGCCTGCTGCCATGTGATGCTCCTGGCAACAGGGGTGATTTTGGCACTTTAAAACAAGCCCAGGGCCAGATTGCAATGGGAAGCAACAACCATAATTCTCCTGCAGTCAGAGAGCTCCTAGGTTTTGTACCCACTGAGAGTTTAGCCCCAACAGCACAATGCAGAAACTTGAGGGCACTTAATCAAATCAAAGCCCTTAACTGTTTAAGTTCATCTTTCTCCATGAAATGTGTCTGCAAGACACTCTCAGGCACTTCACCAGAGTTAATTGCCTGAACCCAAACTATCACAGCCCACAAATCCTTTAAACTTTGTGAATTGACTTAATGCTGAACAGCTGCCAGGCTCTCGCTCACCCGCAGCCATGGGAACAGCTTTTCTTATCGATAAATGGGGATTCCTGTGTGAGCAACACCCAGGAATGGCACTGGAAATGCCTCTGCTTGGAGATTAGGACATGCCAGCAAAAACGTGCTAAGTGCAGCTGGAGGCCAAGCAAGATGCACATTCCCACCAAAGCATGGCCCAGTCCCTTCCAGAGGTGTGGAATGACAGCATGGGGGGTGCTGGACAAACAGCACTGCCGTTTGCTGTGAATTGCTGTGCTTCCAAAGGCAAGGCACTGCAGCTCTCCTCAACAGGGAAGCACTGGGCTACCTCCAAGAACCATTGGTAAATGAGGACTTTAATGGTGACAATTGCATCAGTACAAAAGCAATCTCCTATTTTAGCCCAATTAGTGCTGTGCTAAATCATCAGCCTAGGCCTTGCCTTTTGCAATAGAAAGAGACACATCTGTGAGGCTCCTCTGCTGCATGTGGTTTGTATTATCCTCTAGCACAATATGCATAAACTAATGCTGTTCTACACTTACACAGCACCTCATCTGGAAATCTGAAAGCGATTTATGAATGGTGGGCATCTGTGACATTTTACAGATGGAAATCGAGGCACAGAGGGATTCAGTAATTAGCCCCAGACTTGCACAATGAGTCAGCTGCAGAGCAGAGCCCGTTATTTGTTCTGTAGTAACATCTAGTGTCCAAACACTGAGGGAGACAAGTCTTTCTCCCCAAAATTTCTACAAGCAGACCCAAAAATACCACCCATGTGTTCAGAGCAAGACTGTTGAGGAACAGTCAGAGTGAACACACAGCCTAAAGCACAGCCTGCCCTGGCACACAGGTCTCTTCATTCTTGCAATACAAACACAGGCAAGTAGAAGGGTTAATATGCCTGAAAGTTTGTCTGCTTTTTCCACATCAGTTGATCTAATAAAAAAAGATTGATTCTCCCCACAAATCTGGCCTCACTTTAACAAATCACTTGATTCGACACAAAGGACTATATTCAGATAGTTTAAATTCCTCTTCATTCCCTGAAACTAAAGTTTCTAATGGGCTGAAGCCTCAGAAACAGCCAATAGCAAAGGCCAGGCAGAGACACCCACCTTGGGAAGGGCTGGAAGTGCATGAGTGCAGCCAGAAGCATCTGCAGATCTCTCTGTACTGCAGTCCTTAGGAGCCCACAAGGAACATTGCAGAGTGAAAGAAAACACACAGACCTTCCTGTACCTTGGAGAAATACAGCAGTAGCTCACACTTCTGAAAGCCTCCCAGTGGTAAATATAACACTGTTGTTAGCTGCCCACCTTGCCTGAAGTGACAATCCCAAAGTATTGGGATGGAGATCAGCAGGGTGTAGAAAAAGCCCATAAAATTGTCCAAGTAATACTGTCTCTGCCTTGCTGCCTGGCCCCACACTTCCAAAGGGTTTAGCCCACATTCTAAAATCAGAGTATCATTTGGAAGCTGAATGACTAAAATCCAATCATGGGAGGAAACCTTCAAACATCAGGCAACAAGAGGAATCCCAGGCCAGATTGCCAAGAAGGAGGATTCCTTCCACAGTAAAAAAACCCCTAAAAATCCAACCTATAAATCACAGAAGGATAGAATGGTTTGCATTGGAAGGGAACTTAAAGATTATCCAGTTCCACTCCCCTGCCATGGCCAGGACACGTTCCACTGTCCCAGGCTGCTCCAAGCCCTGTCCAACCTGGCCTTGGACACCTCAGGGATGGGGCAGCCACAGCTGCTCTGGGCACCCTGTGCCAGGGCCTCACCCTCTCACTGGAAATAATTTCTTCACAACATCTAATCTAAACCTCCCATCTTTGAGTATAAAAGCATTGCCCCTTGTTTTTTTACTATCTGCTTGTATAAAAATTCTCTCTCCTTCCTTTTTATAAAAAAAGCACTGTTTAAGGTCTCCTCAGAGTCTTCTCTTCTCCAGGCTGAGCAACCCCAGCTCTCCCAGCCTGTGTTTGTAGGAGAGGTGTTCAGAGCATCCTAAACACCCACACAACCATCATGAACACCCAGCCCATATTCTCTACCCTGCTGTCACATTAGCAGCATAACAGCATCACTAGATTTTGCCTGGATGAAACCTTAAAAGGGCATCAAAGTGCACAGTGGAGTAAACCTCATTTTAAAATAAATTACTTAACATCTTGCCCCCTCCGAGGGCTGTGGTGTGCAAGGGCAGGACTCTTTGTGCTCTCTCTGAATATCCAGCAGGACAGATGTTGAAAAGGGTGCAACCACCAATAGACGAACTGAAATACAATGTTTCAGACCAAGGAAGCAAATCACCACTTCAAAAAGACAATCCAGAACTAAGAGTGGTCTGTGGCAGGACCAATAATAAGGACTGCAGAAAACGTAGATACAATTTCTGCTGACACAGTACTTTCCCAGGTGTCCTTGGACATGTCACCAGTTCCTCCACATGGCAGCTCCAACACGAGGGTCACTGTGGTAAGAAGTGCATTTGTGTGCCAGTTCCTGCCCAAGTTAACAGAGAGGAGTCAGCAACAGCATCCCAAACAGGAGCAGACACCAGGCTGCTGGATGCCAATGGCTGAGGAACTCTCTCCTCACAGGAGAGCCTGCAACTGCAAACCTGAGTACTCACCTCATCAAGTAACCCCATTCCTGGCTCTTCTCAGCATCCCACCCCAAAAGATTGATGAGAAGCATGAGCAGGTTGGGGAAAACAGAGGCGTGAGTTTTAATGGCAAGGACAGCACAAGAACCCTGAGAGAGCCCCAGGAGCCTGCTGTCCTCTCAGACAGTGAACCAAGCAAAAAAGGGGAGAGTGAAAGCAGGATGGCCCTTCCCAGGTGCTCATCAGGTACTGCCTGGGCAGTTCCCAGAGAGAAGCAGGCCATTCCCAGCTCCCTTTTCCAGATCCTTGAGGGAAATTGAGGCAGAGAGCAGGCAGAGACTCACAGAACCCCCCTCCCACAAGCTTCTCCCCAGAAGCAAAGGGCATCCCTGGCTGGCACAGCCCCCCCTCCCCCAGGAGTGCAGCCCAGCTGCTCTGGGCTCTCTCTCCGGGAAGCCCGTGGTGCCCACTTACGGTCCTGGCTGGGAAAGGAGCCGTGCTGGCGGCCAGAGGAACCTGCAGGGGGAGACAAGGAATTATCACTGGGCTCGTGGCAAACCCTCGCCCTGCACAGCGCTGGCTCAGCAGAGAAGTTCCCTCAGCTGGCAGAGCACAACCTGGTGAGGAATGGAAGTGCCTCCATTGCCCCTGTGCCAGCAGCGACCCCGGCATGCACAGCACACACCACCCTCCCCAGGGCTGCAAAGCCCTGAAACAGCCCCTGCCTCCTCTGGAGATGGTGCTTCCAAGAAATACAACCTCAGACAAATCTCCTGAAGGGAACAGGCTGCAGCATCCACTCTGGCTCAGAGGAAAAGGGGCAGGGGTGGTTTTTGGGATGACAGCAGTTGCTGCTTCCATCACACAGTGGGGGGAAAACGGTCCCAGGTGGAAAGAGGGAGAGCAGCTGCTGTTGTTTTGGCTGGGCCATGGGGAGAAGAATTCAGCACTTTTCCAGCAGCTGGTGCATATGCTAAAAATGATGTTTGTGACAAGAAGAGATGGAATCGAGGTAGGAGGAGGGCCTTTAGCAGTATGGGCACAGCAACCTCTCCTAATGCTTAGAAAAACAGAATACACTTCAGAGGGGGTGTCTGCCCCCAGCTCTGCCAGAGACAGCTTCTCAGCTGGTTTGGTCACATTCCCTCTATAGACTTTTTCTGTTTCCAAGTGTAAAGCCAGAGATGATGACTCCAAGTGCCTTTATAACCAGGCTGAGGTCTGTGAAGACCTAATTATTTAAGTCTGTGAACCACAAAGCACTTTCATCTGGAAATATATGAGCAAATCAGTATCTATGTTTTGTGAATAAAAGGGTAATAAAAGGAAAAAGAAAAAATGCTAAACAAGCTGAGAAAATAATTGTCTTAGTAGGAAAAACTTCCCCCAGCAGCAGAGGGTGACGGTGCCACTGAAGTGATGGATATTAGTCATGATCAGCACACATAAAACCATCTTGAAGATACTAACTGCAAACAACTGTTACAGGAGTTTACAAGAGTGTGTTTGTTGTACCAGCATCTAGAAACATCACATTAAAACCAACCAAACAAGATCAGATAATTGCTTTGAATGTGGTTTTTGTTAGTTTGGGGTCCTGGATGGTGTTGTGCAAAGGCCTGGGAAGCTGAGCAGCCAACTTGCTCACAGTCCTCCTACTCCTCCTCACTGGGAGGAGCAGGAGATGCTGGTGCATTTACACCACTGCAAATCTGGACAATGTCTGGAGTCCCTTAGGACCCTCACAGAGTCACTAAAGCCCACACACATTTCTTTAGAGGATGATGCTTTAACTTTCCTCTGCTGTGTCACTCAAGCTTTAAAGCACACAAGAAGTGATAATGGGCTAAGGCCAGTCCCACAGTCAGTGTTACATTCCCCCTAAACCTATTCTTTGAGGAAAAGAAATAGAGACTTGATCACCGGTGTGACTCCCAGCAGATGTTTTCATAATGTTGGGCAAATCTGGGACATGTGGATGAAAACTGCCCAGAATGAACTCCAGCACTCTTATTCCCTTTCCCTTAAAGAAATCTTGTCTCAGCAGAACCTGACCTCAAGACCCTCGCAGGATTGCCAGGGTGGGGAATCTTTTCAGCTAGTTTAATCCAAGATTTGGGATTCAGTGATGCTCATTCAGCATGGACAGGGTAAATCAGATCCCTGAGGGGATGTTGCCATAAATTCCCACCATGGTTTTTCTCAGATGAGCCACCATGGGCTGTGCTGCACTGCTCACAGCACTGCTCGAGCAGTGGGAGCCAGGCAGCAGTGTCTGCCTCCAGGAAATCCTGTAGGGACAAGGTGATGGCCCTGCTGCAGCCTTTCCTGCATGCCCAGAGCCAGGGAGCTCCAAGCTGTGCCAGCTCCCACTGCAAGCATCTCTGGATGCACAGGAGAGAGTGGGCAGGAGGGCTCTGGGCCACATCCTAAGGCAGGGCAGCCTGGCTGGATCACAGGGCCACTAAAGTGCAAAGAGAAAACATGGCATTTATGGGGTGAGCCCTTCCTGCTGCATGGCCAGGACCACTTTTGCAGCAGGAGCCACACAGAGGAGTTCCCAGCCTCCCACAGAAACCTCCCTCCAGATACTCCAGCTCTCAATCCTGTTGGGTGTGACAGGTGTCAAAATCTCTTTCCTCTTTTTATAGGTCTGCCTTAAGACTGCAGCAAGCCACAGTAATGCCCTGCTTCACAGAAAATCAGTCCCACCCACCCTGCTCCCTGCCCTGGCTACAGCAGCCCCAGGATTGCAGCTGAGGACTGGGATGCAGCTCCAGCACCTTCTCCACCTCCCAGGACGGTCAGCAGGGCAGACTCGTGTCCTTCTCATATCCTTCTCCTCTCTCATATCCTTCCCCTCTCCTCTCTTATCCAGGTCAGGTCTCAAAGAGCCTAAAATCTGGTTCCCCTTGGCACAACAGCTGCTCTCCATGCCAGGGAAGGACACATCAGCTGCAAGAGGAGTGCAGAGAAACAAGAATCAAGCTTCACATTTTAACTCCCCTTTGCTCTGAGACTGCCAATGCAGCCTGAGGAGCTGCATTAAGGCAGCACATTGATCCTGAGGGGAGGAGAAGAAAATGAATCTTGTCTTTCATGTTTGAGGACTTAAGATCAACCAAGCACATCCTGCATAAGATTTTTGGGAATGGGTGGTCACAGAAAATGGCAAGTCTCTTTAGTGCTTGAAGCCCTGCACCACTACAGAGCATCCACATTACCTGCAAGCCATAACAAAATGCTCAAAACCACATGGCTTTCACTCTTATCCAAATAATAGAATAATCACTATGCAATAAATTTTCTTTCATCATTCAGCCATTAACAGCAACTTCAAACCACCGAGTTCTGCTTCTACTTTGAGAAGCAGAGAAAGATTCCAGTTTAGTCCTTTCCAGATGAAATTAGATAAATGTTTAATGCCTTCTGCAAGATCTGCAGAGTCAACAAAAATGCTAAAGGCCAAATCCAGAGGGATCCTATTAACTAACTCAAGATACATCTAGAGTTAAACAGCATCCACAGTGAGAACAGAAAGTTTCTCCCTTTGCACAACAGTGTCAGGTCAAGATCAATGGCATTAAAAAAAATGTTTACTAGGTCTTTTCTGTAATAGCAACAAGAAAGAAAAAACTGAATCTCAAGAATTGCAACAGAAAGGCCAGTCAAAGGTAGAAATGTATTCCACAGCCCTGTGCAGAGAATCCATTTCTGGACATCTGCCTAAAACTCTGCATCCGCCTTGTGCTGGCTCAACCCCCACTGCTCTTGGCAGGTGAGATAGAAAATTGGTTATAAAATGAGCTCTATATTTTATAAGTTTCATAAACATTTTTTTGAAAAAAACTGGAATATGAGGTATTCTCAGAGATTCTGTGCCAGAGAGTAATGTGGTCTAACTTGGAAACAGAGTTACCACCTGTTCATGGCAACTGCTCTTTTAATCTTCATTTCTGTTTTATGAGCTGACCAACACTATTTTATTAGCTGACAATTAGTTTAGGTTGATTTAATTAAGCAAAATTGAGTACAATCCCTCTTTCTTCCAGGGCAAATGTTCTGCAGGATTAGGGGTATGAGCAAGTTGGAACCTGTATCAATAAAGCTAAATTCCAGATCTTTTTGTCAAAAACAATCACATGACTATCCAGGTAAATATATGTCAGTGGACACAGAGATGTTCCAGGTGTTCTAAGAGAAAAAGAGGTGTTCTAAGAGAAAGAAAGGTGTTATAAGAGAAAAAGGCAGGCTCTGGCTGCCTGGGGAAAACCAGAGGTGATAGTTTGCCACCAGCACTTGTGCTTAAGTTTAACTGGTTCAAGTTGCCACCTTTGCTTTTAGAATGAGTATCTGCACCTCATGGAGGGACACTGCCAGACAAGAAAGAGAAAGATGAAAAATAACCCAATCTAGAAATAGTAACTGATTATTTTTCAAGGAGATCAATTCCTTAAACCACGTGGCTGTTCCACTTGTGGCAGTGGGGCAGAAAGGGCAGAGCAGGGTGGCAGGAGGAGCAGGCACATGGGGGTGGTTGGAACTGCCCCTGGGAAGGGCTCATTTAACTCCTGCAGGGATGAAGACAGTCATTGCCTGCCACAGTCAGGCAGCTCTCACACTTACTGCTCCAGCTAAAACTTGAAGCTAAAGACAAAAATCAGGTATCAGCAGAAGGTCGTCTGCATCTTCAACAGATGCCTCCCAAATTGATGCTGCACAGGAGGAAAGGGTCAGTGTTTGCTCTTTTCTGCCAGTGTTTGCTCTCCTGTGAGCAAACACCCTCATGCACCAGCATTTGGGCTGAAGAGCCACGTGTCTGCAAAGTACAGCAGGGCCAGATACCTCAGCTTTAATGTCTTTGGGTTTGGCTTTGCTTGTTGTTTTAACTGTTTTCTTCTTTATTTTTTCCCTTGAATATTTTATATAACATCTGTAGAGCTGTACCAAGAAGGAATTCCCACCTGGGCAAGCATCTCTAGTTTAGCACAAACTCAACCTTACACACAGACAGGAGCTTTAGCTGAGAGTCAGGTATCAGGCTGAGAGGATTTAGCCTTCCTCAGACAGGTTGTACAGATGTTTCTGCTTGTCCCATTTTAAAGATTCAAAGCAATAATTGGCCAAAATCAGCAGGTTTTGAGTACCAGCCCTCACCAAGGTAAGCTTGAGTGAAATACTCAAGGATGAACTTCCTCATGTCACAATTTCTTGCATCCCATCTCGCAACAAGGCACGAGCCAGTGGATAATTCTATGTGCAGAGCTTGCAGTAGAGGTTGTAGCCACAACTCAGCCCCAGAGGACTGATAAAAATGACTGTAACAGTAGTAGAGGCTCGGGTGCAGTTCGGTGCAGACAATTTTGCAGTCAAATGGCTCTTCTGTAAGATATATGTTGCCTTTGACACTTACTGAGCCTTGAAAAGTGAGCCACCACCATTAGTTATAACTCCCTGGCAAGAAAAGCACTAATAATTCTGACTAATTGTCATGGAAAGTTACCCTGATTGCAAATTTGACAGTTATAAAAATCCAATTTTGGAATTCCAAACAGGCCAGGAATATAATTAGGCTCTACATTTTAACACCCTCTTGATCAATGGTGGGGTAATGGAGACCCTTCCAAGGGCTTTGTTTTGAAATGAATGGCGCCATATTGATGAAACAGCTTGGACCCAAACCAGAAATTAAATTGAAAGTTTAAACAATGCAGCTGTATTTTATCATCCTGTATTGTCAAGCTTTAACGAAAATAGCTCCTAAACAGAGCCACATGTTTTGCCTGTTGCCCAAAAACTGAAGGTGAATTTTAAAACCCTTTCCTAAGCTGCAGGATGCCAAGATTTTTCAGCTAGAAGTTATTATTAGGACACAACAGTATTTCATATAAGCCCTGACAAGGGTTTTGTATGGTTTCTGTAAAAGCAACTTCATTTTTTACACCGGAGATGGCTCAGATGAGTGACACTTCAGAAAAATGGAACCTCTGCTGTATATTTCTTCTTTTCCACGTACATGTGATAAAGGCAAAAATAAAACCACATTTCAATCATCACAAAAACCAGTACAGGGAGTGTAAGTTGGATTTCCCCCTCATCCTACGTATCATTAATGAAAATTGTCAGCTGCCTTCTAATCCCTGGACCTGGAGACAGATTTAGTGAGGGTCTATCAGGTATTTCAGTGTCACTGGGAAACCTGCAGGCAGCTCTTGCATTGAGAGTTATCTCCTGCCTTTGAGGATTAAGATATGATTAAAAAAACACTCGTTAGTTACAACATTCCAAAAACCAGATCTTTGATTCTTCTAGCAAATTGGTCACGATACAGGAGACAGAAAATGTATAATGAGACTTAGTCTTTTTAATATCCAAGGATGGATTTGCACAGCTGGAAAATTAAGGAAAAACTCTGGGGTTTGGTTTGTAATCTGTTCAAATAGCCTAGAGGATTTTAGGGGGTGCAGCTCATACAAATTAAATGGGATTCTACTGCATTTATTTATTGGAGTATAGTATTGCAGCAAGATGGCAAAACTCAGTTCTGCACTGAGCAAAAATCTGCTGAAAACCAAAGAGCGCATTAAGTTCTACCAGCCTTTCCCATAAAAGTTTAAGTGTTCAATCTCAGTTTTGAATATCCATAATCCCAGAAACAAGACGAAAAAAGCTCTGGGACTGTAACCCTCCAGTGGAATAGGTTCAATGGCTCAACCCTCCCATATGCTCCAAGGATGAGGTATTTAAATTGGATCTCCGAGGAAACTTGCAGAGGGGTGCACACAACTTTCATCTCGGTCCACCAGGGGAAGGAAGGGAGATGAGACATGAAGAGATAAAAAAGCTGAGAACAAAGAGGTCTGTGCAGTGCCTCCAGCCTCCCTCACGCTGGATAAACACGTCTGTCAGAGCCTGAGGTCAGGCTAAAGGCTCTGACAACACTGAGTGTCTTTTATCTCCCTGTGCAGTTCAGGCTTCCCAACAGCACGAGGACCAACTTTTCCAGAAGGTTTTCATGGAGTGTCACCCATTTCCCTGCTGCTGGAAGAGCTGTGAGCTGGACCCTGGGTGCCAGCACTGACAATCAGCACCACAGGGAGGGCTGTGGGAGCTGCTGTGCTGCCACAACAACCCTAACCCTAACCTGGGATCCCCAGCAGCAGCTCCTGTGCCCAGCCCAGCAGGAAAGGCCATGGGCAGTGCCCTGCTGGAAGGTAGAGCTCCTCTGGGACTGGAATTTAGGCAATTTCTCCATGAGGGATGGTGCTAACACAGGCACACAGCAGCCATCCCAAGCTCACTGAGCACCATTAACACCATGTGGTGACACAGCAACCTCTGGTACACTTGCCAGGCATGCAAATCAGGTAGGGCTGCTCAGCCTCTGGAGATATCCCTCCTTCTCCCTCCTCCAAGGGGAGCCCAGGTGATTGGTGAAAAGGAGACAGGCAGACAGATGAACTTCAGTGAGATAAATGCCTTTCTTCACATTTTACATCATTGTCTAATAAATATGGATGTGGTACATCCTTTCCTTGCATATATCAGGGATATGAAGTGTGTTACAGAGGCTGAGTGACTCACAGTCACGTCAGAGGTCACACGTGCTCTTTGTGCACACCACAAGAAATGCTATTTTTATTCATCTTTTCACCCAACATTTTACAGCACTGCATTCTCAAATGCTATCTAAATGTCAGGATGAGGAGATGATTTTTAATGAAGTTCCTACTTCCATTCATCTGCCACTGTTCACAATCTCATGGGCATTTTTATCTCTCTTAGCAGACTAACAAGACTATAAAAGAGGCAAGATAAACACTAGCCAAAGAACTTGGATATTGCAGCCTGGTATGTGAACATGGGCTTCAAAAGAGCACCCAACAGGCAGCAGGAAGGAGAAGCACCAACCTGTCCTGTGGCAAGTTTTCTCTGCAGTCCTTTCATGGCTAATGAACATCCAACAATGCTTGATAAAAACAGTGTCTGCTACTGATCAAATACTGGTTGCTTTGTATCACACTTGAATCTAACAGGAAGAAATGTCCAAGAAGATGTATTGTCTAAGTTCAATGTTTTATCAAAACCAGATGAGCACACATAGCCCGAGGTGCTGGGCAAAAGCCAAAACATACAAGCAGGAAACTGCGGGTAAAATGTGACACTTGAATTAAAAGAGAGGTGGTTACCTCGGTGCCAAAAACATTTTTACCATGATGGTACCGTGTATCTGGAACACCTCTGCCTCCCCAAACAGAACACTGTAGTTGCTACAAAGCCTCCCCATGTCAGGCTCTGCTGAGTGGAAATCCCAGCTCAGACCACCTCTGGATGATGCACTCCAGTGCCTTTCCATGTACGCATCCATTTACACAGACGTGTGCATGTGCACACACCCAGAGGAAAACTGCTCCCATCACAGTGATTTCCACACTCTGGAATACTACTGAGCAGCTTTCTGAATGATTTCCTTCATGCTATGGCCTTGGCCTTCAGTGAGGAGCCTTGCCCAGTGTTCTCCTCAAAGACACGGTGTTATGGTGGAGAATAAGCAAGACAGAGCTGCCAGAGGTTAGCCCTGACTTTCCAGTGACCACCCATATCCCTCCACCTACCCCTTGCTCCACTCTCTGCCTGTTTCCATCCAAGTCCCTTTGGAGTTCACTGAAGCCAGGTTTGGAGTCACTGGGATGTGGAGATGTGTGTTTAATCTGGAATGGACATGTCTTTTCTGATGTAAAGCCCCAGCATGCAGTTTCACAGCTCCCAGCTGCTGAGGAAGCACAGTTCAGTGGTGCTTACTGAGCCCACCTTTAACTCCCAGGACAGCCAACACCAAGGACCAGCTGGCTGGTGGAATTCTGAAACCTGCCATGTGCACTTCAGCACAAATCCTAAACTCTCTGGGACAAGAACACGAGGGAAATAGAAGGCACTAAACCATCACAAAGCAATGCTTGCACTTTTTTTTGTGTGCTAAATCGGTGTTTTTAATTTACTTCCAGCAAGGAAAACACATATTGAGTAGGTTTGTCACATTGCTGGTAAAGCACAATCCACCACTGCCCCTTGCAAAAGCTGCAGGGCAACAGGAAATGTCTCAAATGTCCCCAAATTCCTCACTCCCCAACGCCATCCCAGTGGTATCTCTCTATCCCTGTGAAACCTGGCTACACTTTACACCATGAAAATTAGTAGCAGAAGAGGCATTCTAGCCCCTGGGCATTTTAAGTTTTCTGTCCAGCCAAATCCATGGGAAAGGCTCTGCCCCACCCACTGCCACAGATGCAATGGCCACAGTTCCCTCACTAATGTCCCCCTCCTCTTCCATTGCTGAAAAGTAACATAACTATTGGAAAGAACTGCAAAATAGTTTTTAGGGTTCATTAAAATATTTCAAAAAGTCACTTTGATTTAAAAACCCATTTTAATAAAGCCATATTTATAGTTTCTTTCCACAGTCTTCATCCATTTATACAGCTGCAGTTCCTCTAGAAGACAGTTCAAAGAAATGCAGCTCCAGGCACCCAGTCAGAGCCTAAAAATCCACTGCTGAGTTGCCCAAGATTTTACTAATAAAATTTGTCTTCAGTGATATAAATTGAAAAGTCAAAGCAGCAGCCTGCTCACAATCTACTGCAGTGGGGTTTTCAACCTGCATCTCAATTCCATGAAAAAAGGTGTTCCACATGACTTATGATTGCTGGAGGGAGATAAGGGAAGAAAAGAGTAAGTAGGTGTTGAAACTTCTTAGAAATCTGACCATATCCTGGGGTATTTTCACCTGCTTGCAGAAACAGACACTTCATTTCTGATCTGAGATCAGAGCAGCCACTTGATGACTTCTAGGAGAACAGGCCACCTGCTTTCACAGCCTCCACAAAAGGACATTCCCCCAGTTCAAGCTTCCACACAAGCCCTGTTTTCCCAATGAAAAGAGATATTTCAATTCCTTCTCCCTGAGGTCAAGACATCCCAAGGAGAGGCACCAACTGCAGGAGCAAAACACATCAACAGATGTTCTCAAGATGCTGCCAAATCCAGCTTAGCTGAAAAAAAAAGCACAAATACATTTCCTACCAGTGCCTGGGTACAGCCTTCCTGCTCCACCCAGTAAGATACAGGTCAGAATTCCAGACTAGGAACAGGGGATAAATTTGGAACAGTTGAACTCATCTAAGAACCAAAATCAACAGGAGTTTTATGCTGTGCAAGAATTACACAATATCGAAATCAGGATAGTATCAAAAGGTGTGCTGAAAACATAAAAGGTATTTGTTTTCCTCCACTGCTGCCCTTGAGCTGTAGCATCTACCAATGCAGCATTTCTTCAGAGTCTCCATTATTCCCATGCAAAAACAGGGAATGTTTAGGGCTGCAGAAGCTCCCACCTGGCAGGTCCTGCTGTAGCTGTGAGTTTGTTCCATGCCCACAGAGGGCTCTGCTCTGAGAGGTCTCTTGGTGCTCCTGCAGCATTGCTGTTAAATGAGAGAGCACTCTTTAACTTGCAAAGTCAATTAATGCACAAGCAAGTCTGGGGTTATGTTTGCCTTTTTGAAAAAAAAAGAAAATCCACATAAGCTTATTGAAGAGTCAACAGATAACAAAGAGGACAAGAGTCAAGCGTGTTATCAGTGAATACAAAATAACCAAATCATTTTGAGCTTGAGAAAGGCTGGAGCTGGACTGCACAGTGACTGCCTGTAAGAGCAGCAAGGTTAATGAGAACAGCAGGACAGGGATATCTCCAACAGCCAGACTCTACATCCTAAAATTCTTTCCTTTCAGTTCCTAAGAAATTCCGGTGCTTCTCTGATAACATCTAGAAGGCAAATGTTACCACAGTACAATCTCTGAGGAAGCAAATTTCAAAATTGAAATGACCTCTGAAATATTTGCCTCCATCACTTTTGCCAAGAAACTTGGGGCAGTTTCGTCTTTCATCGTTGCTGATTCTCAGCTTTTGATGAAAAACAAGCATTAGGTTATTATTAGTAGCAATATCTTAAATTAGTGCCCAGGAATCCATTTACCCTTTGGTATTGAAGGAATTTCAAAGGCAAAAATTATTTTAAAACAAATAAACAAACACAAAAAAACCCTATCACTCAGAAATTCAGCTTAGCTAGCATGCCTGGATTCAATATATAGCTCTTCAGAAATCACAAGCCAGTGAAAGATTAACTGAAAATCATGGGATGCAAATGCATCTGGAATTCTCGTTGAGGAGGGCAGATGACATGTTTTTAAACTCTGAAGTTTGCTTGATATTTCAGGTAGTGAAATACCTGCCCAGCCACCTTCTGCCCATGTTTGATGGGCTCCACTCACACCAGCCTTGAGTCAGACACCGTGTCCTCGGCTCTCACCCCTCACGGGGTGGGTGGGAGGATCCTTCACCTCAATCCCATTGCTGCCCATACTTCTCCAAGGAGAAGGCATCCTTCCTGCTACATTCTCTGGACAAAAAGAGTATTACTGACAGGGTTACAGCTCCCTGGAGACACAGACAATTGCTTTCTTATTTCACACCCCTTAGATATATGCATCGAACTCCAGATGTCAATTGAATATTTCATTCTATAGCAGGCTACCAATTTCCCTCACCGTTTTTCAATTAACGAGTGACTACGATTAGCACCAGCCAAGACATGGGCGGTTGTGAGCACACTGCATTTCAGAAGGAGAGTTCTACCCTAAAGTCACACGTCAGACGAGACGTTGACAGGAACTCTAAAAACAGCCATTATTCAGGAGGTTTTCATGAGGACCTTCCCCCACACAAACCAAGACAACCTCAGAGCCAGACAAATCCATGAAATGCCGCTCAGGCCGGGCCTGCTTTGCTCACCACATCACGTCCTCCTCCCTCAGATAACTTGGCCTTGCCGCCGCTCATCCAGCTGTTTTATTTGGTGGATTGGGGTCTAACTGCATCGGCAAGAGAGCCACGGGTTCAGATTCCCGGTGCACGGGGATTTTCTCTGATAATCCCACTCCTTACAGAAGCTCGATGTGCGACCGATGAGCCGCTGATATCCCGCGGGGAGAGCCCAGCCTCAGGCTCCAGGGCCAGTCGGGGGCTGCATCTCCGCCTCTTCCAAACATCATCGAGTGCCTCAGCTAGAGGAAACGGCTTTTTCTTTCTTCCCTTTTAATGAATAGCTCAGAGTATAGATCATCGGGAGGAGAAAAAATGCTTGAAAATGGTCAACGGTGCATCAAAAGGAGCTGGAAATTTCCCCTTGACTGTCTTCAGGCTCCTTGCATCCTACAACCAAATTTATAACCTCTCTCTTGTGTCTTAACCAGAAAGGCTAATGGGGAAAGGTAACACTTATCTCAGAGAGCTCAGGATCTCCTGGTCGGGACAAAACCAAACTAAAGGCCAGCAAATATTTTGACATGTCAAAGTGGAACCGTGTCAATTCATACCAGGCAGAATCCACCCCTTTTACCAGCAGCTCAACAAACAAGTCTCCCGTTGTGAGCATATAATGTTTTACATTAACTGAGTTAATGATGTCATGGCCAGTAACTCTCCCCTTCTGACTTTCAGTTATTTCCCCGTGTTTTTCACAGGACATAAATTGCAAGTTCTGATAACCAGCAGTGGTAACTGTGTGGCGTTTTCCCCTGTTCTTTCCCCTTCTCACTTTTTTCTCTTCCCATAGCCAGTTTTAGTCACATGAAAAAGTTCTATTGATTGTGACTGTATGCAAAATGTCTATCAATCATCTCCTTGCAGAGGTAAAGTACTTGTGAGCTGCCAGTGCCTGCAGCTCTGTTTGCCTTGGGACACTCTTGCATGTGCAGTTTCTGTCCCACAGCTTTGCCCACAATCTTTCAAGACATTCAGGACTGACAAATTACAGCACAAAGTTCAGAGCAAGGAGCACTCTGATGAGAGGTCTGATACAAAGAATGTGAAAGATCAAGCAGAAAACCTGCTTTCAAATTTTTTTACCTGGTGTTGAAGGACAAATCTCAGTAAAGTTGAGACGAGAGGCAACCAACAGCTCAACTTCTGAAAAAAAGTCACCAGTTATGTCACTCTGGCTCAGCTCTCAGTAAAACATCCAGCTCAAAGGAGCAAGTTGCTTGAATTTCTCTCTCTCATGGCTTACATTAATTAAGTACTACTTAATGCAATATGATGTTTTCGTCGTTGTATTCTAAAAGAAAGTCAAGCAACACTGAAACTGTTCTCATGGCAAAGTTACTTGGCTGCATTACATCTGCAGATGTCATCACACAGATTTCACATATGGGTCATTCTGTCTGCGCAAACCAGGAGGAACTTCAGCAGAGTCAGCAGAATCCTGCTGCCATGCAGCCATGAGAGAGGAGAAATGGGGCTGCTGCCTCCATCCCTCAGCTGTCCTGGAGCACTGGAATATGCAATGGAGGAGGCACTTCCTAAGAGGGGAAGAGGTGAGAGGGAAAAGCAGTGTAAAAGCATGGAGTAGTTCACATTTCTGGAGTTTGGACTCATTGAGCTACAGGAGTCACTTCAGACAGATTGGGACATGCTGGATTTGGAGAGGGTTTTTCTCCTACACTTTGACCTTATGAAGGTGAAAAGGAGTCAGAGCAATGGTGTGGCTTTTACCAGCCCCACCAGCATCTGCTGTATTCCCCTCCAGTGCTTTCCTCCTTTTTCTAGCTAAAGAGTCTGCAGCACGTAGCATAATTCCTGTTACAGGAAGGAGAAGTTAATGCTGAATCTGGAGAAGCCAGGGAAGTATCAAGAGATTTCCAACAGCTGACGGCTGCTCTGGAGGAAAATCCAGCTGCTCCTTTCCATGCAGTGACCTGTTAAAGTTGGAACAGCAAATTTCCAAACCAGTCTGCAGCCATGCCTGGAACAATGAAGCGTAAATAAATTAAATTCTTATCTCGGAAAAGCTTATGAGTGTCTCACTCTGTATGCAAGCTTTTCAGGAAATGGGGAAGAGGGAGAAAACCTTCCAAAATTTTTGCACTAAAATAATTTATACTTTTTTGCAGTCAGAGAAAGGGAAAAATGGATAAGAGAATAGCAACTTTTTGTGGGATGGAACAAGCAATGCTGTCTATAGGAGAGCAGGAAAAGTTGTTTTAGATTCTGGCACTCGCTCTTCATTAAAGGCAGCAGGAATTCGACCGCACACATGTATAGCTGTGACTGGCACAGGCTTTCTGCTGGATTCCCCCACAGAAAACTCCCCTGAAGAGTAAATGGCTCTGCTGATAGCAGCACACAGCCAGCATGAATGGCCTCAAAACGGCATATGCACAAAGTAATGCCAGTTGCAGCCCCAATACCCTTATTCCCAGCAGCCAAGGGATGAGGCTGGCAGGAAACAGACAAGGCAAGGAGGTGACCAGCAGTGCTCCATTTACAAGGACAAAAAGGACATAAAGGATCCTGTTTAAAAGGATACAACCTATAAATGAGTGCTAATACACTGAAGATCTTTCACAATATTCCACACCTTACATGGACACTGACCAGTGCCAGTTTTTTTTCATATTTGCCCCAAGGGTTATGGAAAGGGAACATTCAAGAAGACTCTCAGTGACATCAGGCAGATCCACTTGTCAGGCAAAGAGCACAAAATAACAAACACCCGAATAAAAACCTTTAGAGGCTACTGAAAACTGCCTGTAATGACTGTTGGAAAGTGATCCTCTTGCTGACCAGAGCAAACCCAAGCTCAGCCTGCTGCTGTTCCCTGGGGATTAATTGTACCACGTGAAAATAGTGCAGGGTGTGTAGATAAAGAGCAGTCATGACATGAAACAAATGTCTCTTCAATTCAGTCATTTCCCACAGGGAGCAAAAGTTAACCACAATCCTAAAGACCAGGCAACTGCATTTAAAAGTAATGATGCAAACCATTCTTGAAAATTATTTGCCTGTCCTTAGATTTTGACATTAAGACTATTATTTCAGTTTGACCTTTATGTCACCTAAGATAGAACAAAATAATCCTCACTACTATAAAACAATACTGCTGGAGATACTTGTACATGTATTTTATGGTTTTATGAAAATATTTCTCCCAAGAACACTGTTAAATATCTAGTGCTTTCTTAACTAATCAAGGGTTCTCAGCAAAAAGAAAGACCAAAACTTGTAATCTGAAATTCTTAGTTCTGGACTAAGTTTTCACATGAAAACTACAAAGACTTTGGTCAGGGGAAAAAACAAAGGCAATTAAGTAACTTTTTAACTTAGACTAAATGTCAGCTGTCTCCCCTAAAAACGTCAAAAGCAAATGTTCAAACATCCTCCCTAATGGTAATTTTATTAATACTGTCAGCAATTCTCAGTATCTCAATCTAAGACAGTGAGTCAGGCAGCAAATCAATCCAATTGCCAAATCTCCAGAGGGAAAGAAACAACAGAGGAAGCAGGCCAAAGAGATTGCTGATAATGGATATTTAGTCTTTATGTGGGACAAATACTTTGCTACTTCCTCACACTCCTTTTGCTCTGTTACACTGGGGGTACTCAGTGAGTTGTGGTTCAAATGCCTAAATATAGCCATTTGGATTACACGGCCCGGAATTTTTGTATGGGAAGAATTCCTGACTTCCCACGAGCATCCACAGCTGACTCACGGAACACCTCACCAAGGCTGGGGTCTGTGGCTTTCCAGGGTGGGACAAGTGGCACTGAGCAGGGAGTAAACCCACAGCTGGGTCAGGCGACTGTGCTGCTGGAGCTCTTTTGTCCTGCAGCCCATGGGACACAAGGACACCTTGATGACCACACCTGCAGGTCCCCTGTTAGCACAGAGACATTCCACACACATCAAACCCCAGCAATTTCTGACAGAGTGACACTGGGGATGGTTACAGCTGAGCCCACTAGGGCTGCTTGTTGAACAAGCTCCTGAAACAATTTAGTTGTGGAAACTGGGTTGCTTATTTGTAGCAAAGGAACCAGACAATGAGGTCGATGTCCTGGACAAACAGAACATGGGGTCTTTGGAGCCACCCCTAACAGCTTGAGTTTCACCAGCGTGGCAGGACATGATGGCATATCCTGCCACCCTATTCCCTCAGACTGGCCTACTCCCCCTGAAGCACCACTATCTGCAAAACAGTCTCTGCCTACATTGCAAATGTGGGATTTTCCTCATTTAGGCACCTGAAAGCAAGACATTGAAGCCCAAGGTGGTCACCCTGGCTTCTCTTCATGCTCAGAGGCAAAGGATGGGTCGCTCACATCCCTCAGTGACCAACCTCCAAGACAGTTCATCTAGTCTGGATGAATCTGTTTCTGCAATGTCCATGTGGGGAGCTTTCAGCTTTCCACCCAAGTTGCTCACAGCCATATCAACTTTTCTCTTTTATGTTCTTTGCTGCAAACTTTTATTCCTGCCTCCAGCATACAGAAGATTTTCAGCTCCTAAAACAAGCAGGCAGCCGGGGTTTCCAGTGCAGCATTAATGAAAAACCAGCACTGAAGAGTTTGAGACCTGCTGGGCACCAAACGGCCAATAAACACAGCTGTATTTCCTTGCCAGCATTATTTTTCCTGCTTGGTTATATTTAAGCTGAGGGACTAAGGAGAAGCTTCTCCACATGCCTGCACGTGGAGGTTTTATTTCCTTTTCATGTGGGAATGGGGCTCATATTTGATTTGCACTGACCCTTCTTCCCACACAATGCCAAATCTCTATCGCCTTGGCCGTGGGCCACACGCTGTGGTTTGAAACCTGCTCCCTCAGGTAATTATCTGAGGAACATGCACATGGAAATTGATGGTACAAACTCACAGCTGTCAGCCTGGGCTCTGAGTTTGGCTGAGCCAGAAAGGGATTCAAGGAAAACAGTCAGCTTCTAAATATAAATTAAGGATTGGAGATTTTTTTCCTTCTTCCTTATGGATTTTTAAGAGGCAGAAGTGAGGGAAAGGTGAAAAGTGGTTCTTCTTGATGGGACAAACCTTAGATCCCTCAAGATGTTTTAAAATTTCGATCAAATTACTTTGTGCCTTCAGCTGTTCTCCTGCAGGACTGGGCACTCTGTCAAAGGGAAATTGCACAGAGACTGAAGCACACGCTCACTGGCACGAGAGATCAAGTCATCTGCTAAAAGTATTTGGGCTTCTTTGAGAAAGTTAAAACGTTTTACACCACTTATTGTGTTAAAGCACTACAGCTAAAAGAATCTGGTAAACCCAAACACAAAGTGCAAAATTAATAGGTGGGATATCCGCTGCTTCCCTGCCTGGTTTCTCAGTTGGGCCTGCACTACATAAAAAACCCTGGGGCTTTCTCTTGCCGTACTTGGGTTGACTTCAATCACTCCTTAAGATCCTTTTTCCAGTTTCCCAGCTTCTTTTACACTTTCTTCTCTGGGTGTGGGGGGAATCCACATTCAGGCTCATCCAGATGGGAGGTTGAGTTTCTGGGCATGACTGAGGTAATGTTTAAAAATGAAAAGTTTTACAATGTGTCTCTCACAAACATAGTATCCAAAGGAAAAAAATATTTTAATTATTGAATTATTGACTTATCAAGGCAATCCTGAAGTTTCTGATTATGTCAGCCACAGTATCTTGAGAACACTTAGTGTTCAGGTGGGTGACTGGTGAACATGCTCAAGAATTCTGGAGGCCATCCTGTGATCCTCTGGGCAGAAGGGCAGGATGATGCTTATCATTAAAAGTGGAGAACAGAAGCCAGCCATTTTTACATAAAAATCCAGAAAAAAATGAAGCAGTAAATAAACAGACTATTTATAAGCACCTGGAAGATAACCATCAAATCACTTTACAGTCAACATACATCTGTCCAGAACAAATCATGTCAAGCTAATCTAACTTCCTTTTATGATTAAATACCAGGCCCCTTGAGGAAAGAGTCACAATAGTAGATTGCACATGTCTTGATTTTGGTATGGGTTTATTTTTGGTCTTATTTTTAGTGCCTTTCTCCTGGTGAACTCAGAATGCAGAAGTGGTTCTGGAGCAGAACAGGGAGTGCTGGATGCCACAGGCTGATGTCTCCTCTTACTCCTTGCTGCAGGCTGGAGAAGCACGCAGGAATCTCACCAGCCTACACATCCCAAAGGAAAGCCCATCAATGCAGAGCTTCCTAACAGCTCCCAGCCTCTCACTGGAATGTGTTTAATTTAAAAGAGAAAAAAGAGAGAAAGAGGTGGGAGCAGGAGGAGAAGAAAGGAAGAAAGATTCCAGGCCTAAGATTTATGGAGAGCCAGGTCAGTGGGAAGGGGGAATTAATAACTAAGGGTTGTGGGATTTTGTGTGTGGATGATGATAACTGGAAATTCACAAGATATAACTGGCAACGGGGGATGAACACCAAGCAACCAAACCCATCTGTGTGGCTGGAGCCAAAACTGATGCTTGCTGCTACACCAGTGCATATATATTCCTTTTCCCTGTTTCACCTTCCAGAAAGAGATGATTTTGAGGTTGTTTGAGAGTTGGGGGTGTAATTGCTTCTTCCAATATTTTCCAACCGCAGATCTGGGAAGAAGCAGAGACTGCTCCTGGTTCTACATGAACTGTTAATTGTTTAAGTGATCAAAACTGAAGCAACAGAAAGAGTTTCCAGTAACATAATGATATACACTAACAGCAATAAAGAAAACACAAACAATCCATATCACCTTTATTTCCATATTCCCAAATCCTCACCTCAAACAGCAGCAAGAGCCAGGGTGGGCAGTAGTTTGGGCTAAATGAACACAGAGCTGCAATGAAGCCTTCTTGTCCCTTGCATTGATGCCTGCCATGGCTGCAGCTCCCAGCCCTGGCCAGAGCTGCTCCAGCCCTTGCTTGTCGGAGCTCACAGGCTGCAGGCACTCATTTCTGTTCTCTCATCACCCCCCTTTCCCACCACAGAGCCAACACCTTCTAAAACAATCTCAAACACCAGAGGATCGCAAGTCCAGGATTTTTAACAGTTTTAAACCCACATGGCAGCCAGGCTAAAGCCTCCACTGCAGCTCAGGAGGTGAACTTTCAGACCTCTATAAATTGCTCATGAGGAATGCAAGGGCCTTTACAGTCACTGATTGACTATAAATCAATTAGATGATCTAATTTCTGCCACACATGTGGAGTTCCATGAAGTTACAAATGAAAAGGTGCAGGAATGATTTCTCATTTTTAGAGAACAGAAGGATGGATAAATCAGCCTTTTCAGAGTTTCTGCTCTGCATGAACAGAGCAGACACAGCAACAGTTTCATGTTCCATAGCACAAAACACACTCAATTCAACCATTTCACAGGTGTCACCCACCCTGAAGAACATTCCATCCACCAGGACAGGCCTGACACCAAGGAGAATTTAGTCCTCTCCTCTTTCTTCCCTCCTTTCTGGAGATGAGCATTTCAGCCCAAGCCAGCCACAGTGAGGAGATGTTCAGAATCTTTAATCAGGAAAACACCAGATTCTTCTTAAACTCTGCTGTGGAGGAGTCTCATCTTTGAATGTGACAAGGACTGTGAATTCCTGCTGAACCTGGCAACTCTTTAACTCTGCAGTGCTTTTCAATGGCATCCCTTTCAAGGTACAATAGCATCCTGTATCTCAGAGTTTAACACTGGAAAACCCACATTAAGAGTATGTCCAACACAAATATTAGGGATGATAAAGACAGCAGAGATATGCCTGTGCTTTTTTCTTTAAGAGAGAGAAAGACCAAATTACAAAGAATTCAAAGAAAGACAACTTGGTTTTATAGCTTGGGCTGTTAGAAGTCAGAAAGGAATTAGATTAATACCAAATTGCTTAATTTAATATGTATAGTTTCTATTAATCTCTCAGCCCTAATATCTGAACAACCTCTAAATATTATCCTCCAAATTCCCTGTGAAACAGGAACACATAAACCCCATTTTACAGAGAGGGAAACTTGACCAAGATCACAGAATTGAAAACTGCCCTTCCACACTGCAGGCAGTGAAGCTGTGCAACTGCCACAAACATTGTCCTGTAAATCATTCCAAGGACACTGCCCTTGACCAAATTTTTCACAGGTTTACAAAAGGATTGGAGCAAGCTACAGAAAAATCCACAGAGGGCTAAAGAGAGGAATAAAATCAGCTCACAGCTAAGGACATGCCTAAGCCACAGCTTGCTGGATTCAGGCCTGCAGAGTAGTCAGAAGTATTACTGCACACTTGCCTTTTTACTCACACTTCCCCACAGCCATCAGCTCCTGGCCACTGTCAGAGACAAGACAGAGGGATAGATGGATATTTGATCTGATCCATCGTGACTAATATGATCCCTGTGCCTTCTTTCTCCATCTGCTTTCCCTAGCTTCAAAGATATGGGTAGTTGATAAGGAATTTCTGTTCTTTATCTCAAACTTTTGAAGAACACAAATCTTTGACATGGTTCTTGTTTAACCCACCTAGGCTTCTCTCTTATGGAAATCAGAGCCTGGAAGTTGACAGCACAAAGAGAGAGGGATATGATCAATCCATATCTCATCAAAAAGCAACAGCTGCATCTCACCACCAGCCTCTTGGACCATCACAAGAGTTGCTAAAATATGCAGCTTTTGAGGAGACAGCTGCTCAGGATTTTGCAGCAAGCAAATCCCATTTTAATTCTATAATGATTTTCCTGCTCTTTGGGATAAAGAAGACAGACAGAGGGATTAAGGCAAGAGTACCTGGAAAGTGTCTGCTCTAGCAGGACTAAGCCTCTGCTGCTTTTTCTAGCCCATAATGCTGGGGGCTGAGTGCCAAGTGGCACCACGTCAAATCCTCATTGTAGGCACCTGGTGGAAGCTCCACAAGCAGCTGCTCCAGGAGGATGGGCTTGTAGACCATAAGGGACTGGGACTGTGGCCAAGCCTTAACATCACAGTGCTCCCTTTGATATGTTTAGACAGTGCTTTCTAGACAGCAGATGATGCTGGAACAGACCTCTCTCTGCCTATGCACAAAATGACCCAATCCCAGAATTTACACACACATCCTGCAGGGATTCAGCTGAGGGGGAGACACCCAGGCTTTAGCATCCAGAAAAAAACTCAAAAAACTTGTTGTAAGACTGAGGGATGAACCTGCTCCTGCTCAGGAAGGAAATGTGGAAACACTGCAGACATGAGTTCCTGAAGGAAGAACAGTGCCTGGAGAGGCAGAGGCTGCACTCAGTGAACCAGGAGAGTTTCTCCTGAGCTAAGGGAGGACAGCTGCAGGGAGAAGGGTCAGACCAAGCCCTGTCTGAGCAGTGTAGGTCAGGCACTGCTGCTGCAATCTTTTAGCTGCTGCACACTGTCAGGCTCAGACACCATAATGCTAAATAGTGCTGTGTAAGGAAACTGCAGCTCAGCTGAATAAAACAGTTTGTGGATGGCCAAAAGTGCCCACAAATAAATACATATTTGCTGCAAGAACTCCTAATACAGCAGGAGTACATCATCAACTCCAGAACTGGGATAAACCCAGACATGTTGGTTCACCTAATATATAAATATGGTTTTTAATATGAGTTTGAGCACATGGGGCACTTAAAGGAAGACACCACTAACAAACCTCTGGTAGTTTCTGGGCTGCACCACAGCACTGTTGTGGAGCCTTGCTGCTTCCCAGATTGCCTCAGGAAAGGAAACTGAAGCAGCAACAGTGGCAGCTCAGCATTCCCAATGAGACACAGCCAAGGACTTTGCTGACTGCAGTTGCAATCACAATTATTTTGGACACTGGTGGCACCCTCCACGCTGGACAGACCACGAGGGGAAGTGAAGCAGAAGGATCTGACACAGGTTGCTCACACTCACTGCTCCCACCTCCCAGGTCTGTTTTCCCTGCTCCAGCTCTGCTCTCAGCAGGCAGCAGCAGCATCCAGCTCAGCTGGGTTCCAGTCATTAGTGACACATTGATTGATGAGCTTCACTGAACGGTGCCTCAGGAGACACTGCAGAGCATGGCAGCAATTCCTCTGTCCAAAGCCAGTGCTGGAAACAAACACTGAGCTCTCCCCATGCCAGCACTGGAACAGCATTGTACAGCAGAGCACTGCCCAAATCAGCACACAGACACTGGCAAACAGCTCTGTGACCTGGCTAAAAGCACTCTCTTTATGGATTTGAAAATGATCTGGGCAAATGCAGATGAAGGTCGCTACAGGAAGGTTCTTTGTTCAGTTACTAAAGTTATGGGTAGTAACAGTGGAGCCAGCTTCAAGCCAAGGACAAGCTCTGGCTGCTGCAGAGAACAAGGCTTTCAAAGACATCAGTAGCTTTAACAACTTCTGGATGACCCCGTAAGTTATTAGGCTAATCCATACTCTTTCCTAAACTGGTAAGAAAAAGAAATGCAGCCCAGCAAGGAAGGCTTGAAAGTTTGTTTGAGGGAAAACACATTAAAGTTTGCTGCAGGTAAGGGATTACCAGTCTTTCTGGGAGGCCTTGTGGGATTTCGAGACAATTTTTCCTGTAGCAGCAAGAAATGATCCAGTTTCAGTAGGAAAGGCTACAGGGAAGATTGATCCTGCATGTGTTTAGTCTTCAAAGGTTCAGTAATTTCAGCCACTTGGCTAGGCTTCCCTGCTCGCGTTGTTTATCTTCAGTGATTGTTTGGAGATGCATTCAAAACAAAAAAATCAGAACCAGATAGGGTGGGTCCAGCACAGACGTCTCAGCTTCTTGTCCTCCCTGAGCAAGCTGTAAATTTACTCTTCCTTCAGTATTACATTAGGAAAGGACTCATTTTTGACAGGACTCTGGTTTAGGAGTTGGCTTCTGGGGACTGCAGGGCTCAGCAGATTAGCCAGGGACTCCTTTCCTCCAAGAAACACAGACTTTTTTCCTTCCTTTCTTTTTCCCCTCTCTGTTTCTTTATGCTCTCACCCTTCCAGAGAAGCAGCAATCAAATCAAGGATCGCATGCAGTGTCCTTGATAAATGACAGAGCTGGTGAGCAGCTTCAGCAGACAGGGCTTGGAAGATGAAATTTAATCCAAAACTGTCTCAAATTATTGAATAAACGAGGCAGCCTGGGAAACAAGCACTGTGGATGGGCTTAGCTCATCAAGAACATTTTTTTCCTTAGTGCCCAGGAGTCAAAACTCTTACACAGCTGCTTTGAAAATCCTGGCTGGTCTCTGAAATGTTCTGGACTCGCCCACAGTACGTGCCAGCCCCCAGAAGTGGCTGCTGACATCATATAAAATTAAAAATATAAACCATGTTCCTAGCAGCATTGAAAGATCATTAGTTAGACATCAGCTCATTTCTTTGAGATATTAATAGCTGTATTTTTTTGGAAAGCTCCAGATACAAAAATTTGTACAGGAGACACTCTTTTTTTTTTTTTTTTTTTTTTCATAAAAGGCACCATGTAAATTTATCCTTGTTTTGAATTAGCATTGCAAGACAGACTAATTTGGAGTTTAGGGGAGTTTTAACATGACAATCAACTGAACAAGGATTCCCATGCCACATTCACTGGTGTGATCTATTTGACAGAAACACTCAAATACCCATTAATAGTCCAGACCTGGAGCTCAGCCACCATCTCAGGAGGCCCCTCTTTGCAGGAGGATCCACAGCTCCATCCCTGCATCCACAGCTCCACCCCTGATCCACAGCTCCATCCCTGATCCACAGCCCCATCCCTGATCCACAGCTCCATCCCTGATCCA
>VXBQ01008377.1:726710-830424 GCA_013400175.1 Phainopepla nitens
TCCACAGCCCCATCCCTGCATCCACAGCCCCATCCCTGCATCCACAGCCCCATCCCTGCATCCACAGCCCCATCCCTGATCCACAGCCCCATCCCTGATCCACAGCTCCATCCCTGATCCACAGCCCCATCCCAGTTCTCTAGTGAGAGCTGGCTCTGTGGAGCACCCACATCCCACCTGCAGCCCATTTCCAGGTGGAAAAGCTTCTTCCTGGGCCTCTTACTGTGATGTCCCTGCCTGAGCTGACAGTTTCACTCTTCCTCCTCCATCACAGGTTGCTCTTCCCTGGCTTTAGAGGGAGCCCAGCATCCAGAACTCTCCTGCATCCCAACAGTGAGACAAAGATGAAGGAAAAAAGGTGTCCCAAGCTTTTATCTCCTCCCACTGCCTCTCACCAAGGTAGCCCAGCAGTGCCCCGGGGTGAGGACAGAATGAGGACGCAGAGCAAAATACCAAAACTATAAGAAATAAATAAACGAAACACTGAGAACAATACTAAAAAAATTTACAAAGAGCATCTTGCATTTGTTGATCTTTCCTAAGGTTCGTTGACTTCAGAGTTTCCTGCATGTAGGCTGAAAATAACACAATTTTTGTAATTTATCTTAGTCACTCAGCATAGGGCCTCTGTTCTCAGCTTGTACTTCAAGTCAGTTCAGCAATGTATACCACATGAGTCAACCATGTGGAGTAGCAGGCACTTCCCTGGAGAGCCTGAGTGTGTGTTTTGGGCTAAAAGTCACCAGGATATTTAAATAACTTGGTAAGTATGCACAAACATCAGTAATTCTAGTGTAGCCATAAAAACTGCACAGTATGGAAACATACAGAAAATGAAAATTGGTACCTCAGACAGCCATAAAACTTTGAACTAGCCATGAGTTTGACTTTAGGAGACCAAAGATATCTCTAAAAAAACCTATTAGCTTGTTGGAATAAACTTTGCTACTAACCACAGGGGAATGTTACAGCTCAAATCCTACCCCATGGTTTTTATTTTAATGCTGAGTTAGATCAGGTATAACCTTCCCTAAATTATTAAAGAACTGCTCACCAAGTGCTCCTATACTGGTTTCCTATAATTCCCTTTTTCAATTTTATTTTTTCCCCTCTCTCCTTTCACATAACATGTCCTGGCTATGCAGCCTGTACTGCCTATAAATTACCAAGTTCCTTTTGTACAGAGCATTTCTCTGCAGTGACACTTTAAAATAGCACATTTTAGAGAAGCATCAAAACTATTACTTCAGAGTTGCAACTTAAAATTCAGCTGCTTCTATATTCAACACCAGCTGCTGGAGCACACCCCTTTCTTCACAATCCAAATGAAAACCCCAGCAAGAGCAATTTTAATGCTGGTCAGATGGTAGAAGCCTTGTGAAAAGACCTTCCTCTTGCTGTGTTGCCACAACATCTTTGAAAACAAGACTGCAGAAAGAAAACATCTTTGCAGGCTTTAGTCTCATATCTCAGTAAAGTCTAACCCAAACCTACCCCTCTACAGCTCTGACCCTCTCCCAAATCTAAGCTGGAGGTGGCTGTAGCCCTTTTATAGAGATTTCAAATTGTGACTCCGTCCTGCCTTGTTTTGTTTCTCCAGGCTGGGAACAGGAGGTCACACACTAAAAGAACTTGTGACTGGTGGTGACATAAAAGCTTTATAAATTCAGGGTTACACTCAGCACTTGAAAGTGCCAACTCAAATACCCTTCTCAAAAATTCCTTTGCTAAATGGAACTGTGGGGGAAGTTTGGGATGGGCAGCATTTCATGTCATGACAGCGTCTGGCTGAGACCAACATCAAAGCTGACCATTTTGCCAAAAGCACTGGGAAGACTAAATCACAGCAAAAATAAAGATTAAATCTCAGATTTAATCTTGAGGTGAGAAATGAAGCCTCTGCACGGCACCAGTCAGTGATCTAGACTGATGAGGAGAAGCTGTCTCCACTCCAGCCCGTTGCCCCCTGGTGTGGTGACAGAACATTTCCCTGTTGTGGGGCTGGGAATGCTGCCTGTGCCAGGCAGGGGCCCAAGCTCTGCCGTGCCTTCAGACCCAAATCCCTCACTGGCAGACCCAAACCCCAGAGAACCCAGTGCTGGCCAGTGCAGGAATGCCACTTCAGAGAGGGAGGCAGTGGGAAAGGACCCTTCAGCAATTCCCAAGAAGAAGAAAGTCCTTGAGCAGATTTCCCTGGCTCCATTCAAAGCTCACTTTCCACTGCTGGCTGCTGTAGGAAGAAGCTCCATAAGGAGAACTCCACACCACATTTCTCCTGAACACCTTCCTTCCTGCTCAGGCACTGGAACAGGGCTGCCCCAAAAGCAGATTTTCTCCCCAGCTCCCATGTGACCAGCTCTACCACCAGGGCTTTCTGTGCCTCTGTTTTTGTAAATACAGAAGAACAAGGCCATCCTTTGCAGTAAAGCACTTCACACAAAATATTAGGTACAAATTAGGTATTTTTAGCATAATTCAGACCTGCTGACAAAGACTGCACTTTTACCATGATGGATGCATGGTTGGGTGTGTGGTGCAGACATTCTTAAGCAAGCCACTTGCAAAGTCCACAAACCCATCTGCATCCAATTTGATGCTTACACTTATCCAAGGCTATTTATACATCATGGCATTCTTAACCTCAGTGGCTTTGCAGCTCCCCACATCTTTCAATCACTTAATTGAAATGATTAAATGGTCCCTGCTGTACTTATTTCATGATACCATTATCGTGACTGCACAATGCAAATACCTGGTGCTGGTGGAGCTTTGAAAAGTGACCTGTGAACACCAGGCAGCAGCAATGCTCCAACCTAAGTCATCTTTTGTTGCCATTCACACTCTGAATGACAAATGCACGAAGCCATGAATGAGGTGCACAGCACACTCGATTCAGTTAAAGGCAAAGAGCTCTGCAATAGCTTTTCAGTGCTGACAGCCTGGTGATAATGAAGCTTAGTTATTCATCGTGCTGTGAAATGCAAAGCAGAACATCCAACCTGGAGGAGGGAAAGCATAATGTTTGTCTAATTTATCATGTTACCAACTGACAAATAACTTCAACCCATAAAAATGAAAAGCAAGTGAAACTTTAATCCTCTCTCTCTTTTCCTGCTCAGTGGAACGCTTTTAAAGCTTGTATTTGCATTCTGGACCACGGATCCCTGATCCTCCTAAAGGCTGCTGTGTATTAGTGGTTTCACACACTGCCCCAGTCCTATTCCAACAGATTCCAGCCATTAGGCAAGAAGAAATGGGCATTTGGGAGGAAGGGAGACGCAGGAAATACTCTTGAAAGCAAGAGAGACTGAGATTTTATCCCACTTCATAATGTAGCAGAGAAAGGAATTAAACACACTGACCACATAATCAAGAGGAGTTTAAAAAAACCCACCTCTCAAGCAAGAGCATTTGTATCACATAACCTTGGGACACAGCCGACCTGTCTGTGTTTGGTCTGGTCTCCCTGGGTTGCCTGTGATCAATGGACAGAGTGAAATCACCTTCTGGATCTTTATCAGCTCCTGTTCTGAACAGACCCCTGAGGACTCCTTTCCTCTAGCTCTGATTAGAAGGGGAGCCCTGCTGGGCAAGGCTGAGCTCTCAGGAATCCTGGGGACAGGGGCCCGGAGTGCCCCTGCAGAGGCTGAAAGGCTGGGGCAGCCACCCCAGAGCTTCCAGCAGGGCAGCAGTGGCACAGAAGAGTTTGAGCTGCTGGGGTTTGAGCTCACTCTCCAGTCTGAGGAGCCCAGAGGGGCAGCGAGAGGAGCTCGAAGTGGCAGTCACTGCCAGCAGCAGAGGCAGAGGCGGTGCTCACTCAGCACCAACACCCATCTCTTCTGGGGTTCAGCACAAGAGTGCTCAGATCTGAGCTCCTTCATCCTTCCACAAGGGCAACACTCCCCTGCAAACACAGACCCCTGCTGGTAACCCACAGACCAGGATCAGCCCTGCATCTCCTACAACGTCCTGTGCGCTTCACATTGGGAATTCAAAGCATTTCTTTCTTGTTTGCAGTAGGTTTTTAGGGTGTGAATTCCTGTAAATTAAAACCACTGTCTCTCTCACTTTTTATCAGCTGCACTAAAAGGAAAGGGAGGAACCCAAACCTATGTGTAAACAATGGGATTGTCCCCAAACACACACACTGGAACCAACTGCTCTTTCAAAGTTTGCAAGTGGCCTACCATGATCTGTGGAGGATCTCAAGGATAACTGAATTAGTTTCTTCAAACCACGGCAGAGAAGCTGAACTCCCACACATCAACTGCATTTTTTCATTTATTTTTGTGTTAAGTTATTGTGTCTGCCACTCACTCAACAGCTGGTGCCAACCTTGTCATGTGAAAATGGCTAAATAAAGCTGGACACACAATTAGGAACTGTGTTTTGTCTAAACAGAGCAGAGATTTTCCACAACCATGTGAGATGAGGGATCCCTCCCATCTTCATCATCACAGACCAGCAAATGTTGCAGAGGATCTTTCAGGAGGTACAAGGCACAGTGTGAGACCAACCACTGGCTCTTCTGAGTCACCACCTACCAGCTTAACCCAAAAGGTTGAACCATACTGTGGATTTGTTCAAGCAACCTCTGCAGAGTCAGAAGTGATGACCTACAAACAAACACTACAAACCCACAGGCATAAAAAGCAGCTTAAAATCTCACACAATCTCCGGCAATTCTAGATTCTCCTGGCTGACCCATTCAGTGGCCTCACCTAGGAGAAAAAACACTGCAAATTGCATGGAAAAAGAGCCCCAGTCTGTGCTGCAGCCTTCAGCTCTGCCAGACAGTGGTCAGAGGAAATTAAAAGAGCTTAAATGAGTAACCAACCCCCAGGTTGCTCACACCACTGTGGCCAGAACGGAAATTTTCATGAGCCTGCAGAGGAGGGGAATGAGGATTCACAACAGACTGGAACAACACAGGGGAAGAGATGAAATTCAAACCTGATCTCAATCAGGGCACGTCTAGTCCAGAAAATGCCACTAGGACTTCCTCCAGAAATGAAAGGCAAGGGGGAAGAACTGCTAGCAGTGGAACATTATTAAATAATTTCTGGCAGCATTTTGGAAAGAATTACTTGAATGTTGGCACTTTCCTACCTCTGCTCACGATTCTGGTAGAGGTTTCTGGAGCCCATGGGCTCTATCTGGAGCTTATTGCTTCTGTCACCTGACGTTTCCTCAGTCAGCAAGCCAGCTGGAAGGTGGGCACATCCACCCACACTCTTAATCTGAAGTGACTTTACCTTACTGGTGAAATATTTGCCTTATTTTCTCTCTCTGCAAGAGCAAGTCTAGTTACAGGGATTTGTACAGCTCCCGCTGCTCTCACTCCTTATCAATAGGACAGGCACTTCATGAACACTGGTAGCTGAACTACAATCTAACCAAATTCCCTCCTGTGATTATGTTGATCTGACTTCTGAACTCTTCAAGGGTCTTTAAGTATGAAGAAAAAAATATATTTTTTATTAAAAAGAATATTCAACACCCATGTCTGAGAAGCCACATATAGCCTTCCTTTTGCAGCATGACAGTGATGCAGGACATCCATAGCCAGAGCTGTAACTCAGGATGGACTGAAAATACCTGCAGCAAAGCCCTGCAGCAAAGGGGGGTCACTCCCAACACCCCCAGCATCCAGACCAGATGTGCTGCTTGTCCCACCTGCAGTCCAGGTGCCATGGGACACATATGAGACACATGTTAGAAACAAGAGGGACTGTCTAGGCAAAAAAATACTGAGGAAAAAGAGTAACACCAGAAGACAGTGACCTTCCTGAAGCTACAGGCCCCATCCCAACCCCTTCCCACGGCTGGAAGCAGCAGGTCAGCAGCCACAACCCCTGTGAGAGCAGGAGGGAGGAGGTGCTCCAGGGTGCACAGTGGGAGATGACAGTCATCTCCCTCGTGTCCACCCTGGGGCTGGGCACGTGTGTGGGTGGGTCCCAGGTCAACCCAATGACATCAACTTCTTCCCCAGCCCCTGCTGGCCCCGTTCCCTGCAGCCGGAGCTGGAGCTGGGGCTGGGAGCTGGGGCTGGGAGCTGAGGCTGGCCAGCAGCTCCCTCCCAGCACACCCCACCGCCAGTCCCAGGCCCCACCAGGCACTGCCCCGGCGTTTGGGACACATTTGGGACACGTTTGGGACACGTTTGGGACACGTTTGGGACACATTTGGGACACGTGTGGCTGAGACACCACGAGTGGGCTGCACCTGGGCACCAGGCACGTCCTGCTGGGGCAGCTCTCAGAGCAACTCCCCACTCCCAACCCAAAATGAGACTGTAGGCAAGCCTGGGAACAAGGCAGAGGAGTAAAGGGAAAGAAACCACACATACCTATCACCTATTTAGCAACTGCTGAATAAGCTGTTCTGTACACATTGCCCAACAGAGAGGAATAGAGGCTCTTCTGAGTGTAACTCAATAAATTTGAAGGGAGGGAATGCCAACACAACTTCCAACTCCAACCGCTAAATAAGGAAACATACGTGGAAATTACAGATGAACAAATTCTAAACAGACCTAGGGGAGTTTTCTCCTTTTCATCCAAAAAGCAATAAATGTCACAGAACTGAGCAGCAAATCATTCAAAACAATGTAGCTTACCAAGCACGCTGTCAAAGCAAAAAAATCTGAGTCACTTAAACAACTGGATGCTATTTCAGGAGGGTTTTTTTTTTTTTTAAAGGCTCATGAAGTGCAAGTGGCTCAAATTCTCCTTTTGTACGTGCTAACAATGGGCGTGTTTCTTGGCCAGAGCTGATCTGCAGAGGTCTGACTTTTGTTTTTTATTTCGTTCTGAAATGCCTCTCTGACCTCCAGCCGTGGGGCCAGGACCTCGGGAGGCCATCTGCCCAGCCTCTCATCCCAAAGCAGGATCGGCTCAGCTCTTATCATTCCTGACATGTTTGCCTAAGTGGTTCTTAAAGATTTCCAACACTGGAGGCTCCACAACCACTTCAGGCAATCTTGTGTGTGTTTTATATAAATCAGCGGCTCATCTCAAATTGAATGCTACATTTAATTTCGCTCACTTAGGTCCAAAGAAAACGTTTGAAACATGCATGCTAATGCTGAAAGATTGGAGAGCACATGGCCACAAGTGCCCGCCGCCTACGCCGCTGACAGCAGCATTCCCTGCACAGCCCAGGAATGCACAAGCACCCACTGCTGCAAAGCACCAAACCCAGCCCAAGCACCCTGAGGAGTCTGCAGAGCGAGCAGATACACAGAGTTATTGAAAGCACCTTTAGGTTAGTGATTAGAAACCATTCAGAGGTTTAAGCATCTAAAACCACAATTATACAGCAATTTCCCCTCTGCTGAGGAGGCTACAGCACCAGGGACCGCCACATTTTGGGGAGTACCAACCTTCACCCAAGGTTTTATCTCATTCCACAGAAATGTGCACATTTTTACCACTCTGGGAATATAAATTATAGTCTGCAGTTTGAGCTGGGATCTTGCAAATATTCCTTCTGCTTGCTTTGCACTGGGATTCATACATCCATTGAACCAGTTCCTTAAACATATAATTCCTTTATCTGCATGGTTCATCAGTTGGTTTTCCAAGATTTCCAGTTATCAATCAGGACATTGACAAGGCAATTACTTCCTTTACTTCTTGCAGTTTTCTTTTGATCCCTGTGGATCAGCACCTCTGCATTCCCATCTCCAGCCAGCCTTGGGGAGACTTCCCTGGATTTTGGACCCTCCCACCTCAGGCTGGAGCTGCTAAAGCTCTAATTTCTTTAAAGAGAGCTACACTAGTATATGGGTTTAGCCATTTTTTCTCCCAATTATTTATTATTATCTGCTGTTTCTAGCTAACTCAAATAAATTTAATCAATTTCATTTGAAGCTTATAATTTTTGTTGTTGTTTCATGTATTTGGTCAAAAAACATACAGAACATATAATTAAAACTAACACAGCAGCTGGAATTATGGGAAGCACTTCCAGACCCACCATGTCAGAAGTTCTAAACACCCTGCAGAAAGTACTTTTCACCAGCTGGGTTTTTTCCCCCCAAATTCTCAATATATTTGTCAATTTACTTTAATGTTATTCCTTACCTCCTTGATTATGGTTTTGTTTTGCTTTTGTTTGGTTTACCTTGTATTTGGATTATATTAAATTACACACATAATATATTTTGGGTAACTCACTGGACGGGTTCACAGAAAAAAATCCTATTTCAGTTTTTCCTCATTGGTTTATTCAGTTGCTTCCACCATAACCCCAGCTCAAGTTCCAATCTGACAGCATATTTTTTCTATTTAATGTAATATACCATTTGAAGTGAACATTTCTTTCTAATTGTAGAAACACGTTCTCATGGTTAGAGTAACAGTTGTGACAAACTAGAGCCTCTTGGCTGACAAATTAATTCTGTAGGTTTCTATTTACATCCTTTCGTAGAGTTTGCTGATTTATAACTTCCAGCCAGGAATGAAATGTGCTTGTAACTAAAAGTGTTGATTAAATCATTGCCTGATATTAATCAAAAGAAAATGCAGTGTGAGGTGCAAGTCATTTAAAGGATGACATAAATCTGCCACTTATTAAAGTTTAGTTCCTCCAGCGATCCAGTAAGATGAGCTTAAGTTAAACAAGGAAGGTGTGACTTCCAGGAGTCCTCAATCTCTGTATCCCAGTGAATTTGGGCAGAGCTGCATATGCTCAGCAATCTCTGAAAAGTCAGGCAATGAACCAGAAACAACGAAAACCACCGAATTTCATGCCAAAGGGGGACTCATCCTTTCCTGGAAAGTTTTGCTGCTCTCAATTTGGGACCAAATTATGGATTGCAAATGACTTCTCCTCCACACCTCCTTAAAGAAAAAAAAAGTAAAATCTTTGTGTCTCTCTGAGAAAGAGCTCAATGAAGCAGGAAAGCACCGCCTGCCAAGTCTCAGATGAAAGAGAAGCTGCACATCCAGAGCAGCCCAGGCAGACGATCCAGGAGGGAATAAGTGATGGTTGTTCTTCCATGCAAGGCAGTTCCATGGTGCTCTGCCCTCCCAGCTGCTCTCAGGGTGCACCAGGCTGTCACTTCCCAGCTGGCTTCCGATCCATCTGCACGGGAATGAGGGCAGCTGGCACGGGGCAGGATGGATCCTGTTCTTCTGCAGACATTACACACAGCTGTGATGGTAATTTAGAGCCTTTCTACAAAGAGCTGTGATGGGAAGGTAACTGTTTTTCCTTCCATGCCAGATGAAAATCTAAGCTTCCTCTGAAACCTGCTGAGTCAAAGTGGAATAAGAGAAAGGAGCGATGGAACAGCCAGACTTGCACAGAGGATTTCCTTGTCCTTGGGCAAGCAGAGGGAGCTGGCAGAACAGCCCTCCTGACCAGCTCCCACTTGGGCTGTGTTTGCTTCAGGCATGTGGGCTTGTGGGATGTACATTTAGACACAGGGCAAGGACAGTTTGAAAACAAAGGTGCTAAAAAAAAAAAGACCACCATTCCAATCCAATGTGATAGGAGGGGGAAATTATGGCATGGAAAAAGTCCACCCTGCTCTGTGTCTGGTGCACAACATATACCTGAACTACATCTCCTGGATTAAGCTTTGAATATCCTTGTGATTCAAAGTGCTTGATCTGGGTCTGCCTCAAATCACAATGAGGACACTCAGCAATTGTGACATTTCCATCAAGCAGCTGCCACTCTGGCTCCTCCAGCACATGGTTGCTCTTTTGTCATTCAGCACCTAAGCCAGCACTGTTTTGCTCAAAAATATGTAACTAACACTTGGTAAGGCCCAAAATTTAGGACTTTAGGTTACCTAAGGTTACATAAATTTCATTCTGCATAAGAATATGACAATCTTGTTATAATAGGCTAAAGAAACTGGTTCACAGGGAAGAGAAAGAGTTAAAATGTGATAGAGGGGGCAAACACTGTGAAAGTATCACACATAAAGAAGACTTGCCTAAAAAGTTTTTAAAATCTGTACTCAGGAAGGCACTGGGGGCCAGCAACCCCCTTAGTTTGGTCTGGTTTACCTCATGAAGGAAGAAGGAGGGGTTCAGATAAAGCCCAGGAATGGTGCTAAGGCTGCTTAGATGGGCTGAGGGGATGGGAGGGACGAGGCAGCAGCTCAGGTTGTCACCTGCTACATGAGGTGCCAGTCACAGTAAATAACAGAATCTCTCCCCTCTTCCACACAAAGAACTTCACACATAAAATACCACTTTAAGAATTCAGTCAGACCCATGTCCCAGGTTCCCTGGGATCCCAACTTCCATAGCAGCCAGTAGCTGCTGTGTGAGGAAGTGTACAGGACGAGCACAAAGCAATACTCGACCTGGAAACCTCCCAGACTCCAGTGGTTTGTGGTGCAGCAGCTTCCCTGGACTGCGCTCAGCAGCACAGAGCTGCCTGTCCTCCCACCCAAGCACCTGCTCCCAGCTCCCTGCAGAGACAAGAGCATTTTTCTGCACTGGTTACACTTCATTCACTCCTTGACAGCACTTTCAATCAGAGCAATTAAATGTCTTGTGGAATTTTTAATGAAAAATAAATGTTTGGAGCCTGAGATGGCAGGTGAGAAGCACCAGCCTGCCAGGTGCCCAGCTCCATCCTCTAAAGAGGTGGCAACAATGCAGCATTCCCTCCTCAGTCCCACCTTAGCATTGCAGAGGCTCCCTGGAGGAGAAAGGAGAGCAAATGGCTCTTGCTGGAGAGCCAGATGGGAAAACAGAACCCAGAGAGGAAAGGAAACAGCTCAAAAACTTTTCATCTGACGATTTTTTGGGCAGAGATTCAGGATACTAAATTTGGGCTATGGATTAGGGATGTTGCTACACATCTTTAAAAAAAGGAAAAAAACCAAACCCTGAGGCAGAAGCCAGGAGTCCAACCACTCCAAAATTCCAATGACTCAGACACTGGTTGAGATGACACTAAGGCACAGCAAGGCAGGGGTGAACATGTGTTGGGAGAGGAGGAACTCCCTGGTGTGATTTGCTGAGCAGCCAACACTATCCAGCACTGTGGTGTTCCTAATCTTCACAATTCAGAATCATGCTGGCCATAATTGCATCCATCAGAGGTTTAGGAGCATTCTGATCTTATCAGCAGATCTGAGGAGCTCTTGAGGAGACCGTAAGGACTGGAGAAAGGAATGCACAGATTTTTCTCCCTTTGAGCAATAGATTGAAAATGCCCTGGAGAACAACAATGAGGACTCTATAGCATGTCTAGGAAATTAATCACCAAATAAAAAAATGGGGAATACTTAAGGAACAGCTAGAGCAACTAAAACTGAAAGCCAGGCAGGTTTAGGAGTCAGAATGAAGGCAGAACTCCACCAGACTAAATGGAAGCAGAGGAATAGTGCATGTTTATACAGATTGCACACACCCACCTTACTGAAGGTATCTACAGCCAGGCTTATCACAGGAGCAAAGGGGACTTCTGAGGGAAGGGAGGCAACAGCCACAGCCCTGAGCACTGAACACCCGTGCTGCAGCAGCAACAGAGCCTCTGGAGGGTCTGTTTGGTTGGAGCCCATGATCTCAGAGGTCTTTTCCAACCTTAACATTTCTACAAAGGAAGCCAGTCAACAACAGAGGCAGAGATCAGCTGCAGGGCCAGGCAGAAGTTTGGTGCCTGGGGAAAAAACCGAAGGAAATGAAGAATCTGTGCTTACATGGTTTGCTTTGGGAGTGTGCTCAGAGAGCATTGACCAGGAGAAGAATCACCAAGAACTGAAACACAACCAAGACATTTCCAGCTCTGGTGAATTGAGGAGAGAGCCCAGCCCCACAGGGTGAGAAATGGCTCAGTTTCTACTGACATCTACTGACTGCTCAGTTCAAGGTTTTCACAGGCTCTGGATCACACCTCACATAGAGCAAATCACTTGACACCTTCAAGGAAGGATGTTTGATACAGAAATCCAGCAGTGCAGGGAGAATCAGGTGCCTCACCCCCATGAAAACTCTTAAAGGAAGACACTGAAGAGCTAAACCAACCTCTGCTCCCACACTGCACTCATCCATGGCACCAGAGCACACTTCAGCAGCAGTTTCAGTGGCAGGAGTGTCCCTGACTTGCTTTGGTTTTGTTATTCTACTCCCAGGCAAGGGGGAAGTGGCCTCGTGATGCGTGACTGCACTCAGCACTGTGAGCCCCCACTTCACATTCCCTCATTTCTGGATCCCCGAGCGAAACTCCCTCAGGCACTGAGGGATGCCAAAGGAGCACTGGCTGCTCCCATTTGTGGGATCCTTGTATTGCACTGAGGGCAAAGCTCCCCTGTGAGCTTTCCCAGTCCCTGTGCAATCACCTGAGCTCTCACCAGTGCAGATGGTCCAGCCAGGGAAGGCAGAGCAGAGCATGGCCCCTGTGGCTGGCATGGCACCCTGGCCTCAGCAAGTCTTCTGAACCTCCAAAAAGCTTTATAAATCCTAAAACCAGAGGTCATCTCATGGACAAAGGAGATCATCCAATTGAGTTTGAGACCAACAGGCATGCTTCTGAATAATCAGGGGATGTAATGTGAAAGCAGCCAGAAGACTCTTAGCTAAAATTACGATGTATGGAACTTATCGAGCCAAGTACCTTTTTACTAATAATTTTCCCCTATCTTAATTCAGGCTGATAATTTGCAATTACAGTTGTAAAGGGCTCCAAGTGAAAAGCCCTTTTATCAGATTTTTCTGTTGTTAGTCGACTTTACAAGAGGGAATCAGATCCAGATGAAGGCTCAGAAAAGTCCAAATCAATCAGCCTTTGACAAGAATTGTAGCCCTCCAGCAAATCCAAATAAAGCATCTTGATTTAGGAAGACATGAATGCAATTAACTGAGGAATCCACATTAATTTATTTCCCTTTGTAAATATTGTTTATTTCCTTAACAGGTTACAAAAATGGTGACACACTGAAAACTCAGCAACTCTAATCACAGGGCTAACAAGAACTAAGTGATTCCAGGTCCCCCAAAGGGAACTCAGCTACTCTCAGATACCCAAATACTGATTGTCTCTGTCAGAGAAGTATTGGCTAACATTTGTTAACCCATAAAAACCACTGTCTGAAAGGGGCATTGAAAGTAAAATCCTTGGCCTTCTAAAGTTTACATTTTTCCTATGTGAAGCATGCTGACTCTTTGATTAGCAGCCAAGAGAATGGACTCAACTCCATTCCAAGTCTTAAAAAATTGTATGAAACAAAACATTAGTGAAGTGATTTTCCCTTGTTTTAATGTGGTTTTCAACATTAGGTTTATTGTTTTGTGGTTTTCTGCATGGAAAGCATATGCTTGCAATATGTTTACAATATTCTGGGGGTTTAAAGCTACAGCATAGTCATTTAAAGACAAAAAAAAAAAAGAAAACCCTGCAAATTGAGGAATACTGTAATGAAACAGCACCTGATGTTTTCACTTGCTAAGCCCCTTTGGAAAAGGTAGACTGTAGGTAAAACAGATTCAGTGTTTCTGGCTAATGAATCAAATTATCTCAGACACTATTTTTGACATTATATTGTAGAAGTGTTCTGGCTCTCCCTGTGGGAGTTTGCAGTGTTCACTGGTCCACCTGCTAGAAGGTGCCATCCTTTTAGGTCTCAGTTTATTCAATTAAATATCCAACTCATTGCTCTTTAAATGCACAGACTGTAGAAGTGCCCTTTAGGGTTGAAATGATCCCAGCAGGAGTGGGACATACTCAGCACATCACCAAACCCAGCCCCAGAACCCCACTCCAAAGTGGCAGGGTGGTAACAAAGGGAAAAATATCAAGAGACTGAAGTACTTTGGGGCACAGACAGAATTAACCACTGGCCCCCAAGAGGAGACAGGAAGGAAGAATAAGCCAGTAATTCCTGAAATATTGACTCCAGAGGTGAAGGAGGGAGAACAGCTCCTGGAGGAGCAGTTACCTGATGTTAGCACCACAGTGTGATGGCAATCACAGGGAGGCACACAGGAGGAGCAGATAACACCTGAACATCCATGGGCTAGGTGCTCTGGGCAGGCTGAGGTGGCCACAGCCTGTGTCCATGGTCTGCCAAAGGAGGTGGCCGTGCTCAGGGTTATCTGCTAAGGCCAGACACCCAAACCCACGGTACAAAGCTGGTGTCTGTCTGGGAAATTTGGCCGCAGGCAGCCCAAAATCTGCCAGGAGAGCAGTGTAAGTGGGTCTTAAACACAAAACAGAGGTGGTCACATCAAACGGATGTAGCACTTGATTCACCAAACCCCTGCAAAGCTGTGGAGTGGGAGCCAACCCTCTCTCCAACGTGAGCATGTGAAGCAGAGCAAAAGGGTTCCTCGACATCTTAATGTCCTCCAAGCTCTGATGTGAGAGAAGAGAGGAGAAACTGCTGACATGACTCTGTGCACAGTCACACACCCTTCCCTCACACCTCCCCCAGATAGCCTGGCTCCAAGGACTAGCATCAGAAGAGGAAAGAAGCATTTAATTTTATAATTCCTATTTAAATGATTCACGAGGTGCCTTTGCAAATTGCAGGAGAACACCCTATGAATCAGTCAGTGACAGAAATAAATTGCATTAGTCCATAGTAGTAATATGCTCAGAGTGCTAGAGTTTCAGTAGGAATGAGCTCATTTGTTAAGCTCCCCACTTGGAGCATGTAGGATGGCTTTGTGCCCTGACATTGTCCCACAAGACAAAGACCCACTTTCCTGCTGGAAGGGACCCCAACTTGCACACCAGATCTTTGTCTTCCATTTCAGACATTGCTGAGTGGCATCCCATCCTTCCACTGCCTCCTCTCATCTTCTGCGTGCCAACATCAATCTCTCACCTACTAATTGTGGCCTCCTCACATCACAAGCACTGAATTAGTCAGCAGAAATGGGCCCAGATCCAAACTCCATCTCCAAAAGCAGTGGCCACAGCTACACAGGGAACTCAGCCACTTCAGGATGAAAAGAATCAAGTCAGTGCCTCTAAAAGTGAGGGTGAACTCTTCTAATGGCAATGCAAAATTCAAGAGCAAGACAAATTACAATAAACATCAGATAAATCTGAAATCTGGGGCTCTGTGGACACAGATGACTTGAAATGCTCCTCAGGCAGCATCACTTTGCTTCATTTCTCTCATCCCAAGAGTGAGGCAAAGAGCTCTGCAAGGTAAGAACTGCACATGCAGCCATGCCAGGGACACCAGGGAGCCTGGTCCATCATCTCTGTTTCAAACATCTCCCCTCAACTCCAAGTGATTAAAAAAAAATAACCTATGCATTCCACCAGAAAATTTGAAATTAACCTTTACAATGTTAATAAAGGTGCAAGAAATCCTGATGCTGTGCCTTCAGCCTTGCTAGCTCATTTCCATTTAAATAAGATTTCCTGTGAAGTGACTGGTACCTGTAAGAAACAGCACTGGCAACCTGAATACAAGTGCTGCTTCCAAATCCCCTGAAGCAGGACTTGACACTGAACAACCTGCACCTTTATTTCCAACAGCAGCTTCATTTTAGAGAGCTGCTGGAAAATCCATGATCAGGTCCATGAAAAATTACAGTAGTTATTATGAACACATTCCCAAATGAAATGATGGTCTCAGGCCAGTTTTACACTCCTCTCCTCTGCCATGACTGCTTGTTAGGGATGGGGCAGTCAGTCTGTCTTTCTACTACATTTTCTCTATCTGCTGCAGCTGGATAAGCACAGGATGACCTGAATTTTCCCCCTTCCAGTTGGTTGTGGGGATTGTCATAGCGTAATCACATATAAAAAACCCAGAGTTGTCCTTCCAGGTATCTAACTTCTGATGTTCTGAGTATTCTGTAGTCACTGCTGCAATAAAATCTGGTTTTAGAGAAGCAGACAACCAAATGCAGGGAAGAATACATACAACTGAGTGGTCATACAATGCTCTTTTGTGAGGACTAACTTGCAATTTAAAGAAAATATCACTGTTTTATGAACTGTTTGGGACAGTGCACCATAAACTGGGATTGGTTCCCCTTTTCCCTGGTGTCTCCACAGCATCAGGTCTGTATCAGAGCAGGGAGCAGGGGGCCAGGTGGGATGTGCAGCCTCTACATCCTGCACACCACAGCTGGGCTCAAAAACTGCCTCCTAGCAGAGAGAACATCAGTTTGGTAACTGAAATCAACACTTCAAGCAATGATTTGGATCCATTCACATTATTAAAATGGAGCATTTGAGAAACTTTCATCTTTCCACGTTTTTCACACTGTATGGTTTCAGAACCAGCTTCCCTCGTGTGTTCTGGGTGACAGCTCCCAGTCTGGCTCACTGAACTGGTTCTTGATGTGCTGGGAAAGCGTGGGAGTGCTGGGGATGTAAAAGATACCACGTTCTGTGTTACACACACACATCTTGGTGGAGGAAAAACATTTCTCTTGGTAGAACATTTTTCAGTGAAAAAAATGTTCTGTGAAGTCCAAGTCTGAGAGAAATGTTGCGTGATGTTTTTTTTTGAGAACACAGGCCCTAAATTTGGGGTAAAATCTGACCTTAGATTCTTCCTTTGTGTCTGCATTTTCTTTTGACTGGGTGGACTATTTTCCCCCTTTGGCTGTGCAAGGGTTTCTTAGTCAGATTTTCAAATGTTGCTCAGCTTTTGACATTAAAGTGCCAAAGAACCTAGCATTTCTTCAGTAAAGCAGTTCAACATACAGAGACCAGGTTTACAAACTTAGAATAACTTCTGAAATGTGTTAAAGCTACATTCCAGATAAAAGCTGTGGCTAAAAGTCTGATCCTTAGACCACTAGAGGTCCACAGAGCTGTTTCTGCTAAAGCAGCAAAAAATGCACAATAGATTTTATTCCTCTGACCTTGAAAGTTTGGAGTGTCTCGTTTTAAGGGCTGAACTTCTCCCCACACATTTGATTAGCTGGATTATTGCAGGTCAAGGTTGAAAAAGCGTCTTCCTTTTTTGAGTGTATCATTGGTATAAACTCAACCACAAACAAGTTTGCTGCTGACACCTACAGCAATAAAACTGAGGAAGATAAAGCAAACTGGAGGTTAATCAACAAATATTACAAAAGGCAACTGAACCAGATTTCCTTGGTCATTGGCTGAGCAAAATTTCTTCTCAATTGAAGGCAAGTTTAGCACTATTTCGTACCAAAATATTCAAGTCTCCAAGATGAAAGGGGATGTTAATATCCATAAAAGCATCTAACCCAAGAAAGCAAAAATAACAGCCCCAAGACAAAATGGGATGGAAGCAATCAAGGACCTGTAGCCACTTCACTGAAGAGATTTTATTGTTGTTGTTGTTCTGGCTCTCCTAAAAACTCCACTGTTATTATAACCAAGCCCTACAGTTTAGCATGGAAGAGATAAGGAGATAAGCAGGTGGGGAGGAGGAGAAGAGCTATCTCCAAAAACATAGTTCAGGGCAAAGCCATGCTTCAAACAGAAACTCTAAACCACACTGGGCAGTTAGAGGGTTTCCCAAAGCAGACCCTTTACTATTATTATAGGCACTGCTGAAGAAAATCTCAGGACTCAAACCCACAGGGCTGCCACAGGGCTGTCCTGACATTTCCATTTTGCAGGGTATTTGCAGGAGAGGATTCTGCAGTTTTCAGAGATCCTCCCCCCTCTGTGTCCTTCCCACCTGGAGCATCCCCACACTGCTGAAGCTGTCCCAGTGGGCCGCTCTGGATGGGATTACACAGGGCCACAAATCAGTATCTTGACTCCAGGTGCAGAACAAACAGCAGGAGCAGATAAACTCCTACAGAACAAAGCTCTTCTTGTCAACCAGATAGCAATGGAGAAAGCAGAAAGAGGAATGAGAACCTGCCTGCAGGAAGAATGTTCCCATCTCTATTGAATGAACAAAGACATGCACGACAGTCCATCCATCATCTGTGATGCTGTTATAGCTAAGACAAACTTGAGTTAATATGTGAACCCATGCTTTTACAGCTTGTAAAATGGAGCAAGGAAGATTAAATAGGTTTAATTTGTATGGGATTGGGCAAGAGTGAAGTGAGACACAGGCACACACACACACACAGGTATCTTCTGCTGCTGCCCTTCTGCCACAGACCCTTCAGAGTAATTCCTTTTTCCTCACTGAAACATTATCACCCACTTACTCTTATCCTGCCTACATAACATCTGCACTTAGAGTCAAAAATACTGAGAAAATCTCTAGTAGCAAGGAGCAGCTTTCACACTCACAAAGCATCTCTCAGGTATCAGAAGAGTTAATTCTCTCATCTTCACCTTCAGTAAGAAAGTGGGTTATTTCCTGCAGTTACATTGGCTATAAAGCCACTACAGGCAATGCATTAATCTCTTATGTCTCCAGCACCTTTGCAGTCACTGTTATAATTAGAGGGAAGATAGTAAAGTCTGTCTTCAGTAATAAGTTTTCCACAGGTGAGCTTTTACTGTTGTTCTGAAATTCCAAAGCTGTAACTCCTGGTGACATATTCTACTGGGTTTTAAAAAATCAGCAATGTTTTCTTGACAAAGCAAAGATCACAGGACTGTCCTGGAGCATGACAAGTGAAAAGAAAACAAATAAAGAAAATATCTGACCCCTTGCACCCTTCACAAACGTTAACTTCTCTTGATGGAAGTGAAAAGCAGTGTTTACTGTAAGATCTGGCTAAAATAGGAATATTTTTCATTGTCCAGCTGAGAAGCTCAAGCGGCAGCAAACAAAATCAATGGCGAAAACACAATTGTTAAAAACCAAGACCCCTCCCTATGTTACAAAATAACCTTGGCTTATTAAAAGCAGAGACTTCTAATTCCTTGTTTTCAATACAAAGCTTCGGACACCATCCTTTTTAAGAAGGAAAAAGTGTTCATCTGCTACCAACAGCTTCAGCAATGTCTGCTGGATAAAGCTGTTCCTTCTGAGGTAGTGGTGAACAACAACACCTGAAATGCAGTAATCATGCAAGCTAAAAGTCTGGCTTCAAGCACGAAGGATAAATGGCAGGAAACTGGAGGAAGAAGAGTTTTAGCCAAAACTGGATGACTGAAGACCAAAAATACTACCGTAAATAATTCACAAAGGAACACAGCCAGGGTATAACTATGCAAAGGCTCAGATCTCTTGCAGGATAATAAATTTATTGGAGATGCCTGATAGCACAAGCAGCACAGATCACTAACTGCACGTGTTTGAGAGGAGCCCGAGCACTGAAACATAAGCATGTGGTTGCAAGGGTGGTCTGAGGAGCACAGCAAAGGTCTCAGTTTCCATTCCCAACTGTAAGACCAATAATTTTGGCAGACCAATAAGAAAGCCTCCTAATTTATCTTACTCATAGACAGATGTTATGTGATAGACAGATGTTCCTCACCTGGCTGCCTGGGATCTGAGCAGGCCCAATATTTGAAGAAGCTTTGAGAGTGATAAAATTCCAGAAATTGCCACCATAATTTAGTTTTATTTAATCAAAATTAAGATGAAAAAGAAAAAAGCAAAAAGCATGCTGGTTCAAGGATCTAGGCCTCCTGACAACCCTCAAAACACAAATCATGCACTAAAACTCAGCAGCTCAGGCAGCTGAACTCCCAGCAATTTGATCAAGCAGGCAGACAGCAGAAAAACATCCCTGTGCTTCCCAGAGACTCTCACTCCTCCCACCCAAAGCCTGAAAGGCTGGATCTGTCCTGCACCACGCCAAGAACAATTAAGATAATGCTTCTCCATATCAAGGTATAGGATAAATCCCAATGTCAAGGGCCTATGCCAGCAAATCATTTTAAAAACGAGATAGCCTTCAGTGTATCCACAACTGATTCACCTGGAAAGCACAAACCTGCATCACTGCAACCTGCAAAGCCCTGCAGAGCTTTTTCTTCATGGTGCTGCAAGGGCACAACACTCAGCTTTTCTCCAGATGTCACTGCCAAATCCCAGGGGCACCTTTCGAGCAGGGCAGCATCCAGCTCTGTCAGTGCTGGGATTATCTCTAAAAACGCTGGAACTCGCCAAAATTTAAAGCAGGTGTGCAGCCTGAGAGGATGCAGACTCTGTGCATGCCCCCATCACAATTCTGGCCAAGATCTGTATGAGGGTCTGGATGGGAAGTGAGAAAAGAGGGCATTTAGAGATACCTGATCAACCTGGAACAGTGGGAGGTGTCCCTGCCCATGGCAGGGGGTGGAATGAGATGAGCTTTAAGGTCCCTTCCAACCCAAACACACACCTAGCACACAACCTTCCTAGCACACTCAGGTTTTTTTAGCCAACAAATTCTCCTTTGTGTCACAATATGCACAGAGGGCACAGAATGGCAGCAGCCTGCTAAACTGATGTCCTTACACTCATCAGCCTGCAGTGAGCAGAGCACATACCCATCCCTACTCCTAATGCAACCCAAAATAAGCATTTCTACATGGGATTTGCACTAGAGTAAAGTACCAGACTGTCAAAGCAATTTTGAGTTAAATGTCTGCATGTGGATATCATCTAAATTTGGGAGGGGACAAGCAGCTCCTTCTCCCTGCTAGAACAATACTTTTGATGGCCATAAGCTGATTTGTTCAAGCAACAAACTGGCAAAGTTACCTGTAGCAATCATTAGATTTCTAAGAGTATTTCCTCTAGAATCTCTAAGTGACATTAACAGCCCCATCCCCTCAGTCAGTGTGAGCAAGAACAGTTATTTCCAATTAATACATAAGAGAAAATCCATTTATGAACTCTCTCAGTGATTTTAACCTGAGTTAGGTGAACTGCTACCCACCTGGTACAGCCACTCTCCTGTCACAGACACAATCCCTAATCCAAGGCCAGGGGATCTAACCCAGATCTCCACTGCTTTCAGATTTCCTTTGTTTGACCCCATGAGCTTTCGTGGTGCCTTGCAAGCTTCCCCTGCAGTTCTGCTGTAGCAGGAGATGGATGGGCCCTGCTGTCCCCTGAAACCCCACAGGATATCACTCAAAGCAACCTTTCCCATCATGTCCCCAGGATAAATGAGAAAATATCAACCCACAGCTCTGAGTAAATAATCCAGACACAGCTCTCAGTACAACAAACCAGTACAGTCCTAAAGTATGCAGGTAAAGATTTTAAGAATAAATTACAGTAATTAAAATTACTGTAATTGAAATTACAGTAATTAAAGTGGCAAGGCAGGGCATTGATATGATTCAGGTATTAATGAGTTATGTGCAGAACAAAGGCACAGATTGGACAGAAGGGGAAGACAGAGCTCACTGAGAAAGTCCGTGATCTCAGTTTATTGGGGTTGCAATGGAAAGTACAATTTTGATTTTAAATTGTTTCAAGACCAAGGATAATTTGAAAATGAGAAGTCCAAGAAAGCTTGGAGGAAGCATCCTCTTGCTTTTTCCTTCCCTTTTTTTTGTCATTGTTCTACTGTATTAGGGGTTTCCAGTATTAAATCTATGGCAGGTCCAATTGTGAGGAGGGATTTTAAGGGAAAAGGGGAAGAAGGAAACTACAGAAGAAAGTTATATCTGATCACTCAGCCTGGAAATTATTGTGTCTGCACAGCCTTGTTTCAAACCCAATTATTATAAAAGCTTTGGGGAACATTGTTTTCAAAGTGAAATCTTCTCTGTCAAAACTTTCATTAATAAGTTCTATTTCTTGTTAAGGTATCATTTTACACAGAGTGCCCAGAGATCCTGCAATGTGGGAAGATTCTTTCTAGATGAAGTATAGTAATTTGCTTTAGTAATTTTGCTTTTTTGTGGTAGCTCAACGTTTTATTTATGCTTTTGAAACAGAAAGGTTCTCAAACATTACACACATAAATATGATACCTTATTTCTCATGGGCAAACATACTAACAGCTTTTGTTGGTGCTGTTAATACAGAAGAGGGGAGAGCAGAAATGAAAATTCACAGAATAACAGGAGGAGAAAAGAAAAGCAGAAAAAAGGATGAAAGAGAATAGACAAATATTTACTATATAGATCACACCATCACTGCCCAAAACCTTTAATGGCAATGCACATTCCTGGGAGCATTAAGAAATCCCAAACTCCCTTCTCTCCTGCCTGCAAACCAGGCTGTAATGCCATGCAAGGATTCAGGCACCCAACCAGAGGATGGGGACACCCCAAGCAGAGCCCCATGCTGTGTAACACACAGCAACAGTAACCAGCTCTTGTGTCCCAGTCAGACCTCCCTTGCAAACAACACCAGAGAGGGATTTGTGCTTCAGACAATTCCAAATTGCCAATATTTGGCTGGCTGTGCAAGAGGAGAAAAGGAAATATCACACTGCAGTTTCCAAGACAATGATGCATACACTGGCACGTCCTCCAGCCTGGGGGCAGCTGATGGGAGGGGCACTCAGGTGATGAGCACCTTCCAACGTCCCAGCTCAGCCTGGTTTGATCCTTCCCACCCTTCCCAGGCAGCCAGAGCGCCCAGCAGGAGACCTGGAGCTGGTCACCAGCATCACTCCTGCCTCTCTGGCCCCTGCCAGCAGTTTTGACACATCTCTCACAACAACAACAACAACAAAGATCTCACAGAGTCAGTGTTTTCTGTTGGGAAAATCCTGACTAGCTCTAGATGCAAAACAAATTATGGAAGGCTTGGAAGTAGTTCTAGCCTAAGGATAAATCCATCGTGCCCAAAATAAAGCCCAGCTGCTTTGTGCCAGGACAGCCACAGGTCCAGGGCATGCTCATCAGGGGACACAAATGTAGCTGACTGAAATAAGATCACAATTAATTTGAATTTTTGACCTGTGCTGTGGTGCAGGGTTGTTTCCTCAATATGCTGCAGATCCAACAGCACCAGAGCAAAGCATAGGAAAGGCTGGGACAGAAAACCCTCAGTAGCAGCAGTGAAGTTGTGGAATAAACATCCAGAAGAAAGGAAGGGAATCTGGAGTATTGGAGTACAGACCCACAACAGAGCCTTTTATCAAAACCAGTGCTTCTGCAAAGTTTCCTAAAGCTTTCCAGCCACAGCCAGAGTAGGAGAAGTTCTTCATTACCTTAAATATAAAACCATTAGCTGGGCATTCCTCTGAAACTCAACACACACAGGTTTTATGCACAAATAATAAAGTAATTTCTAGCTATAATACACCTACATCCAGGAAAAGGCTGGAAACCTTCATGGCCTTGAAGCCTTCCAGAATATGACTGCACATTTATCCCAAAGCAAGGAGCATACTTATGCATCTCTGGGTCAGTGAATGGAACATCCACATCCAAAAAATGGGTCTATTTTAGCCTGCATTTGAAAGTCTTCCTTATGATTCCACAAGGTTGCCCTAAAGTATATCTTAGAATATAGAGTAGGCAGGTTTGCTTTGGATCAGGAAGCTGATCTCTGTCCCAAGGGCATCAATCTGTGCAGTAGTTGCTATGGTACTGCAAGTATTTGTGTTTGTTAAACAGTAGATTCAATAGTCACATAAAACGATTAGACTGGACGTTGGATCATTCCCTGGGAAGGCTTAAGTTACAAACTGGCTTTCTGGGGAAATTATTCAAGCTTTTCACTTTAAAAAAAAAAAAATTTTGAAGCTTAGGCTGATGTGTTTCAGAGACTCTACTCCTTATTCCGATTTAAACTTATTTGTGTAGGCAGGTAATATTTTTAGGCACTTTTACACCTATTAAAAATGTTTTAAATGTTGGCTTCATGCAGTGAGTGCTTTAATAGCTCCTGTTTTATCATCACTGTCCTGAATGGTCAGGGCTTGGATTACAATTCTTTTGCAAAAGCAGTGGATGCCTTGCCTTGGGTTGTAACAGAGATGCAGGAGTTAAAGACTAAGTGTTAGTCTGAATTACCAGACTGAACAACAGATATCCCTTAAAAGCCAAATGCTCTGTCTCCAAAATCAGCTTGTTTGATTACAAAAGTTACTGGGGGGGATATTAGAACTTTTAGTTTTATTTATTTCATTTACCTGCCTTGGCATCTGTACCACACTCCCTTCATTAGGTCCAGGGACTGTGATGATGGAGAACAAAAAAAAAGCATAAATAGTCCATGGCTGATGAATGAGTATGGACCAATTGCTCAGGTGACTTAACAGGCTCAGGAGCAGATGGTGACCGAGCATAAGGCAGCACAAACATCACATGTGACAATGACACAAATGGAGAATCTGCTTGTGCTACCCAAGAATTCCTATTTTTTTTTTTTCCAAGGTGCCAATCTGGGTGGCAGAGCAGTGCCAGATTAAAAATAAGGTGTTGCATCTTATCCAGCTGAGCAGTGGAGAGCATCCAACTTCTGAAACCACAACAACTCCTTTCCTGCTGATGGCTTCCACCAGAATGTGACTTTAGAAAACACAGAGTATTAAAAGCCAATCCCAATTCAGTAAAAGTGAATCATACACACAGATACCAACACAGATAATTATAGTTGCTGAACAAAGATGCCTGATTTCAGAGAACTCCACTTTTTTAACAAAAACTTCTCTACAGAAAAGTCCGGCTAAGCAAAACAATATTAACATTAAACAAGTACAGCTGTAGATATCAGATAAGAGCAGTTCTGAGGATAATATTTGGCATATATTACACTTCTTCATCTGTTTTTCCCGTACCCCCATAAATGATGACAGAACTCTTCTCTGCAAGAGTTCCCACAACCAAAGGCATTGATCACTGGAGCTTCCAAAAGAAAGGCACAAGGAGCCAATACTGGCTCCAAAGAAAACAAAATGTGTACCAAATTTGCAAGAAAGAAGTCATAAAATTCCCATCAAAAATGCCAGTAGGACTGAAGCAGATCAACTGCAGACAGACCTGGAAAGTTTAGTGCTGAGTCTCCTTCTAGAGCAGGGGTGTAACAGAGCAGATGCTGAACAGCTAAAATTACAGCACCAACACTCTGCCCTCAGGCACGAGGAGACATGAACAGCCCCAGTCTTTATCACAGCAGCAAATGCAAATAAAAATGCCTATTTAATAGAATCTAAAAGCTTTCAGCCTCATTTCAGAGACCTGGGGCCCACAGCCACCATTCCAACCCCCAAAGCTGCAGCTTTGCCAGTGTCCTTCCAGGGCTGTGCTTTGGAGTGATCTCAAATCACCATTTTCTGGGGATGAACACCATCCTGCTCAAATCCAATGCTCTCCATACAGCCTGCCCTGGGAACTGGGCTGTTCCAGAGGATGTGAAAAACAAACTGGAGAATGGGAACACCCATGTTCAGAGAGGACAAAACTCGCAGGAGCCTGAAAAGAAATGCTCTAAATTAGTTCAAAACAGAGAGTTACACGGCATCTGAGCCTCCCATAGAGACAGGGCCATCATGAAAGCCTTGGCACCACATTTATAAAGTTTGCTTAACAACTGTTTCCTTTGAGGAAGCTAACCTTTTTTTATCCTTACATCAACTATCAGGTATAAGGAATTGGTTGTAAAATTGTTATTTTACGGATGAAGAAACAGACAAAGATGAAAGTCAACATTTTCTGGTGTGGAAAGAGGACTTGGGAACTGGAGACTCTGGGTGTCTTAGGCTGGGATGTCTGAGCAGCAGCAGCAGGGAGTGGTGGTTGTTTGTTTGTTTAAGGCTCTGCCTACCCTGAACCACCAACAGAAGCCAGTGGAAGCTGCTTGGATTTGGAAACTCCCAAACCAGTGAGCCCAAAAATTATTGACTGCCTCTGAAAAGCTGGCCTGACTATTTTGGTCCCCATCACATGCAGGAGTTGGTTGTGGAGCCACAAAGCACAACTCGGGGCCCCGTTTCATAGCTCACCGTGCTGGGCCAGGGTACTTCCAAAAACACACAAGTTAGTTTTTGGATGCCTTCTGAGCAACTCCAAGAGTGAGCAGCAACATTAAGCTCGATTTCAAGCTGGACCCTTTCCCTCCTCTTCCATTTTTCTTTTTGAAAAGAGGAATTCCTCCATTTAGTTTTAATCCTATTTCTCTCTCTCGAAGCTGCCAAAAAATCAAGCCCAGCTCACATCAGACAGCAGTTTATTTCCTTGGGGTGAACCAGCAGCCCCAGGGAAAGCCCCAGTGCCTCTGGGAGGCTCTGAGGCCGTGGCAGCAGGATGTGGGGTGCAGGGATGTGTCCCTGCCCTGAGCCATGGCTGCAGGCCCCACCAGGCCTCTCCGTGTCCATCAGAGCTCGCCCGGAGGCGGCTGCAGTCCCAGAGCCAGCACAAAGAGCAGCCCAGCAGAGGTTTTATTTACAACCTGCTGACAATGGAGTGGAAATTGATAGAAGCTGCAGGCAGCAAGTGACTCCCTGTCTGTCAGCACCAAATGGCAGCTCCTGCCATTACTCCCTGGACAGGAGCTCTTTAACTCTTTCTGGCTCGGCCTAGGATTCACAGGGGTGCTTCAGGTCTCCACCATGTTTCTGTTTATGTCACCTTTATCAAAATGCTCTTCCTCTGCCTTTGGCTGAGTTGCTTCCAATTCCAAGCAGTGAGAATGGCCCAAGACCTCCAGACCTACACATTTACTGTACCCAAGTGTGGCTGGACAGACAGTGCTCCTTCAGCCTCTTACAGTGCCAGGGGTCAACACAGAGCATGTCTGAACCTCTCTTTATTTCTCAACCTCTCTGAAGCTGAATTCACAGCAAGCCCTTATCAAGGTCATTAAGATTTCCAGGAAGCTCAGAACCTTTTCAGAACTCACAAAAGCTCTTTGTGAGCCCGAATTCACCCCTGGGATGCACCACTTTGGAGCCGGCATAACTTCCCAAAACAAGTCTCATACTCCAGCCTCCCAACCTAAACCCAAAGTGACTTTAAACACAAGATAGGACCCAAAAATGTTAAACTGGAATCATTCTAAAATAAAATAGTTTTCTGTAAGCTTTTGCTACGTGCTGTGAGATAAGCAGGTACAGCCACAGTGTCACCATCATCCTAGTGAACAGACAGAGAATGATAAAGGAAAATGAGATCAACTCCAGATTCTCCAGCTGGCATCCACCTCTGGTCACTGAAAGGGCAAACACTGAAAGGCACCACAAGTGCCTTAAACCTTTTTGTGGAAGAATCTGTGCCAATTTCTGTCTCAAGCAGAAGCAAATCCAACAGCTTTGATCCAGTTCACCCAGACATCTAAGGACATAAACAAAATCACATGGTCCCAAATATAAAAAAAAATCCAAAATGCTCTATGATTACACTGGGTCCAACACTATGTGAGAAATGCAAAAAGTCCCTTGTAAAAATACCTCCTTCTGTTTCACCAGAATTTTCCAGATCACAGAAGAGTTGGTCAGATCTGAGCAAAGACGTGAGAAGATCTGTGAGTCTGGCTTGTAATTCCTAAGATACCCATCAGAGCAGACAGACAAACTTCCTCTGGATTTCTGGATCTTGTGTTAAATCTGTGGCAACCCATGACATCCTCACACTGAACAAAGGGCACACAATCCCAGACTGAGAGCAGCACATCAACCCAGCTGAACCAGGAGAAATTAAAGCTCTGTGTACCACTGGAAAAAGAAGCCAATACAACCAAACAGTTAAAAACATTTATGGAGCAAACATAAACTTTCCATCAGGCAGCTGGTTCTTGCTTGGGGAAAATATATACGTTGCTAATAGGAATTATATCCTGTTTCCTTTCTACTGCTTAAAACATACAAACAAATTATATTTCAGCCTAATGACATATTATTCATGGATCTTTTACTTCACTGGAATTTATAGTTCAATTCCAAACCTGTAATTTCAAATGTTGGCTGTTTTTCTAAGTAATTCACCAGAAGGAGGTCCCAGGTCCCCTTCCTTCTCCTGCTGGCAAGGAAAAAAAAAACCCTGCCAACCTCTACATAAATTGGTGTATATCACAAGCCACGCCACTTAAATGCCCAGACAGGGCTTTTCACATCAGAGCTAAAGTAAAAAAAAAAAATAGACACACATACATTATTACATAGAGCCTTTTTTTTCTGAGAGTCATACAGCTGGTGTTAAACTTGTGGCAGCAGAGCTCTGAGACCCAGAGAAATAAATGCAGCATTTAGGAACAAGGCAAAATATCACTAAAAATGCACTGTTCAAAGAGAAAGAAGAGTGCCACCAATCTCTTGCTGCACAAACCCATTGCTGAAGGAACATCTTTAAGGACAGTCAGGGGAGAGCTCACCAGGGCAGGTGTCCTGAGCAGGACCTGCTCCCCACCAGCCCAGCTCCCCTGGTCACCCCAGTGTCACAGGCAGGGTCTGGGGCACAGCAGGGACGGAGCAGAGCACTGACACGTGGGACTGAGGGCTCCCTGCCAGCCCACAGGGATTCTGGCTGGGAAAACTGCAGGCTGGCTCCATCCAACCATGCAAGAGGGTCTATAGGAGCAGGCTGGCACCTCAGTTCTGGAACACGTGTTCCAGCCACCTGTAGGTCACATACCAGAAGGCTAAATGTTAAATTTTGGCTGGGTAAGTCCTCCACATCACACACAGCTCTGGAGGAGACCTGTACCCCAAGTATAAGGATTAGCATGTCCCCACAGGGACCACAAACTGAGTCATGCCCAGCACAGGGCAGGGAATGTCCCCTGCTGGGGTTGAAGGAGAGGTGGCTGTCAGGCACAGCTGTCCTGCAGGACAGGCACAGAGCACAAAACCACATCAGATACACATACAGGAACCTTCCTGTTGAAATAACAGTGGAGAAGTGATATTTTGGGAGCCCAGAAGAACCCTGGGACCCCACACCCCTAAGAACTGTAGAGCTCACAGTGCTTCCTGACCCCAGTGCTGTATCACAGACCAGCTTCTCTCCCTGAGCAGGTCGTGGGAGCAGACACATGAAGATGGGACTTGATCTAAGATGTTTCTTTGTCAGAAGCTACACTGAAGTCCAGGGGAGTATTTTGCTCTCACCCCCTTGAAATCACTTCTTTCTGCTTTCTTGCTCTGCATTATGTCAGATTATTTTATAGCAAGACAGGGTGGAAATAAATACCATCAAACTAGCCTCGCCTTTTCTCCTCCATGTTCCACTTTCCTCCCCCATGTTCCACTCAAGAAAATCCCTCAATCCCCACAAAACAAGCTGAAGTTTATGCCAAACCTAACAGAGCTCATACAGACATTGTTATCTTTTGAAATGACACCTTCAATTTAATTATCTCCAAGATTAAATCATCTCCAAACTATTAAGCAAAATAACTCAGTCGTGCCAAAACACTGCATCACACTATGATTTCTCCTTTTTTTTTCTAACCCCCTTTAAGCCCCCTCTCCCACTAGATTTACAGAATGGCAGAAGCACACAGATGTGCACTTGTGCCTGGCCCCTGCAAAGGCCATCCTGCCTGCAAGGCTCGCCAAGTTTCCCATCTGCTTTAATCCCAACCTCAGCTCTGCTGGGGTAAATTCAGAGCAGTTCCAGGGCCTTCAGGGGCAGGAAGGAATCAAATTTAACCTGCTGGACCATGTGTTGTGCAAGTAGAAGAGAACCTGAAAGTGCACCAGCTTCATCTGAGAAAATCATGAGGAAAGTCAACCTCTGAGGTATTTTAAGTGTCCTTAATGTTGCTTTGCCTCCAGTTCCCACAGACCCATCCCTCACTGCATGCTGCAGTTGCCTGTACAGCTCTGTAGGCTGTGCTTGCTGTGCTTCACTGGGGACACGATTCTTAACCCGTTCCCTCAGCAGTCTGGGAAGTCATGTCACCAGCACATGGCACTGACCAGTCTGCATCACCACAGCAACAGCACATTCCTGGTGCTTGCTGAACTGAAGACACTGGCTCAGCAGCCAAAAGAGAAGTATTTCCTTCCCTTTCCCACAGGAATGGACACCTGCCTCCGCAGGGACAGCGCTGAGTGAGCAGCATCACCACCCCACTGCAAAAGATGAAGATGATTCCTTGGTCTCACTGAACAGCCTCAAGTCCGGGGAAGTATTTGCCAGGAAGGAATGATTATTCCAGCCAAGCTTGTTAGAACTGCAGTGTCCTTTACCATATGAAGGCATGTGGAGCAACATAATAAGTCTGAAAGAGCAAGGAGATAATTGCAACCTTCTGGCTGCAGGGCCCAGGCAGGAGCACACACGGCCTAGGAGTGGCTCCCCTGGCCATTATGAGCCACTAAACCAGAGTGTAACTCTAAAGATGATTTTAGAGCAGCTCATGGACCAAGGACTGGATGAGGACCACAGGCCAGTTTTGCTTGTAGCCCAGGAAAGCAAATTTGCTCAGAAGTCAAGTGTTTGGGGCACTACATCCTCCGACAGGCCGTGCTGGGGGCCAGGCAGCGCAGGGCACGGAGGTTTCACCAGACTCTCAGTAGTGCTGCACAAAGTGGGCTTGGTATAGGAGAAAAAGGACAGGGGCAGAATTTTACATGATCCAGGCAGCTTCTGTCACTCAAATATTTGTCATTTCTGTTCCAGAGAGAGAAAATGCAAACTGGATTGAGGCACAGAGCTGAGAAGCACCAACATCTACCACAGAGCACTGTTTGAGAAAGTCATGAGCACCATGAGAAAGTCACTGGAGGTTTTCTTCAGTGTCCCAACCTGCACAGCACCTAAGTGTGCTGTTAATTCCTCCTCTGTGTACAGGCACACACCATTCTTCCTAAGGAGCTCTCAAATTCATGGTGGTGGGACAAAGTGCCATCTAGGCCCTCAACAGCAACTGCCTGCCTCAGGGACCAACAAGGTAAATGCCAACAGAAAGCACCAGGAAGAACAAGTTTTTGAAAAGGGCTGGCATCAAGGAAAGCATAACGGACCATTCATCAGACATTTAACAGAAAAACTTATTCTTCCTTAAGGTTCTTCTCAAACACCACAATTTTCTAGATGGGCTGTGCTCTGGGAGGTTTTTCTGCTCTGATGCAACCAGAAGAGATCTCAATAGCAGTAAAAAGTTCTGAACCACACAGAAATTTCATCTGTGTTCATGTCCTGTGACACTGAGATCTGGAGACCATTCACATCAAACACACAGTTTCTCAACTGCCTTAACTTTGTGATCTCTTAGCTAAAGCAGACAGTGCAGACAGGAAGAGCTTTCAGTTTGAGACTCTATTCTGTGTTTAGAGCACAATACAGAGCTACATCTGTATTGTTTATTCACAAAATAAATAACGCCACCTTCTCCACTCTTTCCCATCTTCTGGTATTCTTATGCCTTGGCAGGAGAACTAATCACTTGACTGGTGTCTGTACTGTTTGTTATTTCATATTCTGTCCATCTCCCCTTGCATAGGAATGGTGCTGAGCTGTGTGGAGAGGAATAAGAGTTTCCTATTTCTACAACAGTTTGCCTTTTAAACAGTTTGAGCATTTGGTTCTCTGGAGACCTGGAAAGGAGATCCTGGCACAGGAGACGTGTGTGCTAATGGCATGACACTGTATTGGATTTAGCTGAACTACAGGCCTGTGAATGACAGTGCCTGCAAGTGAGAGGCAGCTGATGCAGGGCAGAGAGGGAGGAAAGGAGAAAAACATGATGTCAAGCTTGAGAACTCACCCATCTGAGTTATCAGGCTGCTCCGAGTCAGCAATTTATTTTATTAACATTATTCCCTGTGGTCTTACATCTCGGTTACCCCAGCAACCCTTCCCCAAACTCCCTGTACTATCCCTGTGCTTAAAAGCAGCACAAAATAAAGAAAAAGGTCTGAGAGAGCAAGAATTCAGGGCTACAGTAACAGGGCCATTATTACCTTGCAGTCCTCCAGCCTCAGGACTGAGGCATCAGAAGCCAGACACACACAGACAGAATGGGGTCCAGAGCAGGGAAACTGGGACAGTGCAAGACAAATTGTCTCCTGTGGGATGTATTGATGAAAGAAAAAAAAAAAACAACAAAACAAACTAACAAACAAAACAAAAACGAATCAACAACAAAAAGAAGGAATATATTTTATCACGTCAAAATATTTTATCTTTAAAAACCTTTCCACAAGTTGACAGCAACTGCTGGTCTGACCTAAAACTCAAAGGTTCTGCTCATGGTGATCCTGCCTCTGTGCAGAAGCTGATTTGAAATCCTGTGCTGTCCCTTTGGACCAGTCTCTTGCTCCAGAATCCAACTCCACACAAAGTGAACATCTGGCAGAGGCCAAAGCTGACACTGGGATATTGCAGTGGGGAGGGAATGCAGGACTGGGATTCCATCATTCTGGGTGGGATTTTAATTCATGACAAAGACAAGAAAAAGGAACACACTGCTGCAGAAGCTATCAGGCAAGTGGCCACTGCCAATTCCTCCCCAGATGATCATTCCACAAGCAAATTACCACCAAACTCCCCAACTTTCAGCAGGTCTTGTGTCCCTGCTTCCCTCATCACCTGTGAATGTCATCTGCTTCTCAAACCCCATTAACATCACCAAACAGGGAAAAAGACAGTGAGGTGGTTTTCATTTTTTCCACCTATGGTTGGCACAGAGTCTTGATACAGTCAGATAAGCAGGAGCTCTCAATTTTCTCAAAAAAGGAGATAAACAGCTGCCCCTTAACTGGTTCCTTTTCAAGGTGGAACCCCACTGAAACTATCAGGGTCTTACACAAGCAGTCATGGATAGGCTCTTAAGCTGGACTACTACTTCCCTTTCCAACTTTCTAAACAAATCAAGGGTGTAAGAGTTATAGCCTGCCATGCCAACATCCAGAGCTCCTCATGGTTCTTTCAGTCTCCTTGGACTAAGAATAAATTGCTTTGCTTCCTACTAATTTTCCAGCTCTTTCTACCCATCAATTGTGCAAAGATCTGTGAGCAGAGCAGAACACACTGAAGGTTTTCAGTAAAGTTCAGGATACATTGTGTGGTGTCCAGTTCCAAAATGGCATAAATTATATCCTGGAACACATTATGTCCTGCTATGTTAGACAAGAGGAAATGTGGTATACAATGAAATAAAAGACATCCTGGAACCCATTACATACTCAAAAGACAAAAGAAAGGACATTATAGGATCGATGTGGCTAATAAATGATGTGTTGGCATCTCTTTTCTACCAAGATGTGGATTAACAACAGATGTATTACACTAATGTCTATTTGTACACTAATCTAAAACAACTGCATTGCTGTTGCAGACAGGAATTTGATAAATGCAGCCCCTATTCCAGCTCCATGAGTGCTGCTGAGCTTTAGGAAAGGTGGGGAGGGAGGTGAGCCACTCCCAGAGTTTTGCTTTTCAGAGTTCAGGCACTTGCTCTCACCTCCTTTTCTTGCTGGGTTGTTCCCTGAAGATTTCTTGCCTGCACAGCTGGGATCCTATGGATGCAGGGAAGAAAATGGGCTGCCTTGCACATCCCAGAAGGCTCAGCTTGGGAAGTAGGGGCTAACTCAGCATGTTGAAGCAGTCAGTGTTTGGGAACTCCAGAGGCTAAAGAGTTAAATCCTGGAGCCTGGCAATTTCCAAAGTATCACTTTCCTTCTCACAAGCCAACAGCCCTCCTGCATTTACATCAAGCCCTCCAGGGAAGGCAGCTGCAGAAAGCACAGGAGATACCTGAGGCATAGGAGAGAAGGTCCTGCTGGATTCACCCTCTGGTTCCTTTCCACAAGGAGCAGCTGCAGAGGAGTCAGAGGCAGGGCCTCCACACCCCTGTGCAGCCCTAGTTTGAGAGCTGGGACAGTTCACTCACCTTCCTCAGCCTGAGGAGCCAAGCACAGGAGAGCAGCCTTTGCCATTCTGAAAATCCACAGCAAGGTGGAGACAATCCTTTACCAACCGTCTTGGCACAAGAGTGAAATTCAGTGTACCAGCTGCAGAGAGGCTTCCCCAGCCATTGCTGCTCTCCTATGGCACACTCAGAACAAATTTCTGTCCACAACATCTCAGGTTTGGTGTGTCTCTTGCCTGGGAGATGAGGAAACAGTTGCCTCCTGTTCCCTTTCCCACATCCAAAGCTTTGCTAGGGAGTGATGTGATTGTTCCCCAGTAACAGTGCAGAAGAAGGGGCCTGTACTTGTAGAGTAGAAGCAGAGGAGTTTGGAATACCTGAGCCTGTGGAATCAGCAAAAATTGTGGATGATGGCACTGGTGGGAGCTGCTTTGAGCCACCAAGGACTGGGCACAGAAGAGCAGCTGGGGCTGGGAATCAGGAGCCCACCTGAGCCCAGCACCTCAAAACTGCTCTCTGCCTGTTCCTGACTCCAGCTGTGTCCTAACCACTGGAAGAGAACAAGAACAATGGGTCTTGGGGGGAAACAAAAGAAACAGAAGCCTGGGAGGAGGAGGGAAAGGAATGTGAAGCTGGCTAGATGAGAAAGCCTAGGTGAATATATCTGATCCTTCCTCCCCAGCCAGCAGAGGCTTGCTCTGTGAAAAAGATTTTCTCTGAAATAATTTGCATTTGCTTCCAAACTTAGAGCAGATCTGTCACCAGTCACTCAAAGCACCACTTCAGGAACTAGCTGAGATTATAGAAAAATGTGATAGAGTCTGTCCTCACAATGTTCACAGCCTGGCTTGCTGGTGTGGCCAAGAGCACCACTTGGAAAATGGATACACTGAGAGTCCTGCAATTACATGACACAAAATGCTAGAGTGGATTGTCAGCCAGAGAAAAACATGGAACATGGAAATCTGTGAGCAAAGATGCTTCTTTTCAGCACATCCACAGATGCCACACACATTTTTTTCTATGTATATTTAGAACTTATATAAAGGGAAATTGTTATTTTGTGTTAAACAACACAACATCTATTCAGAATCAGCATCACAGCAGGTTTCACACTACACTCCATCCACTGCTTCACTTCCAACAGGCACTTTCAGTTCCCAACAGCATTGACCCAAATACAATGTATGAAAAGCTAGTCCCACTGTTAACCAAACATTACCTTCCTACAAAAAATTAAAAATTCCTATTAAAATTAAAAATGTCTATAAAAATTAAACAAAATCTCTCCCTGCAGAGTTCCTAGTGATGATACTTAGAGAGATAAGAAGCTCTGCTTCATATTAAGAGCTTGTCTTTGCACATACACTTGCTAAAGGCCATCTCTGAGTAGAAAGCTGCAGAATAGGTGTGTTCTTCGCAGAGATCATATCTCTCCCCTTTCCCATAAAAATCCTATAAAATCTGAAGCAAAAGGGAGCCTCATATCCAGGCCATGGTCTCTGCCTAAGCAGCTCTGGTTCACATTTTCATTTCTTGCATTTCTGCTCCTTTCCCTTCTCTGGATGTATGTCAATGCCCTTAAGGTGCTGAAAAAGCTAAGTTACTCCACATGGAGTAGAAGTGGGAAAATTCTCCAACTTCCACATAGTTCAATATTCCAGTACAGTCTGAAGTTTTGCTTCCTGCAACACTTCAACACTTTGGAGAAAGTTAATTTTTCCTGGGACAATAGGATTTGCAAACTTCCATATGACATTTGTTTGAAAGATGGCTCACATTGACCCTGGCAAAGTTACTTGGTGATCATTCCACAGGAGAAACACACACAGTGGTCCATTGGAGAATTCCCTTTGTTGGCACAAAGTCAGGACATGGCCAAGCCTCCCTGCAACCGAAGTAATGCAGTGACCAGAGGCTCAAAACCAGACACACACACCCTCGCCCCGAGGCAAGATGGCCCATTAGTGACAATTTCTGTGCTAAATAGGGCTTCTGTTTTGTGGGCATTTGAAGTAAAGGCTCTAGGAACAGCAGAAGTTGGCATTCACAGCACACACTCAGCAGCAGGATCAGAATCCTTTATCCAAAGAAACTGTTCCTCCATTGCAGAGCTCCTCCTAAACACCAGAAAACTAAACAAGGTGCCAAGACAACTCTTCCATGAAACACCAATTGTTTCTCCATAACTTTCAGCTCCCAGGGACCATCAGCCATGACTCCCTGTCCCCCTGTGCCCAGGGAGGGGACAGGTGCCAGCTGAGCCTGTAGCTTCCTGTCCTTGGACTTGGCCAGGAGAGGGACACCTCAGTATTCTGGGAAAGGAAGCCAGCTCCACCTGGGCAAACAAGAGCCTTGGAAAGACAGAATGAAAAGGGAGGTGAGGGAGAGGTAAAGATGGAAGAATAGTAAAGGACAACACATGGAGGTACCTACAGAATCCTGCCCCAGGTTATGCAATTCCTGGCTGTAGCCCTGTCCCTGAGCACCAAACACTTCAAATGAGTTAAGACCCTGGCCTGGGTGCTGCTATGGAGCTGGATCTCTGCTGCTTTCCATCTGTTTGTACTTGAGCTGATCAAGAGTCTCATGAAAGAAAAAGAACCTCTTAAAAGCCATGAATAGGGAAAACTGGGACAACTGCAAGTGGATATCCTAGAAGCAGAAGTGAGGACAAACTTTGGCTGACAGCACTTAGAGCTGTAATAACACTCTCCTCCTATGTTTAATAGCCATTAAAGAAAAAAAAAATTACATCCATGTACAAAAACAATCAATCAAAAGCTGAAAAGGGGCCCTAAGGCCACCTCAGCTTGTGCAAGACATTGGAAGGGTGCAGTGGGAGTTTTAATTTCTTCAGTGCTCTTAAAACTACAAAGTATTCCAGTGGCAGCATCTACTCCATGGCTTTGCTCTAACAATCACTTTATTTGTGGATTTCTGAAGATGTTATAGCAATTTGTGGTGCCTTCATAAATACCTCAAGGTTTGTGCCCCCTGCACAGAGCACTAATCCCTCAGAGGACACTGGGCACCTGGCAGGATGCACAATGTTCACCTTCCACACTTGCCCTGCAGATAGCAGCAGACCAGGGGGCAAACACAGAGAAACAACACAGCAAAAAGATCATTCCTGACTGAAAGGGGACAAACAGGCCAGGAGAAACAAGGGCTACAAATGCATCCAAATGAAAATGGGCCTTGCTGCAATCCTGAAAAGCAGGACAGCAAAAAGGACCTGGGGACCTTGGTACAAAAGGACATTTGTACAAACACTTGGTCAGGACAAAAAAGCCCCAGTTCCAGAACAGATCTGACATCTATATGGCACAGGGGCAGGTAACCTGATTGCTGTTCTACCAAAAAAGGAGTGTTGAGAGTGAACCAAGGCTTAGGGCTTCTCTCCCTAAGGTCATGGATAACAAAGAAAAGTCCTCCACACCAGTTGCCAGGGTGGACACTTCAAGTTCATGAGACTGCAGAAACATGTGCCCCTTTGGAATTGAGAACATTGCTGCATATGCTGAAAATAGAGTGAAACTGTTCTTCAGTGTACTCCAAAATTGTCCCCATGGCAACAAGAGCAGAACAACTTCTCTAGAATCAATTGCCATCTCTGCTTGCCGAGCATTAATAGTTGTCTCCAGAGACCTGCAGCATAGACAGCTTCCAGGAAACAAACTGATGTGATTATGGGTTAAAAAAGACTATGAGATGCCCAGGGTATGAGAAGAGTTAGATCCTTGCTCTCAAGAGGACACACAGATGGCAGACCAGGTGTCTGGGGACAGCAAGTTGCTTCTCAGGTAAGAAGAGGTATCGTATTTGGACCTGGCAGCAAAATCCACAACAGGCTTCTATAGAGAGAAATTCTAGATGGCAGTTTGCTCTAATGGAGATGACTGAGAAAAAGCTTACTAAGAGAACTTGAGACCAAACACCAGTAAAAATGGAAGAATGTTCTTGCCAAATTCCTTCACTTGAGGATTGTGTAATTAGGCCAGGAAAAGCACAACAGAATACACTATGGAGAATAGCCCTGCACTGGCTTGCTAACCCAGCAGGCCTCCTCCACCTCCAAAGCCTGCATTTCATTGCAGCTACCTGGAGGTATAGATTACACCAGGTGGTAAGCCAACCATTCCGATCTCATGGTGAAATTCAGCCCAGGCCAAGTGTGGGGAGCTGTATTTTGACACAAGTCAGAGTAGCCAGGGCCTGTCTGCAGGGGAGCCCTCCCCTTGCAGCAGTGGAGTTCTGTCCAAGTCCCTGGTGGTGGGCAGATCCCTGATGTGCACGTGCTGCTCACTGATTTGCACATGCTGCTCCCCAGCACCTGTGACAGCCACCCCTCCTCTGGGCCTGCAGGGCTCAAGCCCCCAGGTGTGACACTGCCCATCAGCTGTGCCCACCATTCCCTTGAGTGCTGCAGCAGTGCCTCCAGACAGAAATCCAGCAGAGATGAGCCTGCTGCAAGTGGGGTCCAACTTCCCCTGAAACGTAAGGCCCACGCAGCCTCATTGGGATGTTGCCGAGATTCCAAATTCTGAGTATTTGGAAAATCAGGCACCTGGGCACTACAGCAGAGTTCTCTTTCCCCTACCACCCCATAAAACAAAGCTACCCAAAGTAGCAAGTCAAATTTTGGAAAGGTTGCCTTACATCACCCCTCGTGTGACCTTGCCTGAGTCATGACTGGACCCAAGAGTCTTCTTCTCCAGCTCTGGACTCTGAGTAGATGGCTACACTGCTTCCCTTGAGACACAGCAAGGCAGAAATAGGAAATGAAATGGAGAACAGGGAGGAAATTCCATCTCCCAACACAAAAAAATTAAGAGGCAGTCACAGAATTCTCCTGGTAAGAGGTAAAGAAATACGTATGCAAGAGCGAAGGCTAGAGACACAGAAATATCTTGTTAAATTTTTACAGTTTAACCACTGAACAAGCTACTTTCTCTCCATAATTTATACCTGAATTGTGTGTCTAGACATGACATCATTTTAAGGTATGCCTTGTGTTCTGTGGTAAGTTTACAATAACCAGAACTTGTAATTGCTGTGGTTCAGGTCAGCAAAGGCGGAAAAAATATTCCGAGCCCCTTCTAAGCAGCTGTTCATGGTAATGGCTTTAGTCTGTTGTTTTCTGTCAAGGAGACAAGGCCTAGCAAATGCTAAAAGCCAACACTGAACCAACTCCCCTTCCTACAAGTGACGAATACCACAGATAATCTTCCATCCGCAGTCAGCTTTATTTGGTATGGTTCATATTAAAACAGTGAGGGGCAGCCAGATAAGCAAGGGCAATAAAAACATCTACTGTGCCTAAGGAGATTGATGGCTACAGGACCCAGATCCTGCTGTATGCCCATTATCCAAATATCCCGTGGGGCTCAGGTGGGATCACAACAAATCCCAGCGTATTGTCACTCTTGAGGCAGAAATCCTAAGGCTATGAAATCTGGAACCCCAGTGTAGTTAACACACACCAGCCACTCTTACTGGAGGAATGAACCCCGCCGTGATAAGGGCTGCTGGCCAAGTGACTTTAATCACATGAGGAGTTGCAATCACTGCCCTGGAGAACATGGCCTGAAGCATCCTATTGCATCAATGAAGTGGAATTTAGTCATTGGAGTCAGGGAGAAGGCTGTGCAATTTGAACACTAAATGATGTTTGGGGGGTTTGGGTTGGTCTGTTTGCACGGGCAGGCTGGAGACCCCAGGGGAAGGAGCTGGGAGCAGAACACTCAGGAAGATGCTTCAGGGCACATCAAAACTGGCAGCAAACCCAGAGCAGCCCCCATGCTGTCAGATCCAAAGCAAATCCAAAATCCCAGAGAGAAACCTGGATCTCCAAGTTCATCAGAGCCCACAACATGCATCTCAAAAGGCACAGGTATGTGTGTGACAGGTATGTCACACACAGGGAAATTGTTTTCTAGAATAGTCCCTGTTGGAAGGGACCTACAACAATCACCTAGTCCAAGTGTCAACTGGTTTTTTTGACAGGAACATTATTGTTGCTGGGAAGGAAATACACATGAAGGTTACACACAGTGTGCTCCTTCCTGTTATCTCAATGGGCAGACAAACAGCAGCCAAAACAAGGTCAAAGACAACAGGCAGAAGCCCTTAGTAGTAGTTACTGACAGTGAAGTAAGCAAACTCCTAAGTCAAAAGGTCAATCATAACTATTGCTGGGTAGAAGGCATGAAAGAAACTCCAAAATCCAGCTTTCTGCAACAGCCTGGAAAGACTCAAAAGACAGAGGATATTACAATCACTGTCCCTTTTTGTCCATGTCTCACAAGTGATCCAATCCAGACCACACAAGTGCTCACAGAATGTGAGTGGGTAGAGTCAGCATATTGATGTGTTTTGAAATAAAATCACCTTCCCTTTCTCTACAGGTTCCACAGAATTTTTTTATATAAACATCAGAGGTCCAACTCTCCTGTGTCATCTGTAGTAGTCAGAAAAATCTTGATGGTTACTTCTTAGCTCTTCCAACACCCTCTCAGAAACTGGGAACCACTTCAGGTAACAGCAAATGGGAGAGAGCCCATACTACTGCACCAGCAGAGGTTGATTATTGCACCCAAATTGAATTTAGCTTTTATTCAGGTGGTTAATGCAGACCCAGAGCTAGCTCAGCCCTGCCTGCTCCAATCCACACGGATGGGACATCAAGCTGCACAGGGATGTATGCCAGAACAAGGGATTTAACACACATTTCAAATCAGCTGCACACCTGGACCAGCAAACCCAGCACACTGTTGTAGTGCAGGGTTTGTGCAGAGCTGCAGGATGATTCCCAGGGAGCTGCTCAAAGTTACAGTTCAGGGCCATGGGGAGAGCTGGGGAGCAATGGAAAACCATGCCAGATGCTGGCAAGGACTGCCTCGAGATGGCTGGTGCCCAGGAGCAGTGGTGAAAAGGAGGAGAAGTGTCCACTGCTTTTCAGTGCCAAAGCAAAAAGCAGCCCTGAGAACACCATTTCTCAATGGATCCCCTGGCAGGAAGCACATTCCTGCCCAAATGGTGCAGCGCAGCTGACCCACTACATCCTCTGTCCCAACATGGGTGTACATTAGGGCCTACAGCTGGCTCCTAATGAAAGTCTGAAGTCATCAGGGATGTTCTGGCTTCAGTTCTTGTTAAAGATGTTGAACATCAGCCCAGGTTTGGTCAAAAGGTTACATAGGTTTTCAAATCGTTCCAGCTTGCAGTGACCAAGGGTTGATTTAGGGTTTGCTGTCACAGCATATTCACATTTACAGTTCTACAAGCTGCCATAAAAAGCCAGGTGAAGATCAGAGTTTCTGCTGATTTGAGATATAAAGTACAGAATGATGTGGATAGGAAAAAGAATATCCATTTACTCTGGGGTCATCATAATTTCAAGGAGAAAGGACTGATAAATAATCAGCTTTTGATATACTTCAAGAAAACCATCCTTTCTTACTCCTGACCACTTCAAATGTGTTTGAGGCATCAAATTTACTTTTGCTGTCTCTTCTGCATCAATCAGCAAAGACCAAAGTTTAACAGCTGAACCTGTAGCCAAACACAGATTCCTGTGTGAAGATTAATATTCCACTATGTACAACATTCACATTTGTTCAGGTATAGGAGACCAGTGCTGAGTGTCAAAGGACAGCCACTGCAGAAAAAAAAAAAAATAAAAAGAGCCCACTAGGCATGAATGGAGCCATATAAATGCTCATTCATGTTCCCCATGGAGCGTGTGAGGGATCTGATCATACTGGTCTATAAGGAGCTTACAGTTTTATGGTTTGTATCCCAACTACCACTGCTGGCAGAGGTTCTACTTCCCTAAAACAAGGGCAAGGCAAGAATGACCCCTTTGTACAGACACATCACACTGTAGATGAAGGAGTTCTCTGCAAGGAGGAGAATGGATTGTTTTCCTGGGTAGCTAATAAAGAGCTGCTGCCTTGCTGTGAATGCTAATATTAAGACAAAAGCAAGAATCTTGAAGTTTAGGTTAAACATAAACCAATACCCATCCTCTGCATCCCACCCAGACAGACCAGATGCAATAGAAATAACTGCTTATTTATGTTCCCACAAGGAGCAGTGAGTGCACAGCACAAGGACAGTGTTCAAGGCATCTCTGGCGGATCACACTGCGAGATGTGTTTAGCAGATCACACAACTGCAGAATGCTTGAAAAGACACTGTTTGCTTAATCACTTGAGGCTAAGTTAGAAAAGATCAAACAAGCCAAGTTTAGGAGTAGCTTGTTCCCCTCCTTGAATGGGCTGTAACTTTTTACAGTGCAGAGCCCTGCAGCAACACAGCAGAGCCATCCCTACACAAGTTCTCTGAGCCATATGGGTTTAACAAGTCTCCACACCATTAAAGAGAAAAGCAGAACCTTTGTTACTTAGCACACTGAGGCTAAAAACACTGGCTGACAACAGCAACAGGTTTGCATCTCCATCCAAACTGGCCACTGAAGAACTAATTAACCAAGATACTTCACAGTTCCTGTCGGTGTCTCAGGGGTACCGCAGCACTTTCTACAGCTCATGCTGCAGGAAACTCTCTTTCCATGAGAGCAAGACCTGACACCTTCAACAGAAAGCTCTAGTGCTTGATCTGGGGAGACACATTTGACAGTCACTGGCAGCAGGACTTAGTCTAATTAAAGGCCATCTGCCATGGGTGTCCCTCAAGGTTTTTAGAATGAAGGACCACCTAGCAGTGAACACAGGCCCTGCACTTCCCACAGTGGATACATGCCAAAACTTCTTTAGCATTACTGCTACAAAAGTCATTATGTACACACAAATGAAACATCCTGACTTGGTCTGGCTTCTTCTCTTTTAGGTTTGAGTGTATTTCCTTTACAGGAAAAGAAGAAAAAAATGCAGGAGTTTTTTCATCTCTTACCTCCACAACCAGGTAAAGGCTAAGACATCTTCTAGCCCCAGATTTCTTTAATGCCTCTGACTTTATTAGAATTGCTGCCTAAATTAATTTCAGTCACTGCCTGGGGCAGTCCTGCACCCCTCTCTGGTTACTTTAATGCCCTTTTCTTGGATCTTCCTGCAGTGGAGGCATCAGCCATACCTGGCACTGCATGGCTAAAGGAGCAGCAATAAAAGCCCCAGGCATTATTAGCCTTTGAGTCCGCATTTGATGGGATTAGCAACCAGAAAACCGCAAATGCTACAAGAATTCTCCTGTCAAGAACGAACACATGTGAGATGTGGTTGCATCTGTAGCATGACCCTGCTGTTGCCTCTCTTTTATGCTGCACCCATTGCTGTGCATCTTGAAACATCTGTGCCTTCCCAGTGACTGATTACCCAGAGACACGCAACAGAGCTCCGTATCTGTGCGAGGCCGGGGACTGAACCCTGAGTTTATTACAGACGAGAGCTGGAGGGAGCTGCTTGCCAGAGATCCAAACTCTAGCCAACAAGTCCCTCCAGGCTCACTTGGAAAGGTCTTGTAACCTCACTGCCGTATGCCTGCTGGGCTCAAAATGAAATGCAAACTTGCATGTTACTTGTGGATTTGGATGCGCTATCCAAGGAGAGACAAATCAGGAGCCCGAGCAAGAAGCATATGTTATCAGTCCAGAATCAAGTTTATCAGTCCTTAATGAACTTCATGATATGAGATTTTCACAGACCCATTCCTCAGTGTCTTTCTTGCTTTCGTGGTTGAGGGACCTAGCACAACTTGGTTAAAAATGGTGATGTTTCACTTACATGTTTTGATGAAGTCTTTTATTAAATGTTGTTTGAAATCTGATGGCACATAAAAGCAAAGCTCATTTCTCCAGTAAGTTTTTCCCAGCCTTCATTTACTTAAGAATGGTAAAGCTGCTAAAGAACCATCCTACAAGATTCCTTGACACTGTAGTGACAATCAGGATATCCTGCAGTGCTACACTGGTAGGAAACATTCAATCAGTTCCCAGACTTTCAGCAACCACATGCATGTCATCATGAGAATGAGTCTATACCTAAACTGGACATCTTGTCCAGTTTCTGAAAACCATGAGTTAGTCTAAATGACCACCAGTCATGGCATATTTAGAACAGCCTGTTTGTGCTGATGCTATTTTCAGCTGTGTATAACACACACCTAGTGACTCCTCCAAAGTTAAGCAGTCTAATTGTTTAACTGTACAACATATTCACACACCATCCACCACATTCCTTTCTGAGCCAAACACTTCCCTTCACAGATGCAACACATCCCTTTACAGTATTTAAGGTCCTGGGGCTCAGATGTGCAGCACAATTAGGACTGGCTTTCACATGAGTTTAGCAGCCAAAAGGCTGAAGTTCCAATAAATGCTGAAACTTGACCTCTCTAAGAACCATCAACACAAACACATGCAGGTACCACAGTCCATGAAGGTTTTACTTGTTGTGTGTCAGACAGTGCCATGGATTATTTAGTAGCAAATGTTACACGTGGTCAGAGTATTTATAGCACCAAACTCCAACCTGGCATTTCTTCCCCTGACTTCAGGGCAACGCTTCATTCTGACATCTTCCACAAACTCCATTCCCACCCCTGGAATCCCACTACCTTCAGAAGCTCTTATTTAAATCTGTGCATTTAATTATTCCTGCCTCTGTGGCTGTCCTTGATGGAATCTCACTTCAGGGATTCTTGCCAAACTACAATTCAATCAAGATTTAACAGCATTTTAATCCTAGTGTACCTCATATTCCCAGTACTGCTCAGCCTCCAACACACACAGATCTGACTAGGGAGGGCTCTCCCTTCCTTACACTCACTTGGAAATGGAATAACAAGCCATGCTGGGCTGAGCACAGTCCCTGCTACAATTCCATTTGCCACCTCTGCCCACTGAACCCTCACTAATGTCAGCACAGTTTCTTTTGAGTGAAATGTGTGTTTTGCAATTGCTAATTTCTGTAGCTTCCCAAATGGAGCTGTGCTAACTCTGCTGCCTTTATCTTTCTAACGGGCTCACATAGAGAAGACAACATTGAAATGCATGGAACATGCTTTTGCCTGGCACTTCATGTTAAATTGAAATTAAACTCCAACAGAAATTATTATTTGAAGGAACACTTTTGGTTCCCCATTTAATAACCAGGAGTGGAATAAGAATAAAGTCTAGGATTCAGCAACGTGGGAATTCAATGCTTACCTCTTGCTTTCACCTTGAGGTCTACAAAACATGAAACCTATCTCAAACTTCTCTGGAAAATCCACCTTTGTTCCTACTCCTGGGCTTGCAATCCCAATTCTACCTGGATTTCAATTCCTTGCAATCCCATTTCCACATGGCAAAGCGTCCCAGGATAGCTGTAACAGGGATTTAGGTACCTAGTAAATCTCTTCTTCCTGAAAAAAGCATGCGTGGATGAGACTTACCCTGTTCACATCCTGCCCTTGCATAATCCCTCCTTGTGTTGATGTTTTTGAGCAGCCCACAACTGGAATTACCACAGAAAACACAAGTATTACTGTACCAATTGCATTTACTTGTTTAATGAAAAACCATCAAAAAAGGGGGAAAAGGCAAGAGTCCCTAAGGTATAAATAGGAGTGTGTCCATCTGCTTCATCCCCAAATCTTGGCTCCAGCATGGTTTGCTACCAACTGCACCACTCCATGGACTCTGTAGCCTGCTTCAACCTCTCACACCCCCTCAGAGACATCTTGCCACTCACACATGCAAAAAGCTTGCACTGCCAACAGCTTGGCTTAAACTTATTAAAACCTCTTTGTAATAGTACCTTGGCCTGTCCATCTGCTCTCTGTGGAAAGCTGGTGATGAACTCTACCATCTTCAGGATCTTCCTTTATTCTCACATCTTTAAATCTCAGATGTACCAGATATTTCTCCATCACTCACACAAGTGACAACTTGTTATTAGATCAGTTCTGCACAGGTCTCTTAGAACTCGTGTTATGTTCTTGTCTCTCCCCCAGTATTTGACAAGACAAATAAGAGATGGCAGCAGAATTCTGAACACAGAATCACAGCTGGGGTGAAAGTCCTGAAAACCTGGAACTTTGTCCCCCATCTTTCCCTTATCCTCACCAACACTCACATCTGCACAAGTCTCCACTGCTTATAGAGTCAGATATCAAAGATAACTAAAAGTAAATAAATTACTGCACTAGAAAGAAATGGCACTCTGCAAATCAGGCCGCTCAAGTATTCTCCTACAAGAAATTCAGCAAGTTCTTCCTCAAGGAACCATCCCATTCAGCATTGTTTGACAACAACATTAAATCCACACATTTCATAACTAAGCCCTTGAAAAGTGATGGGGAGGGAGCTGTAATTTCGTAAGTACTCAAAAATTAAACACAAACCAGCTGGTTAAGTGGGTAATAGCCTTGCAAAGTGAGTGAAAGAAAGAGACTCCTCATTGCCACCCCTTCCAACTGTGGGCATTTCATATCAAAGGCCTAAGCCTCATTTCCTATTTCTGATTAAAAAAACAAGTCAGTGCAGGAGCAAGGAAACTTGCATCAGCAGGTAGGTTTAATTCTTCTTCCGTTATTATCTGTAATTCACTTGAAAGGCATCAGCTGATCAGTGGACACCAGTTAGAAACTATTCCTCTCATTTAGCTCTTCCCTATGCAAAGGGGAGTGTACACTCCAAAAAGTACTAACTTCTGGTATAAACACAGCTCCACCCTTTCCCCCCACCACCTCCAAGGGAATGTCTGTGGAAAAGAGAGATAGGGTGGAGTTTTTTGTTTTTCCTGACTTTGGTACTAACTACATTTGCAGGATTCACAGCATAACTTGTCATATGTCCCTTTTCCAGAGGGCATTACACTGTCAGCAACTCCCAAAGGCTCTTACAATGTGAGACTCACAGGAAAAAAAAATAACTCTCTTCTAACAGCCTCAAGCAAATAAAATTTCATCATTGTGAGGATGAATGGGAAACAAGTGATAATTGGAGGGGAAACAGGAGCTCTGAAGGAACAGCTACATGAGAAAGTAGTATGTAAAAAGCTCAGGATTGAAGGAGACAGTAAGGATTATGAAAGCAAATGTCAAGAGCTTGGATGGGCTCTTCAGAATCCACAACTCCCAAGTTCTATTCTAAAGTCAGGAGCTCCCTTGGGTGCAAAACTTTCAATATCTAACTAATCAACCACTAAAGATGTGTCTCAAGTCTAAAACAAGCAGAGAATGGTTTGGGTAGGAAGAAACCTTAAAGTTCACCTCGTTCCACCCCTGCCATGGGCAGGGACACCCTCCACCAGCCCAGCGTGCTCCAAGCCCTGCCCAGCCCTACCCAAGGGAAGATTATTCTCACTCCTGATGAGAAATGAAGCAAATTCATAGCAAAGTCATTCACTATAAACAGGTGGGTCCTTCATTTGTGATTAACAAATACACAGCTGAAAGCCTCCAATGTGTTTGGGAAAGCCAACAGCTTTTGAAAATAAAAAAGATTCTCTACATACCACAGTAATTTGATGGGAGCTAAAAAATTCAGGACATTGTAATGGTACAGAATAAAGCTTTCCCGCTTATGTTAACATCTGCAGATATTTAGCACTTCAGATATTTTGACATTAGGTGCTCAATAAAATTCTCCTTGTTCAGATTAGAAATGTCCAAAAAATGAAACTACTCAGATGCTGGAATGCAGTGTCAAAATATTTGGAAATCTAACAGGGATTTTTTTTCTTTGTTTTTTGTTTTTTTCTTTTTTTTTATTATGTATTGAATAGGAAGATGAACATTTAGAAATTGTTCAAGTAGTCACAGAGTGCTGATGCCAGAAAGTGCTCTCAGCAGGCTGTGGATACTTCCAACAGTGACCACACACTCCAGGAACTCCTCAGAAAACTTGATCAGTTTGATCAGGGGTAACACACGTTATGCCTGAAGCCAGAGGTTGCAGAGTGGTCAGCACAGTGATGGGAGCAGACACATCTTAGGGTGGTTTGGGCAACTTCTGGTGGGTCTTATATTGAAGAGGCCACCAGAAGCATGAGCAGGACGTGGAACATTGGAGCTACAGGAGAAAATCCTGGGATAGGTGCTGTCCAACACCTGTGACCTACATCACAAACATCAGTACTCAGGAAGCCACTTCCTGAGCAATTCCATCATGGGTGATTCACATGTTTTGATATTTTTTCATGAAATATTTTTGAAGGTAGATTTACAGAGATAGTTACCACATTTTACCACCTACTTACTAACTGGAAAACTACTAGTGAATTCACATTGCACTTAATAGTCTATAACATGTATTCACATAATTCATAATGTATCTAACAAACAAACTTTAGGATGAGAAGGTATTTTCAGAAAAAATTGTTGTGTGGAATCAAATGTTGTACTTGGTTTCGAAGGTCTCAAATGAGAGCTAAGCCACATTTTCCTAAAGGAATTACTGCACCAGTCTCCAGTAGAGAAGTACATCCCTGTTGGATCCAAACTTGAAGGGAAGGAACCTCAGTCTGCCATGCTTGCAGCACAGAACTGCCCAGCCAGTCAGAGGGCACTGAAAAAAACATCTTGGGGAGAATTTCACTGTTCACGTGGAAACCTTTGTTTTCTGACAGGAGTTGGACTGCAGTGGGCAAACATCACTGAACCAGGATTCAGCAGTACCAGCAACAGGCACTGCAATGGCTCTGACTCCCACTGTTTTCTCTTACACTCTCTCAGTTTATAAGGGGAGATGAAAAAGCTCAGTGGCAGCAAAAAGCTCTGCTGAGGAAGGAACTGAGGGACTTGAGAAATGAAGAACACACAAGCTCAGCTCCTGGAGAGAACTGCTGTGATACTACAGGAAATGTTACTTCATAATCTCTGGCTTGCATTTTCACATCATGGACAGTTCTGTGTTTTAATGGTTCATGGGGAAGAAGGGCAAGGCTTGGAGAAGTGAGGTCCCATTAACACCACTTTTAATTCCCTTCCCTTCAGAAGGGCTTTCAAACTTTCAGGTCACTTGTTTTGATGTCCTTTCTCACAGACTCATCAAATTTTGTCTTGTAATTGCATTTGCTCATTTAAGATTTTCCTGGCAGTGTTGTTCTGCATCTCTCCTCCTGGGACCAAGAAATTCTGTAAACCAGCAGTAAAAATGAAAAGAGTTTTTGCACTCTATCATACCACGAGGAAAGTCCTCATTTTCTTATGCTGCTTTGTAAACTGTAAACACATGGGCATCTAAAAAGTTTGAAAAATATCAGGATGACAAGAAAGATGCAAACAATAGTTACTACAAGTAGATCATAATATTTCAATAACTGAAACGAGGAGTTTCAGTTATTATTGAAAAAAAAAAAGTTCTCCAATTAAGCCATAACTTGAACAAGGCTTCTCAAATTTCCTATCTTACTTGCATTCTTTGGAAAGAAAAAAAAAAAAGTTAGTTTGGAATCACAATAGCATCACTTTAGAGGTGCTGAGGTTGTTCTGGGAGCTGTTTCTTGCCCAAACAGCTAAGCTGTCTACCATCAATCTGCCTCTGGGGTAAATAGGATACTGGCTACTGTCCCAAACTCAAGCAGTACAAACAAACAAGGAAGAAAGCTATGCTATATTTGTAAAGTAAAATAAGACCTTGCCTGGCTGGAGAGCTCCAGGGCAGTGCTGAGCCCCTGAACTTGCTGGGGACACTTCTCCTCTCCCAAGAGGTTGCACTTGCCTTTGAACTTTCAGCCATACAGAAAAAAAAGGCTGAGTTGAAATGTCAGCATCATCTTGGATTCAAATCAATCAGCTTGATGCATGATTGCAATGGCTAAACCACTTCACCCCTGCACTGCCCTCATCCATATGTTCTTTATATCAGCAGTCAGCAGACTGGGTGGCTCAGTGCATTCATTTCCTGTCCTAGGCTTGGGCTCCACTTTAAACAAAACAAAAACCCCCTGAAACTGGAAAATAAAAGTTAGTATCTAGTGGCAGTTATATTCACCAGACTGGTTTGCATCAAGTCTTTTTCTCCATCCAAGGAAGTTGCAAGAAACCTTTTGGGAAGGCCTGGTACAACTGGTGATTTTTGACTGTCATCTATCAATGAGCAGGTCACAGTTCTACAAACCAGTAAAGGAACTGGAGATCTTTCAAATACTGACATACCTTGGACTGAGTAGAAAGCAAGGAAAAAGGAAACAGGTTGGAAACAGGTTAATTTACCTCAGTAAATTAATGGCCCACTGAGAGCAAAATCTGCATCCACCTCTAGAGCTGGGCTTCCTCCAGACAATGCTGCTCTTTATCAGCTTCAATGCAGGAGTTAGATTCCCAGGATAATTTAAATCTAAAAATGTGCAGCTTTTAGCATTAATGTAGGTGCCTTTCAGCTGGTGACAGTTGAGTGTTACTGTCTCCAGCTAAACTTACCAGGATGGAGCCACTCCAATGATTGAATTGCATTTAACAGCTTACTCCAGCAGAGAGGAGTTTTCCCATTGATGGTGTGTTACAGCAAGCCAGTCTCATCAGGAGTCTGTCAGATTTGGGGCTAGACACCCACACTGAATTGCTGCTTTTGCAAAATAAAATCTGACCTGCCATTTGGGAGATCACAACAAGTTATGATATCAGAAATAGCTGCAGCCTCTGAATGGCTTCCAATTCTTTGACTTCTTCCATTGGTTCACCCTCTCCCTGTCCTGTCTTCCATCATAGGATGCTAAAAGAAATAAATTTTAAAAGGGCAAGGAAGGCTTGATATAAGGACAGCTAGTAAAAATAATCTATCCTCCAGATATGCTACAGTGGTTCCTCCAAAGACACTGTTCCAGAACAGCACAAAAAAGGAGCAAATATTAACTGTGCTCACTGGGAGTTAAAGAAGGAACTAACAGATCTTATAGACAGATTTATATCATCAGGATGCAAAGACTACCATCAGCCATGCCCATGCACACACAACTCCCAGAACTCTTCTGTGTGCTCAATCAATCCATTACCTGCTGGCTTAATCCATCCTGCTGAGGGAAACACAACCCTACTGTTCCAGACCCATTGGGAAAGGAAGTGTTTCCCTTCAGTCTCTGGAACCAGGAGATGTTGCAGTGGAAGCTCAGAGCCACTGCAGCTGCCATTCCTTTGGCAGCAGTGGCTGTCAGAGGACAGGAGGATTTGCAACACAGCAAGAAAGCAAGTTAAAAATAGTGCAGGGCCAGGCTGCCTCCAGTCATACCTACCTCACATCAACTTCTAAAGCACCAGCTGCACATACAAGTGAAATGAAATACTGAGGAGAAATCTAACTACCAAAAAAAGATGAAAGCATTTTGAGGTTCTGCCCTGCAAATTCACTGTGGCTTCATCACCGCACTGTTTTTGTTTTGCTTCGGTTTGCTTTAGTTTTCTGTTTCCTTTTGTCTGCTTTTTCCAGGAAGAACTCACACAGAAAAGCATCCCACCCTCTCAGAGGAACCCAACCTGCAGTAGGGGAGAGCACAGAAAGGAAGGAGTACAAAAGGCCTTATATTGGGTTGCCAAAAACCCTAAACCAGCCTTTTAGCCTTTTTTACTTTCATTTCCAAGTGACACTAACATTAGGAATTAACATAAGGAGTAAGTAAATATTTCCATTTTAAAATTGACAGCTTGAAGGGCCATGCAGACCACTACCACCAGTATTTACACTAAAAACAAAGTGGCACAACCCTGCTGCACTAGAAAGGGGTCTTTTTTTATTTTCCTCTTTCATTCAAGGATATGGGACTGTCAGTAGCACCAGATGTTTTAAAAGAGGAAAAAAAAGGTAAAAAGAATCTCACACATGAAAGTAAGAGCTTACTACTGGCTTTCTTCTCACACTCCACAGACCATATCCAAGCCCAAAAGAACAGTTCCACCTTGAAAAGTAACTGTATAAAATTGTCACCTCGTTCCACAGACCTGCTCCTGCGAGATCGCTGCCGGCTTTCTCAAACAAGCTTATGTTGGCTTTTTATTTGCACTGAACTCTGCAGAGACAGATCTGGCACTGCAGGAGGGAGCTGGAATCTCTCCTTTGCACCAGCAGCACCTCTGAGCTGCAATAACTCACACCTGTGCAAACCTACAGGCACGAACAGGCTGCACACAGGGGCTCCTCAGGTCACCAGGCACATCCCCAGCCAGCTACACTGCAAGTGGCAGCTCTGCCACCATCCCCAGTTCCCATTTCCTTGCAGGGACAGGTAAAAACTCCAGCTGCACACAGCAGCTTCTCTCTCAGGCTCACTTCTTTTAGCATTATGTTAAAATGTAAAGCTCTCTCCTGCAGACTGCAACTTTGGGCAGCTTTGCCACTTTGTAAGACTTTTCTGGAGCTTCTGGGAAGCTATTGTTTCCTCAGCAGCCTGGAGCCAGCTGCTGTCTGCAGCCATCACTCTTTGGGACTGTAACGAGACAACTTCCTAGTCAGAGATTTGCCTGAATTGTGTGATTGGTATTAAGATATCACAGCACAAAGACAACAAGTACAAACAGCAGACTCAGAGATATTGGACACCTCCAATGACTTTTCAGCAGCCAGAGACAGGCTGTGTTGTCCTGATGCAAATGAACTATCCAGGCTTAGTTTCTCCCATTCATAAGCTGTGAACTCTCAAGTCAGGTTCAGCAGATGCCTTAATGCCTAAACCTGAAACTTGGTGGAAAAGCAGGACTTGTTTCAAACCCCCAGAAGTGATGGTTAAAGTAGAAAATGTTAGGAAGGAAAATGTAAAACATGCCTTATTGTGATAAAAAAAGGAAAATACTTTTTCCTCTTGCTCTGGCAAGAGTCCTGTGTTTTCCTCTGTGTGGACAGAACTGTGTTTTCATATGTTTCATGCTCTGTACAACATGAATGTTGCACTAATAAGTCAAGGAGCAGGTAGAAAGGGAAACCAAAGATATTGATTCAAAGCTCTGTGGGAGCACACATTATTTGTGTCCAGACCTTAGAGGCATAAAACATTCAGAAGCAGCCAGCCAGGGACCAGCTCTTATTGGAAACAGCAACTGATGGTGATAACAGGGACAGGGAGAAGATAGCACATTTTCTGAACACAACAGGGATGGCAAGCATGAACATATCTCTAAACAGGTCATCCCTGATTCCCTTTGCTTTATTTCTTTCCCCTTCCCTGTTTGCAGGCATTCAGAATGATGTTTTCCAAGACCACCTTTCAGAGCTCGTGTGTGGCATTCAGATAACGATGGGGAGTGAAGGGAACAGGTGATTTGTTCCTGTGTTTAAGAGGTGTAGAGCACATTAAAGAACAAACCCCAGCTCAAGGCAGCCAGTCCATCCTTGCTGCTCCAGAAGGACAGAGGCATTGCTGGATAACTCACCCTCCTCACAGTTGCTCCCTGTGAAGCCAGGACAGCACCTCCACTCCAGCGTGGTCACAGTTCTGTAGGACATTTTGTACGTGGGCCTGATGAGAGTCCTGTAACTAACACAAACAAGGAGTCAGCAGAATACAGGGACCTACTTGAGGACAGTGTTGCTACTAATTCATAGCACAGCTTCCTATATGGATTTATCCCAGAGCACCCAGCCAACCCCAGCTACAGAAAAAGGAGTCACACACAATATCAGCAAGAATTTATTAGAGCCTGGATCTGATTCATTCAGCTTTTATTTTCCTCCTTAAGCCCTCATGCTCTACTGGCTCTTCCTCACACCTCTCCTCCCACAGGTACCACCAGCAGCTTTGTGGAGATCTCACCACTACAAAGTCCTGCAGGTAGCAGAGATGATGACTTGTTTCCCACACTCTCCCTTCATGTGGACTTCTGTGACATTGAATAGAGGATGGCAGTAGCCTTTCCTCCCTCAGCAGTAATAGTTTCCCATCTGCCAGGTGCCTTTCCTTTCCTCACCACTCAGACCTGTGTACCAACACACCAACGTGACAGCTACATTAGTGACCTCCATGGAACCTTTTTCACAGCTCTCTGACCTGTGCCTCAATTCTCCCCCCATCTGAAATAGGCTCACACTCTTCTGGACCACAGCCAGGTTCTGCAGGACAGGTTTGTGAGCTCTGTGAGCAGCACAGCATCATCAGGGTCCAAATTGCAGCAGGAGCACTGCCATGTCCCTCTGGAAACCAGAGGGTGACCTGGAGACACAGCAGGGCTGTGCAAGGCACCAGTGATTCTGAAGTCAACCCAAAACAGACAGTTGCATAAGTGACAACTTTTCCTTTAAAACAGCAGCCTGTCAAAGCTGGCAACTCAGAGTTTTCCCAGTATACAGCCAAACAAGTCACTGCTGCTATTCATGAAGCTAAAAGCAAACACAGAAGTTGTACTCTACAAGCTCCCCTCAAAATTCCTACCCTTATTTAACAGCCAAAAGATTCTGGCACACACAGGGAGAGTCTGAAGCTTTGGGATTACAGTGTTGCAGGCTGCAGCTTATGCTTGTCTCTCTGAGCCAGGCAGACACAAGCCCTGAGCATCCTGTCCCTGGGGAAGAGGCTCCTCCTGCTGAGAGCCAGCAGGAGCCAGAGCACTGCCCCGGGCTCAGCTGGGCACAGGGGAAAAGCAGAGCTGGAGGTTGCATGAATCTTACCAAAACTGCTCCAAGGGGAGGCAGGTGTACACCCAGGACAGCACTGCAATGACTGGTAGCTACTCCAAAGAGCAGTAACAAAGGCTTGCCAGGAGAGGCTGCCCATGTGTGTCTTGGAAAGAAGGGAGCAGCTCAGTCGTGGTTAGCAGAGTCTTTGGGAAGCTAATTTCTCAGGAAGCTGTTTGCTGATGATTTGTGCCAGCTGCCTAACACAGAAACTCAGTTCTCCTATAGCCACTGGAGAGGGGGGGCTGCACAAGCTTCCTCCTGAGCACGGGGCTGCCTGCCCTGGGAACAGCCTCACCCAGAGACAGGAGAGCAGGCTGTCTCCTGGGAACATGATGTCCTCACCCTTGGAGCTGCCAAAAAGCACACCAGTCACTGCTAACACCCACAGCTGTGATCCAGGCTGGTATGGGCTGGACAGAGCCTGCTCATCCCACCTATTTCTTTGCTCTTCTGCATCCAGTGGTGTCCAGGAGTCCACAGTCACGTGTGAGTTTGAGGAGCACGCTGATGTAGGTAGACCTTCAGTGCTTTTTCACAAAGAGACCTAAGGCACAAAGACTTTAAGTGTCTTGCTGAGGGTCTCTCAGAATAGCTCTGGCAAAGCCCAGGAATTGAACCCAGGTCTCCCAGCTCCCAGTCCTGGCGCTGGACTCCAGACACGTTTCCACACATAAGCCCCAACCATCAGTCAGAAGTTCATGACTTTGTCACTAACACCACAGCTGGATCTGACCTTCAGATGAAAGTCTGCAGCCTTGTTACCAGTGTCCAGAGCCAGCGTGTCTCCAACCACACCGTGATTTTAAAACCATGTTTCTGCCAACACCAAGATGTTAAAACTCTTTCAAACTTCATTATGAAGTGTGGAGAGTGGCTTGAGCCAGACTGGAATCTTGGCAGCAGTTCTGTGTCGGGGAAGTAGCTCTAGTTTAATCCTCAAATGAGGGAAGACTTCTCAGGGCATGACAAGCGTGGAGCTCAGCCGTCCCAGCCTACCACCCACCCTGAATTCCCTGGAGATTCCTGATGTGTGCAGCTCTGCTCAGCATCGTGCACTCAGGCATCTGAAGTGGGCCCAACTTGCAAGCTCAGTTCGTTCTGAAATTGCTCCATTCTTCGTAGCATCAATTTCCTCAATTTTGTGACATGGCATCAAGGTCGGCTGTGACCTTTGGCATCACATCATCCAGATTTCTGACTGCTATTCCAGGAGGGAGACAAAGAAAGCACCTTTAGCAAAGCATTACCACCATCTCATATTTGTGGTGTTGCAGCTGAAGGAGATGAAAAAAAATATATGGAAAAGGAGAGGGAAGGAAGATACCTGCTAAAGATCAGAAGCCCCTGAATGAAAATGTGTGGAAAACACAAGAGGCAGAAAAAAAGATTGGTAGCAAAATAGAGAAGCCTTTCCCTTGGATGTCACTCAAGCCACAAACACTGGCACAGAAATTGGCCAAAGCAGAGTGGAAGAGGTTTGGAGGAGCCACAACCTTGCATTGCTTTGCTCCTCAGGGAGCCAAAGGATGTGCTCAGCACACACAGCTCCCTTCAGCAGAACTCCAAGCACTTCATGGAGAAGCCAACTACCAGGATCTGCCACTCCACCTCAAGAGTCAGGAGTCCTTTCCAGGGATTTTGCTGAGGCTTCACAACAATATCCCAGGGAGTGGGGCAACTCCCAGGGAAGAGCCCAGGAAGCTCAACCAGCAGCCACTGCTGTTCCTAGACCAGAGCCAACACGTGGCTGTTCTTGGAGCTGCCTGATCCCTGTAGGAGCTACACGAGTTCTCCACACACGATTATCATTTGGGAAATAGCACCTCTTGCTTGGGGCTCTAAGTGACTGCCAGGGAAGTGGTAATTTGGGGAAAGAGCATGAGCTGACTGCTGAACTGATTTGGGAGTACAAAGCTATAAGCACTGGAGAGGTCAGGACACACCAAGGGATGGCAGCCAACAAGTCTCACTCCTCAGCACTCAAGGATGTGTCCCCCTTGCTTGCAAGGAAGTGTCACTGAACACAACAGGCAGGCATGACACAAGAAAGGGGAAGAGTGTCACATTCCTGGATCAAAACCTCAAAAACCAGGTCAAAAGAGGCAGGCGTGATCTCTGCCATGACCCAAGCAGCACAGCCTGTCACACACAGGAAATACCTTCACCCTCCCTGGATTTCCCCTGCCCTTTGACACTCACAAACAAAGCTGTTTGTGCACAAAGACCACGTGAGAAGGAAGGCGTGAAACTCATTTCCACATCACAAGAGAAGGTTTTGTTACTCTGATTCACTGAGCCATTGCACTTTGTGCCCAAGGAGACCTCAGTGACCCTCAGAGGCTTCCATTCATCTTTATTCAAGCCCCAGGTTGAAAGTTTCACCATCACTTCCTGATGGGTTTCAGGATCACAAGAAGAATGAACTTGCCTTTTTGACTGGCAAAGAATCCAGAAACCAAGGAATCCAAGCTCTGTTTTCCCTACTTCTCTCATGGCACTGAAGCCAGGTATGAACCCCGTGGGTCCAACCCCAAACATATAACTGCTATATTGTCTTCCAGAGACCTTCATCTTCATTACCAGTGCATCAAAAGGCATTCAGAACAAGCTTGTGGTAGTTCCTCTAACTCTTGGTACCAATGCCCTGATTTACAGATATGCCAAAACCCTGCAACTCCCCACAGAAAATCGGAGTGTTCTGAAATCTGATTTCAAATCCATCAGGTTAAGTTACCAAAAGTCAGGTTAACCATATCAAAAAGCACCTGGAAAGAAGGGAGTTTAAGAGCTCAGAGAAGCTATCAAATATATATTTGGTTCCCAACACCACCACACCCACACAGACCATCACAACCATCCTCTCAAAGCCTACCAGACACTGACTACACCAGGCAGCTCCTCTGTGTGACACAGACAAGACAACTTCATCTCAGACCAGTGCCACAGCTATTGCAGGGACAAGAAGCACCTTTGCCATCACATTTGCACTCACAGGCATGGCAGAGTCCATCACTGTGCTCTTTTTTTCCGGCAGCCCCAGCTCTTCCAGCTTCTCTGTCACAAACACAGTACTTCCCCAGGGAAGAATGTAACCAGAGGAGTTTCAAATATGCTCCTGCAGACACTAGAAAAAAAAAAAACAACCAACCTGCAGCTGCAGGAGTGATGGAGCTCACTGTGTCTTCTGCCTTTGCAAACAGGGAGGAAGAAGATTCTGTTTAGCTCTGAACATGACTGGTTCAAACAACTTTGCAAAAGACTAAACCCAGGAAACAAACTTATCTACCTGCCATGCCCTGCTGTCCACAGCAATACTTGACAGTCTGTCAGTCCCAAGAAAAAAGGCCAAGGACACAGGGACAGATGTTTCTAGGCTACCACAGAGTAATCATCAGCTCCTGCCTTTACTAACAATCAGATGTCAGTGCTATTGCAGAGCAGCACTGCAGCAGGGAGGAGGAGTGCTCAGAGAATGTCTGGGCAAGATCAAAAGGCCTCAATCAGCAGCCTGAGCACAACCCCTGAAGCAGGTGACCCTCCACCTGTGCCCAGCCAGCTCCACACAGCCATTGTTCAAAGCTGAGAATGCCCCTTTGTGCTACAGCTCTAATCCTACACACCCAGGGCCTCTGTCTGTCCTGTTTGTAGGAGCACTGCTCATCCTGCATTTATATCCCATGTGTGCTACAGAGAGCAGATGCCTTTTTCCAAGCACATTTCTCTCCAAGATGTGGAGTTGTAAGGGAATTAAACACATAAAAGAGTTTATGTGTAACAGGACTTCAAATAGCAATCCTAATGCACTAGAATAAGCTCTGGGATTTATTATTCAATTGACTGGAAAGCAAAAAAGAGAGAAGGATTTCCCTGTGGCATTACTAGCTCTGAAACTGAGGGGAAACATCGTCTACAGGCCAATCTCCTGGGTGACAGATCCCCAACTTCTCCTACTGACCCTGTAGCAACAGAGTTTTCAAAAGCACAGAAGACCAAATTGGATGAGCCTGCAGAATTCCTTCTTTGTTATTCTACAAACTAGCTTGTAAAATCCCTCCGGGAGCAGTAATGTGTTCAATTTAAATGAAAAGAACAAAAAAAAAAAAAAAAAGAAAACCCAGCATTCAAAAACACCAAACAAGAATGATCCATGCAAGATGTGTAGCCTGCTTACATTAAATGCACAGAGCATTTGTGATAAGCCAAACCAGCCACAATACTGAAATAAAAAACCAGACAGTGACAGGCAGCTGGAAAGGGCATCACAGCCCAGATTTGCTGTGTTGCAAGAACACTCTTCCTTCCATCTCTCCCACCTCTGACTGAAGTTTAAAGGCAACAGATGAATAACTTGATGTTTGGAATTTCAATGACTTTTATCAAAGTAGGAGACCAGGTAAACCCATCCCTGTACAAGCCAGCTGTGGGTTTCCTGGAAAATCTTCAAAGTCTCTGAAGGCAGAAAATGCTGCAGACTCAAAAGCTAAAGTGAGACAGCTCTGTGACCATGGAGCACAGCAAAGCATAGCAGGATAAAAACTCACACAGCCTTGCTGGGAACATTCATTTTGAAGGATGGGACAAGTAGGAGAGGAGCTGGAATATCCTGCCACAAATGAAGAACATTTCCAGAGATGAGATGGGGATTTTCCAGAGATGAGATGGGGATTTTCACAGCAACAACAGTTTGAGCAGAAAGTGTTTGTCTTCTAAAGGCTGTAACAGCACATGATCTGCCAAGGCCATTTATCCCATCCATTTACCTCCCAAGACACTGCTTTACTGATCACAACAATCATACACAGATATTCTAATCAAAAGTAGGCTGATTTTGGCCAACTAGAGTATAGTAAGAAGCTGCCCTATTGTGCCATAAAACACAGTAAGACAAAAGCAGCACAGTTCTCATCTTACAGGTGAGGTAGCATTGCTGGTCTGAAGGCACAGGAGGTCACCAAAGCTCCAGCAACTGAATGCAGGTCTCAAATCCTTTCCTGGCCTTCAAGACCACCCTTCTCAGTGAGCCTTGAGGAGTGCAGTGCCCTAAGCAGGGCAGGACTGGCCATCACCCTGCAGCTGCTGCAGCAAAAGCATTGCTGAGGAGAAGGGTCACAATTTGGATGCCTGGGTTTACTGGGAGCTGGGGACAACCATCCAGGCAGTAGAGAACCAGAGATTAGGTTGCCATTGAAACCCCAAGGTAGGGACTTTGTTCCTTCCTTCAGAGAGACAACTGGCACTGAGTTTGAAGCAGCCCAGGAGCTGCAGGCAGGCTGCTGGAGAGCTGCCCCTCCACCCCGGAGCATGACACAGCCTGTGGCACACAGGAGCCAAAGCCTTCACTGCACAAATGGAGAGAGTTCAAGAACAGATCTGCTGAGGGAAATCCTCCAGCCAGACTGCTCCAGAGCAACCCAGCACCCAAGCTAAATGAAGAGTCTGGGGTGGAGGCAAGAACAGAGCAGCTCGTCCCAGCCCAGCCAAGGTGACAACACTCCTGCTAGAGCAGCTCCACTGCAGCTGCCCAGGAGCAAGTGAATGGACAGCAAGGACATCTCACAGCCAGGGCTGCAGGGCTGGCATCTCACAGATACTCCTCTTCAAAGGCTTGACCCTGAGCTGCAGTTTGTGCAGGAAGGGAAAGAAACCCAACACGAATGAATGGGACACAGGAAAGGGATTAAATCCTCGTCTGGCCCCAGCGGTGTCTGCTTGTGAGCGCAGTCTCTGCGGCAGAGAGCCCCTCTCAGCTGTCACCAGGTCTGAGAGATGCCTTTTTCCTTGGCTGAGGTCCCTTTTGCTAGTGAGCAGCCTGATAACGAGTGCTGGCAGAATGAAAGCTCTCCCAGATATGGCTGACTCCCTGTAAACAAGGAGATGAAAACAGTTTGTTTCAAATCACAGCTGGGAGAAAAACTACAAAGCCAAAATGGTGCCAATGGCTTACTGAGGTTTTGCATTGCTTACAGTCACACAAAACACTGCTTCAATTCATGCTCAGGCACCACAAATCTCCCTAGAGGAGAATAGGAGAAGGCCAAAAGACACTTCAAATTTACTTTTCTAGCAAAAGAAAAGCGGATATATTTATATGACCTGAACAACTGCAGGGATAGAGAGAGGAAGAACATTTTTAGCCATTACCAGACTTGGAACAAGCCTGACCTTGCCTCAAGCTAGACTTCCAGAAATCCCAAAAAGAGAGGCTGGTACAGACAAGGTAAGGAGGAAACAGAAACAAGGAGGTCATCCAAGCTGGGTTTTGTGCTCTGATCATCTTCTGCAGGGATTTTCAGAGATCTGTCAAAGGAAGTTGTACAGCTTGGTGGCTGATAAATGCTTACAAGCCCCTTTGAAACCAATTTCTTAACAGGAAAGGCACTACACTGCCTTGTGACTTTGGGAACTGTTTTTCTTGTTTCTATCCTTTATACATAAGGAGTTTGCATCTGAAAACAGGAGGTGGGGTTTACCTGAATTAGGAGAGAGATTGGTGTTTCCTAAAAAGACAATACTCATTTTGGTGAGAGAGGAGGAAAAAGTATTTTTAAAAAATAGTTTTAGAACTTCAGCTTTACTCCAAGAAAAAAGAAAGCCACTTCAAGCATCCCTGTGGGCTGGCAACAAAACAGTGCTAGGCTGCTGTGTGCTCAGAAAACAACATCTCAATCACACAACCTGGCTCAGGGTACCAAACATTGTCCACAGCAGCCACAAAAATCCATGGTTTTAAGCAGCTGTTGCTCATTCTCTTATCAAAGTCAGGTGCATTGCTGAAAACAAACTTATAGAAGACGTCTTGGCTGGGGCTAACTTATCCAACAGCCCATTCAACTCTCGGGATCTCAGAGGATCCACCTTTGTTGTTACTCTTTCTTGGGGCTCTCCCTTTCAGACAGTGGCAGTAGGGGAAATTATCAAGGACCTGTTTTACCTCTGATGGTAAGTGGATGAGCTCCAGCATTTTGTCAGCAGCTTTCTGAGAGGTCCTTGGGAAAGAGGTGCAGGGTGTTTCTCTACTTTATGCAAGAATGTCATACAATGTGTGGCTAGAGGACAGACATTACAGGCATTTCCCTGGAAGAGTTCCATCCTCTTGTCTTGCATTTCTTCCCAGCTCAAAGGGAACACAGCATTGATGTCCTCCCATCTCCTCTGCAAGGTTTCTCCATAGTGACCATCTTCCAAAAATGCAGCTCCTGTTAGCTGAGCTTTCATCAGCTGAGATCTTGGATATTTAATAACCCTAGCTTCTTTCCATGATATTTTCACACAGAAAGAAAAATTGAGATGTCTGCTGCTGTTTTGCATTGTCTCCTAACAATTGGACTCATCAGGCAAACAAACCAAACTACATTTGAAACTGAAAATGTTCCATGAACAATGTCACAACAGCACACACTACTCCTAAAGTCTCTGGGTTAATGTAAGAATCAATGGCATCAATCAACTGCAGGGGCCCACAAAAAGAATTTTTACTAATAACATGATCAAATGTTTGGTTCTTATGAAATTCCAGTTGTGCTAACAACAAAAACCAAGATTTTTGGCAAGTTTAGGAGACAAGGTGAAAGCTCACAAGTTTCTAATGACAATTATGTGCCTAAAAAGCCTGGGAAATTAAAAAGCTTCAACAGAAGTTTGGCCATGACAGTGTAAAATATGAAGTGTTTCAATCACAGCCTTGCATAAAGACCAAAGAGACACCAAAGCAAATATATTACAAGTGAAAAAACTGAGACTGACCACTGGCCAAATGGAAACTGGAGAACCAACAGTGGGAACAGCCCCATGCAAGATGTGAATTCTAGATGAAGTGTCACAAGAACAGGGAGGTGGGTCCCAGCCTGCAGTCACCTTCTGGCCAGGTTATCAACTACAGGAGGACCTCAACCAGTGCCCTGTGAGTGAATTGGTAACAATAACAATAAAATGGCTGAGCTCTTTGAGCTAAGTTATGGCTTGTCTACTCGGGAAATTGTTTTAGGAGCTAGGTGCAAATTTAGAGCACAATGGCTTTTTTGCCCCAATTCCCAGATGGGTGGGTAACACTATTCTGCTCTGAGAATGCCTTTCAGAGAAGGCAAAGTACAACAATGCAAAGACATTTTACTGAAAGGTGGTAGCTGGGGACAGCTATTTCACACTTTTTTTTTTTTCCTTCTTACATGTAGGTTCCAAGACTATAAATGATCGAAAGGCAAAGCAGGCTCACGGCAAGTTTTTGACACGTAGCTGTTTTTCAGCTTTGTTTCTTGTCTGAGGAGAGGGCATTCTGTTTTGATGTATCTTTAAAAATCCAGGAAGACTAAAGAAATTCCACCCTGAAAGATACAGGGCACACTACCTTTGTCCCTCATGGCCTATAAGGGATTTTATCACAGCTTTCCAGTGTATGGGATCAATATTACCACTACAGCCCTGAGTATGGGGACTTGATACCAACAAGTCACACAGAACCCTTGATCCAGCATCCCTTTCACCCTGTCCAGTCACACTGAACTTTTATCTGCTTTCATGGCTGACCAGCAGCAGCCTCCTGTGTGGAGAAGCACAAACTGGCACTACAGCCTGAGCTAAACTGTTTCACATAACTTGTCCTAAAACTGATGTCTTTAAATTGTACTATCTGTCCCCACTCTGAATTTTCTGCACTTTTGTAAAGGTAACTGATGTTGCCACATAACTTCTACAATAGAAGTTGCTTAATGAAAGAAATAACTTTATGTTTCAAGCATCTTGTGTAAGATTATTATCACCCAAATAAATAGGCATTAGGTAGGTGGAGAATGTATATTAGACAGGTGGTTTCATGTAAACTTTCCTGTATTAAAAAAAAGTAATATTTTACCCCTTGGTGTTCTTCATTTGTGGGAACCTCCACCTTGCACAGCATAAACAATGTCTCACTTCTAAATTAAACCCTGTCTGTGTTTAGAAAGCTCCTAAAATGGGAACAATGCCACTCTTACCTTCACCAGTGGTTACCTGCAGTTATCACTAATGGTGCTCTTCAGCCACAGCACCCCAAGGCAGGACATCCCACCTGACCCTCTGATCTCAGCCCTCCCTGCAGCACTCACCTGCCAACCAACCAAAGTGGGAGGGCAGGAAGATTTGGGCAACGTGAGACATGAAGATTTTTACCTCACTAGGTTGGCACAAGGTCCTGGCCACCGGCAGCTCTGATACACTCTCTGGATCACCGTTTCTGACCCGTTCTGCACCTGGCAGGAGACTGTCCTTGTGACCGTGTAGTGACACCAGTGCCTGCAGAGAGAAAGGACACATTAGAGAGCCCCAGGGAGACACCCAGTGAACCAACACACACCAGACTGCAGGAAAACCAGACCAAGGATCTGGGGGTGGGGTGGTTTCTTCTGCCAGCCATAGCCACGCTGACTTGCAGTCTTCACTTCTCACCCCACCCTCTCCTTCCAATAGCTGCAGAAAGATTCCAGCTCCTGCCAACCTGAACCACAGATCCAGTAATGCCTCTTGCTTGGTTGTCAGAGGCCAAAGTTTTACAGTGCATAATTTAGTTTTGTGACTTATCAGAAACAATAGGACTTGAGGAAAAAAAAAAAGAAGTGTTCCAAATCTCCTGATAGTCAGCTCCCATTGTACTGGTCTTAATTCCATCCTGCTTCTTATGGTATCATTCCCCAGCCTCCCACCATTCTGAATGACAGCAGAGTTGGAAAATTCTGCTTTTTGGTGTGGTGGAGCTCTCTGTCAGCTGAGTGTGAACAAGTCCTGTTATTGTCCTGCTGAGGTTACTGCCTAAAAGTGGGCAGGGGAGAATGCAGGGGAGGGAGGGATGAGTGTCTCACACTGTTTCAAGAGAGACAGACCCCTCACTGCAAGGTGTATGAGACAGAAGGAACTGCAGTGTCAGCACAGGAAATTCACACCTAGAGACCCTTCTCTGGGGGGGAAAAAAAAAATCCAAAAAAGTAAAAAAAAAGTTTAGGTTCCAGTGACATGCTTGAGGGGGTAACAAAAAAGGATACTTTCATTTCCCCCTTGCAAGCATTGCTCATCTTTGCCAAATACTGGTTCACGTTTTTGTGAATATTTTGGTGTGGAGTGTTTTGTGATGCTTTTGAACATCAGTGTAGTTACCAAAGGTTTGAGAATCACTTTCCTACTGACTGGGGATCAGAACTGGGGTCACTGTGGGACGTAGAGACACCAGCTTGTGCTCCAAAACACACCCAGTGCTTTTGTAAGCATTCCCTGCTGAACCAGAGCCAGAGTCCTGACTCCTCATCTATCTTAAAGCAAGAGCCCTCAACAGAGCTGATCCCTTCAGGCACCACAGTGACTCCCCAACCTTGCACATCAAAAATCAAACTGGAAACACACCTGCACATCCCCTTCTCCTTCCCTAAACCATCTCCTCTATGTCAGTTTGATTTCTCCAGAACATGCCATTTACAGCATTTGCTGCTTCTTTCCCCTTTTTGCATTCCCCTCCCATCTCCACAGGAATCCCTGCTCTCTGGATAGCTCCCATTTCCATGAATAGGAGGCACACATGCCAGGCCACATGGGGCCCGCGGGCTGCTCGCTGACCCTTGGGCTACAGCCGGCCAGGAACGCTGGCACACCCAGGGAGGGCTGGCTCTGTGCCAGGGCAACGGGCCCAGCAGCAGGGACAGGGCTCAGCTTTCCCTGGGACACTGCTCCTGCTCACCAGAAACCCCCCTGGCACTCCTCAGCAGCGAGCATGGAGCACACCTGAGTGGGCAGGGAGCTTTCACAGAATCACTTATCTCAGATTTGTCAGGGATCTGTGGTGTGTAAATAGGGATTAGGCACTCGAGTACCCAAATGTCTCTGCTGACATCTGCAGCACCAAAACAATGCAGAAAACAAGGGGGCAAAAGAAAGTTAATTAAGCTTCAGATCACTGATGACATCAGATCTTTTAATGGGCTCAACACAACTTCCACACAAAGTTTAGGAAGCAGGACCAGAAGAAACAACAGGAGCTAAAGGCTGAAAATGTGATAATGCAAAGTAAAGTTTTCTTTTACATTTCACTTGCACACTTGGTGCAATCAGCCATTTGGTCTCTCCAGCCTTAGTCATGGGGTTTGTCCAGACAGGGCTAATATCTCCTCATGCCATGGGAACAGCCAGCTGAGCATGGAAGGAAAAGCAGCCAAAAGAAAGGGTGAGAATGGGAGGGGTTGGGAAAATCCCAGCCCTGCATTATTTACCCTGAACATGTTTTTAGCCCAGTGCTTCCAGCCATAGGAAGGACAGCAGTTGTGCCTGAGCCTCAGAGCAAAAGCATTTCAGAACAGCTAAAACAACCTGCACATGCACAGAACCTGCCAGCATAATGGCAGAATAGTGTGTCCTGAAATTATGAAAATCAAAACTTCTCATTAAGATGTGAGGAGTGAAGGAATTGTTCTCACTGCAGCAGTATCCACACTAGCAACATGTAACAGAGCATGAAGGGGCATAAATACTGGAAACAAATTCAGAACAGTTACTGAACATTTTAAATCAGAGTATAATTGTCAAGGACTTGGGTGCCTCTCCTCATGTTAACATCATTTTTTCTGGCTTGTCAATGAAATCCAAATAAATATTTAATTACATATGTTATGCTTTAACTGTTATGCTTGTATATGTGTCCCTCTGGCCTTCTCCCAGAGTCAGCTGGGAAGAAGTGCTGTTTACAGGGTACATGGATTATGCTACACTGATCATTTCACACTAATATTGATTTTGCTGGGCTTAGGAGACAACTCATCCCACTTTCTTGGGTACACACACAGATGGAAAAAAAATATAAAAATCAACTGCACTCTGAAAAAACCCTTCATATCTGATGCTGAAATTAGACAGCTTCATATTCCTGAAGGGAAATGAGGTGAATGAAGGCAAACACCACCACACATCCCAGAAGAGAGAGGCAGGTGATAGGGGCAGACTCTGGAATTGCCAGAGGGAATCTGGCAGCTAATCTGCTCTTGTTAATGGACAATGGCAGCTCAGAATTGCAACTCCTAAGGAGAGAATTGAAGCTAATCATTACTCTCTTTAGACTTCCCTTGCATAGACATAAATTTAATGTCATCTTGGTCCTTCAAAGAATATCTTCAACCAGTTTGGGAGTCTGGCACTTCATGTGTGGCTCTGGAGGTGGCACTGTGCAGGCTGCCTACATCAAAAACTGCAAGAAACATCGATTATTCTAAGCTACACACAAGGCTGAATCTACCAGGGCTTCTATTCAGAGGGTGCTGCTGCAATGTATAATTTTCTTTCCAAACAAGCCTCAAACTGCTGTTATCTGAGTAGGTCTCATATTTTTAACAGCTTATTTTAAGGACCAAGTAGAGCAGGTACACACATCCCCTAGCAAGTCCAAGGAATCTGGCAGTCAGGTTGTAATTTCTGCCTGGGAACAGCCTTTCATGGGAGAGAGAGGTGCTGAACAGAACTTGTTACAACCTCGTGACAGCGCCTTGGACAGCAGTTGAAGATAAAAGCTGCTCCCATTCTACAGCACATTGGGGTGGGGACAAACCCAACACCTTCCCAGGTTTATTTCTTCCCATGACCTGCTCAGAGACCTGTTATAAAAGGAATCAATCACTGCAGGAAGTGAGAAGCTTCCCCGAGGCTCTCCGTGCTTTGCTTTCCTTGCCTGAAGCCATCACCTGGGTTTGCCAGGCTGAACAGGACTGACAGCTCATGGCAGGGTAACAGACCCTTCACTCAAATCCAGGGACAACCTTTCACCTTCCTGAGCAGGAGCACAGAGAGCAGTGACAGTGATAAAGCACCACATTTATCACCCCATCTCTAAAGCAGAAACACCAGCGTGGGCATAAAAAACCAAAAAAGGCAGAGCCCAAAGATACTCAGCTAATCAAAGGTGAATGCAGATTTCTCCAACTTCTCTCTTTACCAACAGAAGAGAGACTTCGGTTACAAAGGTACCCACAGCCAGGAGCAACAGGTACATCACACTCTTGGCTTCCCATAAACAACAAAATTTTCCTACAAATACAATTTTAGGGTTTTTTACTGTGGCACACAGGCAGTTGAGACAAAATCAGGAACACAGCTAGTCAAGGATGCATTAGGACATAGAGCTTGGAACTCACTGCAGATAAAATAGCACAATGATTACAACAGAAAGAAGACAGACAGACAAAACCATCCCAAGACTTCTCTTTGCAAGCCAAAAGTCAGTAAGAACAGCCTCCAGAATGCAAGCAGGCTTCAGACAACGTGACGAAAGGCCCCATCATGGCTTACAGAGATTATAAATGACCCTTTATATTATACACAGATGCTAGGAAGGAAGGTTTAGGACTTTAACTGGCATACATCCAGGATGGCAGAGAATATATTGCTGCTTATTCAAAAAGTATATTCCAACCAAGCAAACAAAATGATCCAAACAGCAGCTCCTTTAGGATCTCATGCATGCTCATCACCAGCATATTTAGCATGATGTTCTGCAGCATCCCATGGAACTGGTCCTTGCTCAGAGAGAGGACTTCACTTGGTCCACTTCCTCCAGCTGTTTCCAAAGAAACATCCCATCCTCTCACACCTTATTTAATTCTTGGAAGATTTTCACAGACAGAGGAACTGCAGATCATGGCCTGCAAGCTGCTGATTTAGACAGTTTCCTTCTGGGGCTACAGACCGAGATCTCATGTCTTGATCAGAGCTGACAAGGTGTTTTCCAGAGGCAACAGGGGTGCTGATGCCAGCAGGAATCTAATCATATCCACTGTGTGGGTTCAGGATGTTACTGTGGACCCTTCAGGCTAAATGGAACAACAAAATCAATAGTTTGCTTCCATTTGGAGATACTCTGCAAACTCCTGCTTGGAGCTTGAACAGACCCCTCCCTCAGCAGATGCTGAGAGGTGCCTGCTCTGCTGACTCAGACAAAGCAGTGATGGCTTCAGGCACCTGGACACTGGAGGACACAAGAAATCCTCACCTTCCAGAGCACGTGGGGAGCAGCCTGAGAGGATTTCACAGGACATCCAGGCTTACACAGAAAGCTGGAGGTGCAGTTTGCTTCCATAGGCAGAGACACCAGAGACAAAGCCATACCTGCACCCCAGTGACTTTCTGAACCTCCTGCACCCCTCAGCAGAAGCTTATTTGGACTCACAGTTCACCCTAGGAGATTCTGAATGTTCTTGTAGCCTGTCATCCAACAGTGAGAGAGAAAAGGGACTGCAGAGGGTGGAGAAGTGTAAGGTAATATATAACCAAGCTATTTAACTTCAGGTTCCAGAAGAGCCACACACTCACATATCAAAGCTTAATTCCTGGATAGCACAGTTAGAGCCATCATTTCATGGATGGGAAGACACTGATAGGAAACCTCATCTTCCCTCCCTTCTCTGGGATTTGCACAGTACTGTTCCTCAAGCCCACAGGGTGCATAAGGGATCTCTCCATCCATCCATCCATCCATCCATCCATCCATCCATCCATCCATCCATCCATCCATCCATCCATCCATCCATCCATCCATCCATCCCCTGTGAATGCTTAGAAATACTCACACCACAACACACAGAGCCATCCCCAAAAGCAGTGTTTGCTTCTTTCCTAGCCCAAACTGCTTGCTTTTTCCAAGCTTCTCTGCGTCCTGGGGGTCCCTGAAGGACGTTCCAGGTGGCTCACAAGAGAAAAGCCACCTGGCTGCTGGCTGGCTCCATTTTACTGGAGAAGGGATCGCACACTGAGCAGTGTCAGAACTGCTCAGGAGTCAGCAGGCAGCCGTGAATCGGGATTGTGCAGCTCACAAAGGAAAGTGGCTGCATTCTTGCCTAATCACCTATTTCAGAGCGGTGACAGTTCAGCACCACACACAAACCCAGGGCTGCCGTGCCCTGCTAGGGACAGACCTCCCACACAGGACCTGCTGATGCTCTCGCTGGACTGAAGGACACGGCTCCAGCTCCCGAAATCTGTGGCCTTTGAGCACACCACGCTCCCACCAGCTCAGAACTGCTTCCCCCAGAAACAATCCTCCCAGCTGGGCTCTGCACAGAGCCCAGTGCTGTTGTAGAGCTCAGTAAAATGGAGATTTGGTGTGGGTTTGGTAGAGAGTTAACTGGACAAGCCAGAAGGAAGAGAATTCTTTCTGGGAGTGGGAAAACACTTAATATGTAGGATAGTTGCATCAGCACCTGTTCCATGTGCTTGGGCACAAACTGACCCTCCCCACTCTCAATAAATATCACTGAAGTCTCTCAGTAAGGCTGGCATTTCTGATGCTTGTGATTTGCCCTAAAGCTTTGTCCTGTGTAAACAACTGCATTGAATTATCTCTTTGTTTCCATAAGGATAACACACTGTGTGTTATACTTAGCAGAGATCAACATTTAGGGCACAGAAAACAGTAGGAGTGTTTTGATAGCTAGGTAGATTTCCCCAAGTTTCCTCATAACATTTTTCACTGGAGATATCAATTTCCCTGCAATCCTAAAGAGGAATTTCAATAAAATCAGAAGGTCACTGACTTTCACTGGGAAAAAGTTGCTGTTCTGACTCAATGAAAGCAAACCGTGCCCTTTTCTCTGTGTAAATAGTACAGCATCCCATTTGCTCTGCCAGAACAGCAACTCATACACTGTGTGCTGGAGCCTAGCATTAGGAGGGCTTAGTTATTTATATATTCCCTTGAGGCCAGGAGCAGAAGCTGCCCTCTACATGCCAAGAAATCCAGATTCAAAGGCTGCCAGGCTCTCTGGGGTATCTCTTCCTGAACCACCCAGTTCTATACAACTACATTATTTCTTTCTTATTCACAAATACACACCTCCCTAAATGTGCTTTGACTCTCATCAGGATCAAGTTTACCAGCTAATTCAATTGGCTGTGACCAGATTACTCTTTTCTGCTGTGACCTGGCTAAAGAGGAAACAATCCCATCACATGTTACTGGAAAGCTCAGATAAAAGCCAAGTTGGGCTTAAGTTTCCCCTGCTCTTGGCTGTATTCATGCTCTCCCCAGGTAAATAGGTTTTAGGATCAAGGCTGTCATCCAGCTCATTGTCCAGCAAAGAGCCAGCTACAAAATTCATTTGTAACCAGCAGTCTCCACAATATTGGAATGTTCAGCGTTGATGGATTGATTCAGGATTGTCTGTACATAGATGGACCATTGCTAAGGAATCCATGAAAGACCACCTGGCAGGGGCAAGGGGCTGGCTGTACACAAGATTATGATGGCAGGGCTCAGTTCAAAGCAGATTCTGCTCCTCCATTACAAAGTTTTAAGAGGCCTGCAAGTCAGAAGCCACGACAAGCCATGGTAATCTCGTTGTCAATATTGATGTTTTACGCATGCCTTACTCCCACTGAGCACTTCAGAGTCACTAACAGAGGTTACCCTGACTCCTGCAAAAAAGGGAGAAAAATCTCTGTAACAGCCCATTCATTTTGAGAAAGGAATAAAACTGGAAGGCTGCTGGTGTTTCTGAAGCCAGACAGCAGCAGCCATTTGAAGCAGCAGAGAGCCAGAGGCACGAACAAGAATAAGACAAGTTCCAGGTCTCCCACTCTGCTGTGTTGGTCAGACAAAGATTGGAAGGAGCTCCAATCTCTCTGCACACACCACCACTCCACCCCCACAATAACAGTCTGAGCAAAGTGGCCATAAAAATAAGTTCTGGGGAGCAGAGTAAGATGGGACAATTTATCTAGGAACCTCCCAATAGCATAACCCTTCCCCAGGGGGGCAATATGTTCTGTGCTTAGTGCACTTCAAATACTCACTTGCCAATAACAGCCTTAAGTTTTCCCACACAAAGTGGATTATCAGAGCCTGCTGGAGGGAGTTTTGTCCTAGAGGAATCTTTACCTTAGGAGGAAAATACAGTTCAGTCTGCACAACAGCTTCAGTCTTCAGCAAGTTCTGCAGCCAAGCACATTTAACTGTGCTTTCCTGTGCTTTCCTTGCTTTGTTTTGTGCAGGGATGACCCTCCAAAAAGCACTACCTCGAGGGCTGAGCTTTCTTCAATCCATAGGAAACTGCACAAGATTTCACCTTATCCTCCTGCAGCCACTGAAGTTATAGGGGCTAAGGGAAAACCTCACCCTATTGGAATTATTAAACACTTAGAAGCAGCATAGCTAAATCCTACAGAACATGTGTGCAACTCTTCTTCAGAGAAAAGGAGGGGATGCAGCTCCCCAGAGCCACATCCAGCTCCTTCAGCCATGAGAACATTCCTCTTCTCTTCTAACTTCCAAACTCATTCACTAGGCACCTGCCAGCTGCTGCAGCTACTGCAGGAATGGCTCTGAAGATAAAAAACACTCACCTATTACACACCCTTGATCCACTTGTAGAGCATCAGTATATCACTGTATCATCAGTATACCAATATATCACTGATATTAATGAAGGATAGGACAGAGGAAGATGAAGATTTAAGCTTTGATCAGGAAAGCAGCATCAGAAACAAACTGATCACATCCAAAACACGTCCCTTTTAGTCTGCATACGTGTTTGTGTGTGCTAAGGGCAGAGGGCTGAGAAGACACAAAGACTATTCCTCCAGCATAAAGTCCCTCTGATTTATACCCAGCACCCATCTCCTCTCAGTTTGCCAGTGACATGTTCCAACAAATAAAGCATAAATATGGTTGACCTGGACCATAATTACCTTCAGCATGGAAATGAAAGAAGTTAGTCCATGACTGAGCGCTCAGAAATAAAAGGGGGCTTCACCCCTTTGAAGTTCTTTGCTTTTACAGACATTCTTTTACACACTGAAATGTTTTGCTGCTCCCTCCCCTGAGCTTATCACAACCAGAGAGAAGACAGTAGTTTCCAGTGTTCACAGAGGGAGGAAAGAGGAAATGTACAAAAATATCCATGGAATCTCTCTTTGTTAAATTAGACTGACTTGATGGAATTTGGCATTTGATATCCATGCAGCGTGGAAATCATGCACAATTACAACCAAGTATGTCATTTTTGCAACATTAAAAGCTGCTTGAATTAGAGCCTTTCAAAAGAAGAACCTGAGTCTAAACATTTTTGCACAGCTGGATAACGTGGTTGTGGATAGGTCTAACACCTCCATACTGTGAATACATCCATAGAACTGGTTTGTTCATTCCTAAAAAGCTTGGCCTTGAAAAGAGGGGTGGAATCACAGGGAAAAAAATCCTTAAGACCTTGACTGAAAGTAGAGAGCTGAGATTTGGCACACCAACTATTTGTCTGAGACAGATCTCTGTGGTCAAAGTCTGTTTGGTACTTGTCTGTGTCCTCCTCTGAGGCTCTGATCTAGAACTGGTTAAGCTGAGGACAGTGACCCTGATCCTCATTAATAGCACTGGACTAACTTTGATAAAAGTCAGTACATCTGAGTTTACAAAAATTCATTCAGTATTAAACTCTAAATTTGATTTAGCAAGAGATATAGTGCAAATTTTAAGTAGAAGAACAGGGCACTGACGCACACCTGCTTGTCCTCAAAACCTCTGCAGAAAGGAAAACATTGAGAAAAGCAGTATAAGGAGTCACTGAGGCTGTCAGAGCATCCTGTGCTTTACTACTGCTCCTGCTGTGGCTACAGCTTCTCCTCCACCATCCACAAAGGCAGTGCCCATGGCTGTCTTTAATTCCCTTTGTAACAAAAGGGGAACACTTTGCACAATTCAGTCCTCCAAAAGGGACACATCAGGCTCCTGCTGGTTTCAGCATCTTCTTAAATCCCACCCTTTGCCCTACAGAGCCTGTATCTGCATCACCAGCCAATCTGCAGGGATTAGACAGGGCCTGCTACCAAACTTGTTTTCTTTTTTTTTGCTTATAGAGCTCTGTACAGGCAACAGAGCATCTTTGTGCCTCCCATTCAGCCCTCTGGTGCCAAACTCCCAGCACTTACCAGCAGCAATGAATGCCACATGCATGACAGGAACACAGGCACTTGGCCTAAATGAAGCAGTGTTTTTCATTAACATTATACTGGCACCAAAAACCACAAACTACAGCAAGAACAAAAAGCAATGTCAAAAGGACAGTGTTGACTGTATCAAAAAAAAAAAAAAAGGATAGCATGATCAAGCTTCCTACTATTTATTGCATGATGTTAATCTGCTCATGTAATATGCATGGTTTGGGTTTTTCCTGGAGGTGAGCAGTTGGGATATTGCTGCCACTGGAGACAGGTACATCCTTTTGATAGCTAGAAAGAAAAAATGTGTATTGAAAGAGATCCCGCAGACAGCACGTTGCTTTCTCTTCAGGGCAATACAGACATGTTTTCCTTATGTTTTTCAACTGTCAGAGCAGTGAGCCCCAAAAGGCACCAAAAACCAGATTAAAGTATCAGCTTCAGATTCACAGGTCTTAAGGTGCAACTGGAAATACTTTGCACAAACAGCTGTGTTGAGTAAACTGAACCCACAATCTTCTTCTACCAGCCCACTTCTCTTTTCATGTGGCATGTTACAATTTTTTCAGTCTAGATCTGCAGTTTGGTCAGCAGCTTGTAAAGGAATTTGTGGGCTCTGGTGCACAAGGCACTACACAGCAGACATTTCTAAGTAGTGACCTACCTTGTGGTTTCCCATCACTGTTGGGAACAGGATTTCATGAGCCAAAGGCAGCTCTCCCAGAGTGAAGCTGCAGCAGGTGTGCAGGCTCAGCTGTAGTGCACATCACTCCTGGTCCAGGTGACTGCCAAAGAGCCAGACCTGACCACAACCCCACTGAAATCACCAAGGAACAGCCTTTCCTCAAGTGCAAGAAGACCCTACAGTTTTCTGATGTTTCCTGTGCTGGAGAAGGTGATTAGAAACAATAGGCCAGGTTAGACAAATCCATCTTCTTATTTTGCTTTGAGATCAAGAATTTCTCTTCTTCCTTTTAGATTCCTCAGATTAGCCACTTGTGTTCAGAGAGGCAGCTGAAGCTCAGGTACTCATGAGCCAGCATTTGAGACAAGACTCCTGCTGGTGCTCCAGGAAGATTCTTTTGGGGACAGCTGTACCCCAGTAATATGTCAGCACCTCAACAGCAAAGCACTTTTCTCCAGTAACTGCTCTACCAATGAGCCAGGTCATCTGAACACCAGGCTGTGGTGTGTGCAGTAGAAAAATCAGGATGTTACCCCCCAGCCCAGCTCAGAGATCCCCAGGATGAGCCACATAAGACCCAGTTCAGTGAAAACAAAGCCTTGGAAAACCTTTCTGCCTGAGTATTCAAAGTGTTAATGAGCCTGAAAAACAAATCCCAAAGCCTCTGTGTTAACTTGCTATTTAAATTGAAAACTTTTTATTCCATGTCTGCCATGTCTGGCACAAGGCTGTCCTGGGCGTTACTACAATAAAAAATAATTTGGAAAATAATCCTATTGTTCCAGTCACACCCATGGGAGTTTCATGTGTAGGGAAGTAGGAACATCAGAACTGAGATCTGTTCTGTCATCAGAGAGCTGAGTTTGCCCTTTACAACAGCCGGTTTTGATCCAAGGGCATATTGAGAGCAAGATCAGAAGCTGAGCTAAGGCAGGAGGATGTATCACTAGCTTTAAGGTTAATAAATTCCAACTTGCATAGGCTAAAACCCTTAAAAACCACCATTAGTGTAGCAAACTAGCAATAGCCTTTACAAACACATGTCCACATGCACAGGTGGTTAGTTTATGACATCTTTCTCTTCCTTGTCTCCCTCTCAAGCCAGTCCTTCCCAGTGCCCATGTAAATGAAGTGAATGGCTCTAAAAAAACCTCCTGGTTGCCAATGACCAGCCCTTCCAAAGAACCTCCTCTGCACTAAGTAGAGGCCTCACTGAAACCTCCCTGCAGCTATAGCATGGCTTGGATGAGGCAGTTCCAGGCACAACAATCTGCTGTACCAGCAGTCTCCTTTTCACCTTCCTCCAGGCTCCCACTCTTACACTCTCCTGACTGCACCCGTCCAATGCCATAAAAAATAACTGCACAGCGTTTGCTGTACTCAGCTCTTTGCACACAGGAGTCCCAAACCCCTGCTAGTGAGCATCCCATGTTGCATCATGAAGTTCTAAACTCACTCTTCAGCAGACTGTGTGTTTAAATCACACAGAACCCACTGCACTTTGATATCTCTCTACAGACACACTGTGAAGAGACAACAAGGAGCTAAGTACTCTACCTAACTATTTTCTGTGTAAAAGATTTGTTCTGCTTTTAACACAACTTCCTAAGCTTTCACTGGTTCTGGAAGCAGTCACCATACCTCATTTCTAGCCAAGAACAATTATTTGTATTCTCCTTTTAAATCCTGCTGCAACCCAGTTTGTTCATTAGAAATAAAAAGAGCTTAAAAAAAGAAAGCCTTTCTCTTGTGAATGGAAACACCAACACCTTTCTCTATTATTAAAAAATTCTTGAGCAATCTCCGAAACTGCTTTAGTGCCTCAGTGCTTTGGAAGCCTCTGTTTGGAAGGGAGGAGAGCTACATTTCAGTATCCAGGTGGAAAATGGGTTTGATTTGGCCAAGTAATAACAGCTGAAAAAAAACCCCTCCATAGGCTGTGCGTGCACAGTAGATTCCTTAGGAATGATAACACTGCCTTGAAACATTCCCGAGTACACACGTGGGAAACCGGATGGGGAGAAAGCAGCACTGAGCAAGAGAGGGGACAGCAGGAGGTCTGAAGGAGAGATACAGGCATTTGGTCAGAAAAATCCCTGCCCTGTTCTCTGCAGAATTGTACAGCAAACTCCACTAGATGGGGGCTTGCAGGGTTTCTTTGGTGGTGGTTTAAGTTAAAAGTTGCCTGACAATGCAAAAGGACAGGGCAACCTAACTGCTCCACCATGGCAAAGGGCAAAACTCCACAACACAAAGCATTTTAACCACAAATTGGTGAGAGTGCAAAGTGATGCCCACAAGTGAACCAAACTCCTAAAGGAAGCACTTCACAGGCATCCCTCATAGCTCTGCTGGGAATGGGAATGTCTGGAGCTACCGGTGAAAGAGTCTCAGTCTATGTGTGCAAAGGAGTGGCTGACACTAAAGACAGTAAATACACAATACTGACAAAAGCTTGGGGCAAATTCAAGGCAAAACCATTAAAGAGAAATTAACTTCTTTTCCTCTTCTTCTATTTACACACATTTCTTCCATCAGAGAATGAAGAGTGACACAAATAGCATGCAAAATAAAAGTTTGATTAAAACAAGCAGTTTTGACCTGAATTTTATCAATGGGTGACAGTTATTCCATATTTCTGGTACCTTTTTCATAGTTTGGGAAGAACATCTTACCGTGTTTTACTGGTTGAGGGCAAACCAGCAAACCTGTGAGTGACACACAGCAACAATGTGTTTATTATTGCACCGAGTATGTACACAAACAGCCTTCACACACAACAGCTCAAACTTGTTTGTGGTTTTTCCTCCCTCATACAAACATACATGAGAGCTTTCCTGTACACCTTTCACTACAGTTTGGAGAATTTTTTCCATGCATTGTCTCAGCAAAGGATAGTGCCAGATTGAGCCACTCTGGAAGCAAAGCCAGCAGCTGCCATTGCCACAGCACTTGCTTGAGCCTTTTCTAAGGAGGTATAGAGGGATATATGAACACTGCAGTGCTGAACATCACATTAAATGGCTGTGACAGACTCACATCACAGCAGAAAAAAAAATGGTTTGAGTTTCACTTGAAACCACTCTCATTCACAAATCAAAAAGGTTGGTAGAACCTCAGAGCACAGAGTGACAGAACAACTCTTGAACTGGTTCCCCTTACTGGAGGTATGTCCCTGGGAAAGCCTGTTCACCTATCCAGCTGTTACTGACAACATTTGAGGCACTAGCCCATGGGAAGTGTGTGATTCCAGTCAAATACTTGTATGGGGTTTGGTGTTGGACTTTGTGGTGGTGTTTTTTGGCTGGTTGGTTAAAAAAAAATCCAACCAAACAACCACAAAAAAACAAAACAAAACAAACAAACAAATTAACAAAACCCCACCCCCACACATCAGAGCTCATGGAGGTGCCCTGCAAAGCCAGCCTTGTTTCCACAGGGATGTTGAGATCCAACCCATCACCCAGACACAGGCAGCACAAGATGACTCCCAGGCTCAGCCAGGACACCAGCTGAAATGTCCAACACAAATCAACACAGTTTCTAGCTGCACTCAATGCAAGAGACAAGCTGAGATGATTCCTATAACTTCCAGATTCCAAATTTTCTCCTCCTTCTTCCCAGCCACTGTAGAGATACACAGCTCCACCTTAATCTTCCTAAAAGTTATGCAGCCACTTCTCCAAATGGTACCTGGGAGCTGAAAGTTTACCTTCAGCAAAATTCCACAGTCATTTGCAGAAGCTGCTTTGCAAACCTTCTAGTTCAGATGCCAAGAACCACTTGGCAAGGCCTGACAGACATAATTAGAGAGCTTGATTGTTTCAAAGGACATTACCCAAGAAAATTAGTATGTTGCTGTGGTTCTTGAAATAAATTTACAATGGGTTTGGTTGCAGAGGTCTTGCAAGGGTTTTAGCAGACTTTTAATTACAGTATCTGGCCTCAAGTATTTTTCTAGTGCTCGGCAATATGAGATCCTATTATTTCTGCTTGCAATGCACACTCATTCAAAGCTTATCCACAGGCCGACAGCCTAAGAATTCCTACCACTCTGTAATCCAAAATTTTTGTATCATTTGTGATATACATTAGTGACTTCCAGTAACAGCTGCCCCAGAGACAGCATTTTACTGTGTGATAGTTTAAACCCTTTGGCTCTGTGCTGTATCCTGAAATACACTGCAGGGAGGCTGTAGCTTTTGCTGCAGGTTATGCTGATTTACAGCAGCATTAAGCCAAGCACTGTAACATCCTACAGAGCCAATTTGCCTTTTTGCTCTCTGCTGCACTTCAGATGGGAGCAGGAGAAGTTTGCAGCATCACAGCCCAGAGCTGCCTTTGCTCCAAGGCTGGTGCTCTTGGGTCACATCCACTGCCACTGGCATTCGTGCCCTGAGCACAAAGCAGGGGTCAGTGCTGCTTCTAAAGGTATGTCCCACATCCAGGCTCCCAAAAACCACCCTGGGGACAGGAAAGCCCCTCAGCCTGTGCCATCACCCAGCCCTCTGCTACGGCTCAGTCCAGTCTGCCCTGCTCAGCACCTCCCTCTCCCATCCTCAGCATCCCCTTCAGACTAATCCTTCTCTGCAGAGCTCAGGCAAAGGCTCACTCCCAAAGAGCAATTTCAGTCATTCAGACTCTGAGAGGTGCAGTAAACAGGGATCACAAGGACCTCTATTCTGTAAGAGTGGAAGTTTATACCAGAGCCAAGTATTATCACTCATAGATTTATTATAAACTCCGGCATAAATTCATATACAATACTTTGGATTTTGTAGCTTTCCCTCTAAGATATAACCACACCCTCTTGAAATACTCCCCAGAGCCTTCCTTTACATGAAGGGAAGTATTACTATTCCCATTTTATTTAGGGGAAAGAAAAGAGAGAGAGAACTTGCAAGTCTCATTCCCAGACTATGTGCTGCTCTATAGAATATATATTGAGCATTTAAGGAAACAGTCTTTGTCTTGGGAAAGAGGGTGGAAAACAAAGCCTTATGAATCAGCCAGCTAATAATTAAAAGCAACTAAATCCAGATCACTTTAAGCTGCACATGAGAATCTGAACTTCTCAGATGCTGAATTCCTCTGCCGACCAGAAAAGCCAGGGTCACTTGCCCAGCTGGTCACTATTGTTCTGTCCAATAAAGTTCTGGCAGGAATGCATGTTTAACAAAATACAGAGATTAGGCATAGCAAAGAATGCAGCTCCCCTCTCAGTGTTTAGGTTAGCAGGGTTTGCCATGTTGAAATACTGAAGCTTAAGCATATCAGATTTTCTCTGTCCTGTACTGCTGGTGCCAGTGACAGACACAAGCTGACAGCTCGGTTCTCAGGGGTGCTGCCATTTTAGCTCTAAGTTTATTAAAAGCTGCATTAAAAGTTCACCTCAAATCTGCAGTGACCACTAATTAAATCAGTGTTTTCTTAGAGATGTAGAATCACAATTGAGAAAGGCTCTCTGTACCTCCCCATATGCCAGAAACTTTTGAAGGGCAATTTAAACCAATCCAGAGACTCAAGGGACCGGATTTTGAGAACCTTGCAACAAGGTAACTCATCTTTAAGTGTTTTTAGGATAGCCTAAATTTCCAAAAGGAAACTTAGCATCTAGTGACTACATACAGCATCAGAATGGCAATGACCTTCCAAAATCTGCCATAGCCTGGTTCTGTCTAGCTCTCTGTCAAGAGCTCTTTAGCTCAATTTACAACAAGGGACAACACAAGGCTAGAGCAAGACACAAATGTCACAAGAATAAGTCATACAGATGATCTGACAGAGACCATCACAGACCTTGCAGGAACACAGCTTTTACTAAGCCAATATTATGCAAAAAGCAGCTCTGATACCTCAACTGGGCCAAGAATTTCTCAGCTCAAAGAAGAATTATATTAAATGGACAGATATTTGAGACTCCTAAGTAGATTTGCAATGGATATAGTCCTTGGAGAACTGCGTATAAGGAGGTTATAAATAGCCTGGATTTACCTCAAAGTTAGTGGGTTACATTCAGAGATACCAAGGATTCCTAAGTTCCCCTGCAGGGGTACAGTAGCTCATGCTGAGTGAAGTTGTGGTTCATAGGTAGGAAGCATCTAAGATCCTGTTACCATGGCAGTCTCTCCTCTCTTTCCCTCCACAGAAAGCTGAAATATAATTTTCTGTCAGAGGCACACAGTAAATCTGGAATAGGTACAGCTGAGATACAGACCTGCTGACAGGCAGATCTAGGTGTTTCTTCTAGGAGAGCCTTTTTAACTCATGTAGCACAGCAACAGAAACCTTATTTTAGCTGGTATTGCTTTCACTGCCACTGAAAATGCAAACAACTCAACATTTGAACAAGATACAGGGATGAGACAAAGTAGCTAGACAGCCCACATTGAGCAGGCTTGCAGAAACCAGACAGGTTCTGGGGAAGCACAAGACAGAATCAGGCAAGAAGAAAGCCAGGAAGTCAAGCAACCCGAGGCAGGAACAAGAGAAGTGGAATCAGATGAAAAAGTCTTTCTCTTTAGGGAAAACACAGGCAGAATCTCCCTCGGGTTGACGTGTTAAATTCATGTGGGGAGAGCTGTCACCCATTGCTGCCTCAAACGCGGATTTGAAAAAGCTCCCTGTGCTCTGCTGTGTTTACAGCAATAATGAGAGCCCGGAGGAAGGGGTTAGAAACATCTGAGTTTAATAAGGGCTAAGCAGCACACAGCAAAAAAGAAATGTCTGCCCTTCCGTTCAGGGCTACCACACCCCAGCAAGCACCGCCACCCCGGGCCAACAGGAGCCCAGCACGGAGACATTATGTCATCCATCCTGCAGCCCATCTCCCCCAGCCCTTCCCCAGGAGCAGCAGCTCCAACCAAGCTGAGACTCCCAGCACCACACTCCTGAACAACTCAGCAAAGCCCTGTAGGGAAAAAGCAGATGTTGATTGACCCCAGGAACAAAACAAGCCGAGGGCAAGAAGGGAAGTTTTTGTGTGGTGCCTTAACTGAGCAGCTCCGTCTCACCAGGTCATCCCAACAGGGCAAAAGGAGTATTTAGCTCATTTAGCACCTATGCAGCTGCCTTTTCTTAATCCTAAACAGCTCTAACACCCAACATGCACAGGGTAAGGGGCATTCTGTTCCCATTTCTCACACAGAAGACCAAGAACCTTAGTACTCAGGGCCTGCAACTGAATTTGCTGTGCTCCCTTCCTCACAGTTCACCCCCAAAATTGTCCTTGCATGAAACAGGCACCTTTCATGAAACACCTTGTCCTATACTACCTTTATAAGGCACACTCTTTCCATGTCCTTGGTCTTTTCATTCCATTAAAAAGTGGAAATCAGGAATCAAGAGTCTTGCCCATCTACAGGTCCTCTCCAAAGTGCACATACACACACAGAAGAGGCAGGGGGACATCCAGAAGAAACAGAACTGGACCTGTTCTTAACTCTACAGACTCAGTACAACTTGGTTACACAACCACATCCAGGGAACACTCCCCTGCCTCATGATTTCACTGCACTGGCATTTCTGAGATGCTCTGAGCAAACACATGCCTGTATCCAGCACAAATGCTGCAAAGAATATCACTTCCACCCAGTTCCTAGGAGCAGAAAAAGTGGAATTGATTAAAAAGACATCTGACTACATAACCTGATGTCAATATTGGACATGAATTGGTCCCTTCTATGCAGTGGTACCTCACTTTAGCTTTAATGTTTTGACAGATGGTTTGTTTGCTCAGCACAAAGGCAGGTGGCTGGATAAGAACAGCCTTACTCAGCTCTGGGAGGATAGACAGGAGACATAAAGCAAACCACAGAGGTAAAGGGAAGAGCCCTAAATAAGAAAATCTCGCTGATACTGTCTCTTCTCAGTTTCAAAATCAACTATTATAATTTTGAAAGGCAGATTCATATCAACTACATTGATATGGAAGAGGAGACTCACCTGTTCCAAAGATGAAACATTGTGAAGCTGCCTTCAGCTTTTGTCTCAGAGGCATCCATTGTGTGGGCCTCTGGGTGAAAGTCATCTCTAGACACATAGAAGAGGCTTCTTTCTTTGCCAGAAATATGACTGCCCAGCTTTAGAAGAGGAAAAGGAGTCTGAAATCTGAAATAGCTTCCTATTTGTTGGTCCTCCCCAAAAGATTCAGCTATTTTCAAACAGTAAGGCCTAAACATTACAGGCAATACTTCCACTCAAGCATACTCTTCACTTACACATCTGCTCAATTCCAAGAGGAAGAAAACATTAGTTGTCAAAACCAGCCAAAGCACCTAAGTCATGTAATAAATTACACATTAACAAACAACCATTTCTCCAAAAAAAAAAAAAAGGAGGCAAGGAACAACATTACAATTCCTACTCTGGCTGGTTTCTGCAGCATTAAGGACTCTAATTCAGATGAGTGCTACACTGTGTATATTTACACTAAGCAAGAGATTTAGTATTTTTCAGCTATATAAAAAGATGAAAAATGTAGGACAGTAAACAAATAAGTAGCACTGGCCTTTTTTCCAAATTGCAGCTATTGTCCTTAAGAGAATCTTTGTGATATCTATGTTGGCACAGGCTGGCTGTATGCTTAAAGATTCAAAATAAACATTATGCCTCAGTGGAAGTAAATTTAAGCACTGTCTAGATCTGCCTAATTAAAAGCGAGCCGAGAGCTTTGTGCGTATTTCAGAAATGCAATTGGATGAATTTTTGTATTATCCCACAGGAAAGGCATCTATGCTTTATAAATCAGTAAGATTTCCAGACATGTTGGAGGTCTGATGCAGGAAGGATCCATTACCCTGACCCAGAAGACCTAAAGCATTCTATGCTTTCAGTTATTAATTGTTATCTGAAAGTCATTCCACATTTTTCCCCCTTTATCAAGACACAGCCCAACAAAACAAAGATGTGAGTAAATATTCTATGATGCCAGTGTCACAGAACCACTCCCCAAGGAAAGCTGTGACATTTCTAACCTGACCTGTTTCCATCAGCACTTCAGCACCCTAACAAGCTCAACTTTGAGAAAACTAAAATATAAGGATTATTGAAAGAAATATTTGTTAATTTATGCAAGGGGAGCACAAGTTCACTGGCACCCATTGTTTTGCCTCTCTGCTCCCTTTGTTTTTTCCCCTCCAGCTGGTAAATGAAACCTACCTAAGAGGAAATTATTCACACAAGCAACTGGAAAGGCAGGACAGTAGATTTCCTACAGGAATACAATTTAGTGGAGTAGCTACAATCACATCTGGTATTTCAAAGCCATTCCAGTGTCACCAGACCCTTAGACTACCATTGGCTCCACTACTAATTGCATTGCAAAGTTACAGCCCTGAACCCCACGAGTCAGATGAAGATCATATGTCTGCTGAGTCCAGGGAACAAACACCAGATAGTTCCAGGGCCTGGGGATGAGCTCAAGACCTTCTGACCTCTTGGTTACCTGCGTTGGGAACTTCAAAGCAGAATTAGAGCAGAGGACTCAGCGTGACACAAATCCCAGTTTGTTTGCTTGACATCCTCACAGTCCATAGCAAACCAGGGACCTCAGGCAATGAGCAGACAATTAGGTGATGGAGAGAATGACTCAGAGAGCAAGAGTCTGTCACTAAAAGGAGGGAGAACCACATTTGGCCAATATGTAAAGTTTTGTATTCCACACCCACTTAAGAGTCATGAGAGGTTCAGAATTTGAGGCTGAAATAAGGTTCAAGTCATCTCTCTCTAGTGAGGAGAGAATTAATAAAAATCAATCAGGAAACCTCCAGATACACATTCTGTAAGCATTCTGATAGACTGCATAAAAAGGAATACTTATTCATAGATGATCTTTTAATATCAAGAACAGGCTTCTATCACATAAAGAGACCCACAGTTACTTAAAAGAATGAAAACCTCACCTAAGAGGCTGGAGGTTGGTACATTACACTGCAGTTGTGCTGGGGAGGGTATTTCCAGCCCAGCACAGACGTAGCTGTAGGGCCAGGCACAACACAGGCAGTTATTCTGGACAGAACAAGAGGTCCACACAGACATCTTGATCTTGAGAGCCAGACATTCAAGTCACCTGTTAGGAAACTGGTAGCCTCAAGGAATAATTGACAACATATTCCAAGCACCAACACTTTGGGTTTATCAGGGAAGCAAGACAAGCTACAGAACTGGAAAGCACTGGTGTCTGTTTAAATATCATTCTCACACCAAAGCAGCTGACAGAGTATGTTTAATTACTCCATGGAATCCAAAGTGATTTGCCCCCTGATATGGAGTAAATCATTGGTAGAGGAGCACCTGGAACCCAGGTGTCACCCTCCTGGGCTGTGCTCTGAGTCACAACATGAAATGGCTAAAGGCCACCTGGCCTTCCCTGTCAAAGCCTCTGCCTCTGGCAACCAAATATTGCACTTACAGCTATCAGATATTACTTTCTTCTCCATATGCATCCTCAAGAAACATCACTGCTGTAGGAAGCACTGGGAATTACTGCGACCAAATGTGCAATTGCCAGAAGAATGTGGATAAGAATACCTATTCATACAGACCTGTTATTTGTAACATCATGGTTCTAATGTTCATTAACAGGAAGAAGGTTTTAGGCTGAAGAGTCTTTTGAAGACCTAACTGCCACAGCTGGACTTGCATCCAGCCCAGAGGGCTTTTGTGATGGTACTGTAATGATCCCAGTAAAAAAAATTATCATCCTACATTGCTTTTGGGTTCATGTTTTGGGATTTTCTTTCAGCCACCTCCCCTTCCCATCCAAAGAGGTTTCCAGTCTAAGCCCTGCATCTATTCTCAGAAGTTTCTAACTCCCACAATTAAGTCCACAAGGACTCAGTGCATGACTAATTAGAAAGTACAGGAAAATAGAATGAGGAGCTGGGAGAACACCAACCCCAAAGACAACTAACACAGAGGCAGGCATTCCTTGACAACTGAGCTACTTCTAGCATGGGAACAAGCTTCCCTTAAAGCTTCTCAAAGCTTGCAGGACGATTTCTCCTTGGCAGGCAGCCCCTCCATTCTTATGCTTCCAGTAAGGCCCACTTCCCATTCATTGCCTTAACACAGCAGCAAGTTCAAAATGCAGGCACTGAGTGGGATTTCGAGCTAAACTGTGAGGCTGTTGCAGTCTATACAATGCAAACAGACACTGCTGCCTGGATGTCAGTCACTAGCACTAACACACCAGAAGTTCAATTCAAGCACATGCAAAGACAGACTGCAAGTGTCTTTGGTCTAATAACCAAGACCTGTCAACTGAAGCCAACCAGAAGCTAGAATATTCATTTAAAAAAAAAAAANATACATCATTCCTCCAGAAGAAATATTCCATGGCTTCACTTTGAAGAATATTAATAACCATATTTTTTCCTCCATATTTTCCTTCACCACCACCCCAAGCTTTTTACAGTGTTCAGGGCATTTTTTTTCTGGCAGGAAACATGGTCAGCAGTCCTCAGAGCCTCAGGAGCCCATCTCTGAGCCAGCCTGCAACCTAGATACCAAGGGCTGTATCAGCACAAAGGAGTCCAGACACTTCTCCCCTTGGAGGAATACAACTCTTAGGACAAGTTAACTTTTAGAGAACTGATAGCAGCTCAATCTCTTGTTGATCAAGGACAGGAAAAGACAACATGGTGTGTCCTGTATCAAGGAAACCTGTCAACTGTACAGCATCACATCAGGATATGCTGCAATGTGCCAACACCTGGAGCTGCAGCAGGAACTTCCAAGGCTCTGTCCCTGCTTATTTTTGACTCAGAAATGTGCCAGAAATCACTGGACAAAGCACACACTGGGAAGGTTGAAGAAGAGAAAGTGAGAATGGCCATATAGTGCCATGAATAGCAATCATCTTCCCACCATCTTGTCTCCTGCACAGCCTCTCCAGGGCAGAGGCCAGAAAGCTTTGCTGTGATGGAGCTGCTGTTGCTTCACATAATTCAGATGCTACCAAGATCCTCTGTTTCAATGGCAAAAGGGACTCTGAACAACATAAAAACCCATCTGTACCAGTCTGATTCAGTCCTTGAAAAAAGGCTTTGCACCCATACAGATCAATATCAGACTTGGAGCAAAAAGCCTCACTCCTATCATGGACCATATTAAATCCAGAAAAGTCCAGCTATCCCAACCTGAAGTTGCACCCAGCAGGAGACTTCCCTCAAAAGTCCAACACTGTGGCTGGGGAAAGTTTTCCCACACAGATTTTCCCATCAGAAAGTGAAGCTGTTAGACATTTGCCAACAACAAAACTTCACCACTCAAGGGGAAATTAAAACATACAAAGATTGCTTCAACGTGCGATATTTGACTGAGCACTTGAATTTTTCTTTCACAACATCCACTGGTGATTTTTTCTTCCCTTCAATTTTTTACTTCCCTCTCTGCATTAAACTAGAATGGAGATTCTCCCAGGGCAAAGTTCCATCAAACATAAAAAATAAATTTTAAAAGTCTACCAGCCTTCCCCAGCATCATTGTTTAAATCAGGTTTATGTGGTTTTACAGACACTTTATAGACTTGGAGAGAGACACGTCCTCCTGACAAAGCATCAGCTATCCAAACCACTGAGGCATGGGAAAACTGTGCAAGAGTGTGAACTGGGGAAGGTCTTTGGTGAGCAGAGTCCACACTCATGTAAGCGTGGTAGCTCTGAACAAAGATCTGCAGGCTAATAGATATGTAAGACAAATGACATGTGGTTCTCATTGCAGCTCATGCTTGGGGAAGGGGGTACCTTGGAAGAGATCCAGCTGGGATAGGTTTATCCCATTACTCTCCTATAATTTTCTGCCGTTTCAAACCCTTTGACAGTTGCTGTAGTTTAACATCACAGCCCCTGCAGCCCCAGGCCTGTCTGACAGCGCAGCGGACAAAGCCGCCTCCCCCCGGGGGGAAATCCGCACCATACGCGAGCCCCGTGCAAGGCACAGGGCTGGTGCCCGCCCCGGCACCTCCGACACGGAAATCCACGTGTCCGGGGCTTCTCCCAGTCCCCAGCCCAAAGAAGCTGGGCTAACAGAAGCCCTCCTCCACAGCAGCACAACTCGCACAGACTAGGTATTAGCAAGGGAGAAGGAGGAAAAGAGGTAGAGACAGGATGGACGAGCCCTGCATATTAAATCTCAAGTCCCCATTTAAGGGAATGACAGGGAAAAAAAAAAAAAGTGAAATTCAAGAACAACTGGAATCAGGTTAAGCCACTCTCCTGCTTTATACAGTGCAGCTCATTCATTTGAACAGCTGTTTCACCTCTAGAGAAATACCCAGAGAAAACAGAGGGGAGGGGGAGAAGCCTAAATTGTTTGCTCTACTGAAGCAGTAAGATACAGTAAATCAAACCTGATTTATATTAAGTTTACAAGAAATCGAGTTGGGGTGGGGGGAGAGAAGAGTGGGAGGTTTGGTTTTAAACAGCTACTTGGAAGTTGCAGCTCTTGAAGAGAGATCTGTAATTAAGGGCTTTCCTTTGTTGAGCTGAACAAGTTTCTCCTCGCAGCCGAGGGCTATAACAGTTCCCTCTGCCGGCATCCCCAGCGTCCCGGCTCAGGAGATTTTCCTGCTCCAGCTGCGCACTGCGCAGGGACGCGCAGCCCCGGCAAAGCCCCTTCCCCTCCGCGGCGGGCTGGGCGCGGCAGGGCAGACATGCGGGTGTCATTTACCAGCTCAGCTCCTCGATTCCCCGGCCGCTTCCTGCCCCAGGAGGCGGACACCGCTGCGGGCAGGTAGGGAGAGTCCCCCGCCCCACTGAGGATGCGAGCAGCCCAGCCCGGCTGGCCGAGGGGCAGCAGCCCGGCACGCCCCTGCCCCCTCCGAGGGACCGCTGCCCGCGGCCGTGCCGTGCCCGTTTGTCCCCGCGGAGCCACCGGCGGGGCGCAGCCTCCTCGCCCGGAGGCGGACCCGGTCTTACTCACCGGCGACTGGCGAAGCCGCTGCCCGGCGAGCCGGAGCTCTGCTCTGGGTAGTTGTGCTGCAGGGTTGATGCTGGGAATTGATAGAGGAAGCCAGTGCCCAGCGCGCATCCATGCAGGCAGCAGCACCAGGACAAGAAAAGAGCGAGCTGCATTTTTGCAAGGACGGGATTTTCCTACCGCCTCTCCCTTTCCCTCTCACACTGCGCGGCAGGCGCGGGGCCACACCGTGCTCCCCCGGCCGGGGTCACGGCGGGATCCCACGGCACGGAGCGGCCCCGGGAGCACGGGGCAGGGGTGCCGGGCACAGGGGGACGGCTGCTCCGGCTGCCGAAGGGAATCCCCGACGCTCGGCAAGCCGAGCCCCGGCGGCGGCGGCTGCTGCCCGCGCAGGGGGTCCGGGGCCAGAGCGGCTCGATGCTCCCAGGGCGCACACTCAGCCCCGGATGCCTTTTCAAATTTGGCGAGGTTGGCCCGACTCCGTCAAAGGGGGCGTGGGGCTTCGGCGTTAACCCTTGCCAGGCCTCGCGGCAGACCCCGCTGCGGAGGGGTTCGGCCGGGACAGGCGCCCGGCCCGGGCGGACGAGCAGGACACGGAACGGACGGGGCTGAGCCTTGCTCCGGCACAGCCGGCAGCACCCCGGGGCCGGGAGCGCCCGGGGAGCCCCAGCCCCACAAACCAAGGCATCACACAGCAGACACACAGTCCAGGTGTCTCCCCACTTAACCGAGGGCCCGGTGAAGTGAACCCACTGCTCAGCTGTGCAGCCCAAATACCCCAAAGCTGGTGCCTGCTGCCACGTTCACAGATAACTTCTGCCGCAGAAGATAAAATAGGAAATAAATAATTTTAAGACACTTCATTCACAAGGTAAGCAGTGAGAAAATGATTTCTGCTTTCACCACATGCATCCTGCTCATTCTGGCATCACTCAGATGGGGACATAGGTTAGTGGTGAACATGACAGTGTGAGGTTGACTGTTGGATTCCACGACCTTAGAGGTCTTTTCCAACCCTCATGATTCTATGAGTCATACACAAGCACTCCCTTTGCCACCACTTCCCACAGACCCCCTTGGTTTATCACCCAGGATGGCCCTGAGCTTGAAGAACTGCACAGTCAACCCCAGGTAGGAGAACATTTTTGCAGCTGTAGAAGGATGTGGGTGTTTCACAATGGTAACACCCCAAGAAGGAAGGCAGCAGCAAGGCTCCCTCTCTGTACAGCAGCTGAGTCTGCATTTAAAACCCTTGCACATCCCCCATTTGGCAACAGTGTCACGACTCTTTTGCTGGCTCAGTGTCCCCTTCCCAGCTCCAGAGGAACCTGGGCTGTTGCAGCTCACTGACTGGGCAAGCAACTTCTCTGCACCAAACACCTCAAGGAGAAGTTTAATTTTTAAGATGACACAACTGTCTTTCTAAATTTTTTACCCTCAGATCCTGCAAGCTCTCAACACCCTCTGGACCTTCACTGTTTGTGCAGTCAGCCAAACACAGCCCTGATGTACCACTGAAAGCAGGTCTCTTGCTGGGGTATTCTAGGGGCCCAGGGCCTCCCCTTGGGGCTCTGCAAAGGCAGAGATCCTCGTCCCTCAAGGGCAGTACAATCCCTGCAAGATGCTGCAGCTGAAAAATGTTCCCTACAAGACACTGGGAAAATCCAGTATCTTGTATCTGGCATTTGCCCCCAGCCACAGGTGAGCAGCTACCCCTTCCCCCACGGTGCCCACCTCCAGAGCCTGCACACAGAGATAAATAGCCCCTGGCTGGAGCCTGTAACCAGACAAGTTTAGACTGCAAATGAGGCACCAGGTTTTTAAACAGCCACTGTCATTAATCACTGAAGCAAATCACACAAGGAGGCAGAGATGCAGTTTGCACTGCAGCTCAGCACAGCCTCCCCGGGGCTGCCCCAGACCCAGAGCTGGGGCAGGCAGTGGACCAGCACTCTCTGAGCCCAAAGGGACCTAAAAGTTCTGTTCCAGCAACATTGGACTGCCAAGCCCACTCAGAAACAGCCACTATTTACAAAAAGCCCTCAGTGCCTGAAGCTGGGACATAACAGGGCCCTCTGTCCTCAGCCCTGGCTCAGGGCAGCCTGAGCTCTTCCCTTTACACTTCCCTCACCTCCAGCAAGGGGAACATTTTCCCTTCCCTTCTCTCGCCCCCAAGAAAGCACTCAGCTCCCTGAAATTCACCCCAGGATGTTCAGCCTTTCAGATATGCTGCTCAGAGTCAGTCCTCAGGAAACCTCTGCTCAGCTTGACAGGGAAACAAAAGAAGAGACTTACTCTCTTCTCTTCCCTCTAAGCTGGACTACAAACCACTCCAAATCCAGCCTTCAGCTAGGAAGGGAGTCAAGAACAGCAAAACACTGAGCAGTTCTCCAAGACCCTCCTCCCCCTCAATCTGGGTGCTCATCCTCACTCCATGTGCACAAAGGGGGTGCAGCTGGACCTCCACCCCAGCAGCTCATTGCAGCACCAGACTGAGTGTTGAGGGCAGGGTTCAGCCTTTTGTCCCAATCACACCTCCCTCTCCTGACAGGCTCAGATAGATCATTTCTCAATATTTAACAACACTGAACAGTACCAGTGGCTTTCTGACCCATTCTCCTGGCCTGGGTTAGACCCTTCAGAAGCTCTTTGTAGTCTTCAAGTCTTAACCTTACAAAAGCATTTTATTTTTGGCTGCATGGAAAATTTCCTGCTTCAGCCTTCAATGATTTTGCAATACCCTAGGAGATATTAAACACAGGTGATTAGACAGGACATGATTCTGGCAAATTATTAGAGACATCTGTAGGAAGCAAATGGTCTTCCTGTTTCATGAACTGAGAGAGTGGAGACCAGAGGTCAAATGATTTTGCCCAGGACTGCAAAGAGCTAAAAGCAGAGCCAGAAACAGCTCAGATCTCCTGACTCCCATTACTTCTGCCGTGTCCCCATTGCACACTTGCTTTTATTCTGTATGGCTGATTTAAAATGAAAATGAAGAATTGACTTCCAAGCTGTTTCTGGAAAGAGAGAAGAAAGGGTGATATTGTCTACTGTAAGGGGAGAATTAAAGATGACATTTCATTTTAGTCCTTTGGATATGCATAATATAATCAAACACAATAGCAGTAATAAATGAATATTTTTTCTCCCCACGGTGCTTACGAGTGCAACATATTCTAACAATTTCTCAAAACTATGTTGATAAATTGGAAACACAGTGATGGAGGTAACAAAGACAGCCAACAAAAACATAATCCCTTCAATTTATCAGAGGGACTGGGTTTGAGAAGAAAGCCCTTGAAATCTGAACAGTCCTATTCTTACAAACCAGACGTAATATATTTAAAATAGAAAGCTACACTTTGTATGCCTGTTAATTAAAGATTTGCCTAGGCAAGCAGGGCTAAATAAATTATTTGGATGCATTTCACCAATTCAGTTCATGATGGAAGGGGCAGATGCACACTGGAAAGCCATGATGCAGAGCAACACTGGGGGAAATAAGCAAAGAGTTAAGGGGCAGGTTTTCATTTACCAACCCTGTGAACTCTGCTGTCATAAAGAAGAAATCCTTGGAGGGCTGTCCTCCTGCACTCTGCTCACCTGCTATGCAAATGCCAGCCTCACACTGTTGTGTCAGAAGGATAATCCATTGGACACAAATCATGTGGGCACATGGAGTGTGTTTCAGTTTCCCAGCCCATTGGGCAAGCCTGAGACTTAAGACATCAGAAACTGTTCTAAGAAAATATCTATAATTTCTTTAACCATACACACCCTGCATGCAAGCCAACCAACCAAGTGGTGGAAAATATGGACAATAAAAGGAATAATCAAAGTTTAGTCTGATTTTTGTTCATTTGAAAGGGAAAAACTGGAATGATACAACAAAAGAGGGATCTGTGGCACAAAAAGGTAGAAAAGTACTGTCACATCTGTAAGCAGACTGCAGCTCCACAACCAAAAGGCCATTTCAACTCCTCAGCACCACTCAGAGTATTACAAAATTCAGTAATTAGCTGAAAAAGAAGAGTCACGATGTTGTTAGAATCATGGCAAACAAGTTTTGAAAGGCCAATCCCTAGGAATTTTTCAAGTGCACTTTTCATGTGGATACTAAGAAGAGACCAAAGGAAAAGCAGCTTTGTTCTGGTTGATAAAACCTTGAGGAGCTTTAGAATTATGAAGTGTCCTTTTGAAGCTAGAATGAAGTCATTGATAAGATCATCTAAACCCAAAAATAATTTAGATAAACCCCTTCTAGCTTCCCAAAATACCTAGATCATTATGATATACAAAGCATTCAAGAAACCTTGTAAAATTGAAAGAGATGGATAAGAGATTAGTAACAGTAAGAGTTCAAGACCTCTATTATAAATTAAATTATAAGATCACTAAGGTTATTGTAACACATCTATTACTGAGGAGTCAAACCAAACCTAAGCCAGACTGAAAATTTTATGAGACTGTGGAGGGTTTTTTTTAAGTTAGTAGAGAGCTATTGTGCAGACATTTCTTACATTTGACTGGAATAAATCAATCACAACTCAAAATGGAACTGAAATAGTCTCACTTGCACAAGCAGTTCAGCATACAGCAGACATGATAGACAGTGTTATTGTGTGAAGGATGAGAAATGAGTCAGAAGTCATGAATGGCAAAATTCATTGACCATAGATGAGAACTTTGCCTGAGTGAAGCACTTGTGTGGTATTATAAAGTAATACAAGGGATAAAATAACTCAGATTGAAGCATAATTCAGCTGATGGAAAATGTGATGACTCAACTGATCAGCAAGACAATGCCTGTGTCCGGTGGAATTATACATACTCTGAGCATTATTGTGTCCTGGGAAAAATGATTTATGTCACCTTTGATGTCAGGCACTGATCTGCACAGGCAGTTTGTGGGCACACCCTTGATCCATCAGAATCATCAAGAATGCAACAGAGCAGGGGTGCACACAGGTGTGATAAAGACAAGGCAGAAATAGCACCAAGGCTATTGCACTCACACCTGCCAGAGTAGAAACACATCCAGAAGTAGCCAGGAAGGACTGTAAGAGTTACCTAATCCTTCTTCCTTCTCCCAGTAAGAAGGCAAGATCTGTTATACACAGATTATTGTTGGCACAAATTTTTCTGCCTTGTTCTGAAAGACCTCAAGATAGAAAGTCTCCATGGTCATCTGAAAACAAATTTCAGTATTTGTGTTCTGTTCTGGTAGTTTTTCTTAGCATCCAACATCATTCTGGTTTACTGTAATTTAAGTTCTTAATGGCTTACTTTTTTTCATTATTGATGTAGAAAACTATTCTTCATCTCATTGAAGATACTTTTAATTCCTCAACATACTTTAATAAATGTTTTAATAACATTCCTTGTCTTCTAGAAGCAAAACAATGGCAGTTTCTTCAGGTCATGTTAGATAGTTCTGCTTCTTTTTGGTATTTTTCCTCTGAATTTTCCAGCAGGTCTACATCTATTTCATGGTATCCATGACTTATATTTCTGTGGAATACCACTGCCCTGCTAAGGATCTGCCTTTTTGACATCTGTAGATCATTGGCAATCCATGTTCAGTTTGGGATTCTCTATCTTTTCCACAGGACTGCTAGCCTGACATTCCCTCATCCTGTACTTGCTAGTTAAAATTATTCCTGCCAAAGCATAGTGCCCTGCAGTTGTTCTTAATGAGTTTCATCTAATTTTATTCAGATTATATCACCAATTTGTCAAGATCACTTGAAATTTTAATCCTGCCTTCCAGTACTCTTGCATTCAGTTCCAGCTTTGCCTCATCTACAGATTTAATAAGTATGCTTTCTCTTGCATTGCTGAGGTCACTAAAGAAAACATTGGGAGGTCTGTCTTCATGTCTGTATGCCCAAACCATGATCCTCTCCATTAACTGTTCATTAAACATCATTCAGTCACTGAGGGCTGCCTGCTTGCTTGATGCTGTGCAGGACATAAACAGTGATGTTATAAATTCTCCAGACCACGGAGAATCTTGAACTTCTACAACAAAACAAAGTCCTTTGTAACATGCAGTGGGAGCAGCTACCAGAGACTAGGCTGCAATTTTTGTTGGAGTCACTGACTATAGGATATCCAGATTTGGTGGTTTCCCAAAGCTTAGCTGCTTTGAAAACCTGTCCTGAGTCATGGACTCTCATAATCTCAGAGAAGGAAGGACTTTCATGACCAAAGAATGTCTCAGTTTTGTACTCTGGCCCTTAAATCCTCCTACTTCTCCTAATTTCCCCATGGATACAGGTTGTTACTTGACTTGAGGAACCCAGTATGAGTGGGAGTCTGAATTCCCCTCCTGTACTGTGCAAGTCACATAAGAGACAGTGGGCTCAGTGCCTTCCTCACAAAATGCACAAGTAAATGCACACAAAACACATACCTAAGGAGTTATGGAAATTGGCACCCTCATCCCAGCTCCTGCACACCTGAGGCACTGCCACCTGCCCTGAGGAACCAAGGAGAAAAACCAGTGGGGATGCAAGTGGGAAGACTGGTGTTCCCTTTCATCCACCCAGCCAATCTGAATGTTCTAGCCATATTTTTACAGATTTCATTGATTTTTTTTTTTAATATCTCCTAGGAACTTTCTCCATGGGCCATGACAACAAGGACTAACCACAATAGTCTGCTTTTCTTAGCTGGCTTTCACAGAAGTTGGCTTTGGTCCTTCAAAAATTTGTGGGCTGCAAGGTGAAACTTGCTGCACTTGGTCCCACTGTATATGGACCACCATGTCCACAGCAGGATCCTGCCCAGCTAAGAGCTGAAACTGCCTCCAGTATTTTCACCTTAAGTGTCTGCAGTTCAGGTGGATTAACAGCAATGTGCTTTGTCCCTCTTCTCTCCTCTGCCTTGTCCCACAAGCTGCTTACCTGTCAGCCTGTCTTCACCTTCACACTGCAAACTTTTTGTCAGCCAGTGCCTCCTTGCACCATCCTTGCCCATGCTGGACCTGCCACACAGGCTGCAGGACTCTCCTTTTCCTCCTTGCTCTAGGTGTTTCCCAGAGCCTGCTCCAGAGTGGCTTCCCCTGCCTGTGTGTTACTGGCCAACAGTCACAATGCCACTGTCACTCTCCTATTTTCCTTACAGTTTTATCTTCACCTTACCCTGCACATCCACTTTCACAGAACCCCTCTGATAACTGACATTACATATTTATTGAAGCATTCACCTGAACCTCTCCCTTCTCTGTCTTCATTCTTTCCCCAAGATCCTATTTTCCAATTTAACTCCTCTTGTCTTCATACACTGTCTGTTTCAATGTGATTAATCTCGTTCATTATTTTAAAATCATTTAAAATCACTGCAAGATCTCTTTTTAAACAAGATAATACCAAAGCTCTTCAGTCTTGCTTTATAACTCAGAGCTGAAAGGCACAGTATTACTGTCATTTTCCTTGCTTTATCCCTTAATCATATCCTCCTTAGGTAGAGTGAACAGCACTGAAAAGAGCACTCTCAACAAGAACTCACCAGTGGTTTAGGTAATAACAATAACACCTTTTTGATATATATTCTGTTCTTACTGTAATGGAGCCCAACATCCTGTTCAGTTTTGGGGTCTTTTTTTTTTTTTTTTTTTGTCTACAGCTGTGTGTTAGGCTGGGAGCTCTGGGGATTATTTAAAGAGAATATTTTCCAGATTTATCAATTTACCTTTATGAACATTTTGGTCTCCTCATTCCAAGGGGAGCAATCATCCAAGCAAACGCCAGCACTGTTCAGTGGCACTGTCTTGCACTTCAGCTGGCTCTCTACCCAATCTCCTCTCTTGAACCTGACAGATTCCTCCATGGAAGCAATAAAAAGGCAGCTAAGGTGCTAAATACGAAAGATTGCAGGCATTAAAGGATAAAGTCACTGCAAAGCAACAGGTTCCAAGTATTTCTTGGCTAAGCACATGTACGCTAATGCTAGCTTAGGTGTTCACAGTATACTCCATTGTCAGCAATGGATTCCACACCTAATGGGCTTGGTTTCCAAAATCCATCCCTCTTCCAGGGCCTCACTTCCATTTTTAAATGACCCAAGATGGAGCTGCTAAATTGTACTTTACAGATATCCAGCTCCACACACAGAACACAAATCTCTCTTACCACAAGAAATGTTCTTCATCTCTCTGTTTTCTCTTCTGCCTAAGGGAGATCAATCTCTCTACAAATGCACAACCTATCCCCAAATAATCCTCTGGGATTACACTGGCTCACAGCCCCTCATGCCACAGGGTCTCAGGCAGGAAGCATACATGGGCTGTCAGTCTACACCCAGAAAGAATCTGCTTGAACTCCCTGACCTACCAGAGCTATCAGGAAATCTCTCAGTGCCTCCCTTTGTAACACAGAGTTCAGTGCTCTGTTATGTATCATGGCTATTGTAAGGATAATAGGAATAGAATAAAAATGACATGGTATAAATAGTAACAATGAAAGAAGAGAAATAAAAATAAAAGAAGCAAGATGAGATGTAATCTAAAGAGAGATATAAATTGTTCTTTGGCAGAAAGAAAATTATAAAGTCTGCAAGATACTATGAAATGTTTAAACTGATTGTTGCCCAAAAAAAGAAATAAAAGCTTTTGACCAGACTAAGGAGATTTTTGGTATGTGATGGAATTGGTAGGACAAGACTATCAGCCTTGCTGTGTGCCTGGAAAGAAGTGTCTCCCAGCATTTTTTGGCTCAATTCAGAGTATTTAACTGTCAGATTGTTGTGAGAAACCCAGTGCAGTGCCCCAGTGTAGGGTGATGCCCTGTTCTGCATTGAAAACAGGTGTGCAGCTGGCTGCATTCTAGTGGTGCACAGGAGATTTGTCCCAGATTTTCTGGACATCATCTCCAGGTAATGCTTGCCCTTGTTTTCAGATGTTTCAGTAAAATCAGATAATAATTGTTGATGTACTGAGCCTTCCCTGGATGGGCTGACAATAGATTTACAGAGCTGAGCTGTAGGCTGGGCAGAGGGGGATCCTGGCCAGTGCACATGGGAGGTGAGTGGACTTTGGTGCTGCAGTTCTGGAGCATTTCTGGGAACAACCATGGTTTGTGGCACTGGGACACTGCAGCTGTGGCTGTGACCTACAGAGGTGCAGTCCCTGGCTGGGGATCAGGAGAACAACAGTCCTGATAACCCAACCACTCATTTGCTTAGTTTTGAAGCTGTATTAGGTGAAGAACTACATTAACAAAAACCCTCCACTGTGTTTATTCATTTTAAATGGCTTTGAGATACAATTTCTTAGAAAGGTCCTATACAATCAATCTCCATTGTTCTGTATATATTTGCAGAAGATAACAGCTTCATTAAAATATGGTGTGCTATTAACTGCAGTAAATATATAGCTTTAAACCTTAAAATGTAATGTAATTAAATAAGAAATATGAACCTAAGGAGGTTAAGTGCAATCAACCACTGACATACACATTTGATTTGAATTAAAAAACACACACAGAGGGAAATAAAGGGCCTCCGTACATACTTGGATAACAGGAAATCCCCTGGACATAAAAATAGTGAATTTAAGAATGGAGAATATAAAGGTCTAGTTCAAATTTAAGATTTTATGACTGAGGACTCCATTAAATCTTTGAACACTTACAGTAAAGAGTTTGGAATGCTTCCAGTCCAATTCTTTATGTTCTCACAAGTGACAGATTATACTTCTGAACTTCTATGGCAAAAGAAAGAAAGAGTGATTGTATTAATCCATCTAAATCTGCAGCTTGCTAATTAAGATGAAAACTATAACAATCTGTGCTTAGGTGAAGCACAGTATTTTTATAACCCAGCTCAAGACAGCATCATTAGCCAAGCCAAAAGTAGAAGATTTAAGTTCTCAAATTATTGAAGAACAATAAAATAATGAACCACTTAATACTAAATGATCAACAATCTGTATTAAATATGAACCCTTTTATAGTGCCCAGTCTACTTTGTTTTTTAAATTTCCAAGACATTCCTCATGGTGTTTAAAATACAGAGAACAACACAGTGCTTCAAACCTCACCTGCAGCAGTGGAGGGAGGTTCAGTCTCACACACAGGTTTTTGTAGCCCTGAGATATTAAGGAGGGAATTTCAAATGAGGAGTTTGCAAGTGAGCCAAGGATTGGGAACTAATGCACTACTTTTACTAGGTTTTAAAGGGAATTGGGGCAAAATTATCAAGAATAAATCTTTTAAAGTTTAGGGTGTAGAGTTAAGAATTTTTCACTGCATCCAGGTACCTAAGCAAAGGAGCAAGGATTTTATTCCAGACTTCTCAAAACATACTAATTACTGGTATAAATCTGTTGTCACTAGTGGCATATTGCCAAGAGGTAACTGAGCCTTAAATGAAAATGAATGTGAGACATGTGAAAAGACAGCTGATTTGACCCAGGATGTTAGCAGAAACATAATGCCTGGAAAGATTGTGGGGTTAAGAAATTCCTGTGTTTGGCCATAAACTGCAAAGTAACACATAAGTCAAACCAGAGAATGAAATAGAAAGAAAACAAAATCTTCCTGTCAGTAGGCTCTCCTCTCCTACAGGCTTCATGGCAGTCCCTCTAAAGACACCATGCACTGCTTTGCTTTCTTTCTATGAAGTCATTGGGGGTCTGGCCTTGAGTGAATAACCAGATCAGACATTCATAAATGCCATCTCTTCCCAGACCAACACAGGTGGCAAACACCAGAGCTGCCACTGAGAAACAAAGCTGACTTTGAAATTCTGTATTCAAAACAAAAAGCATACAGGTCTAATAGAAAAGGATCCAAAAGCCCTTGTGAATCTCAAATAAAAATTACACTGTGATCGTCTTCTTTCAGTACTTTCAGGTCTGCCACCCCTGACAGCATTTTTCCCAAACATTAAGGAAGATTTTTTGCCCAGCCCAACAAGGCTGCCACATTCTCTTTCTTCTAAGATTAAAGGTTGCCCAACACATCCCAGCACAATATTCCTCATTTCTCATAATCAGGCTGTGTTTCTCCTTGCCTTCCCTCACAAACAGGTATTGGGAACATCAGATTTAGGAGGTCTGACTAATGGTGTATATATATATATACATGCTTTAAGTCCCAGTACATCTCCACAGGCACTCCATATCCTTAGGCATCAGGCTAGTTTTTAATTTAATCTGTTCCATCTAAACAGGTAATTTGGAGAAAGCTGGATGAAGAACTGGGGATGTGAAGGCAGGCAAATACTATTCCTTGAGTGGTGATACAAGTTAATGTCATATGTTAAAGAGCATATAACCACAGTGTAAATTAGAGTTCAGGCTCTGTCAGCAGGCAGTGAAGACTCTCCTAAACATATGCTTCCAATGGTAATTCAGAATACCTAAACCAGAAGCTAAAATTAAACGGCATGAATATGACAAACCCATAGTGTCTCAGTACTGTAATTCCCACAAAGAGTTGAGGTTCTATCTAAAAATGCAAATGATCTGGGCTTTAGCAGAAATATTTTTGCCTAATGTTTTTTTTCCATGGAAAAACTGAAACCTTCCCCTGTGAGGGGCAATGAAGACCCTCTGAAGGGGTCTGCTGCTAACACAATAAACATCTGTGGGTTCTTTCCTCCCTAATGCTGTTTTTCTAGGGGTCCCTCTCTGATGAATTAGCAGTCCCAGTAGATTGTGGCAAACAATTCCACACACCACATTTTCGGAAATGGTACTTCTTGGAACTGATTGGTTTGGTCTGCCTTAACGCAGGCAAGTTAACACCACATTATCAAATGGACTGAGGTCACCAACCTCCACCAGATGATCTGCTTGATCCCTTTCAGGTCAGAAAAAAAAAAAAAAGAAAAAGCTTGGATTCCTTACAGAAACATGAGTGCTCCAAGCTGGAAGCAGTAGGCTTGGTCACTCACAGCCCACCCACCAACAGATCAAGATGGACTGGAACAACCTCCTCCATGAGCCAGAAAAGTGAAGGGGGTTGGGAGGTGGGAGGAAGAGTTTCATATTTCATCTACCACTTTTAATAGAAAACAGAATGTGGTGGGAGGTTGAAAGGAAAATGGCAAATCCCTGGAGATCCTAAGTGTTGGCCTTGCAAGTCAAAGCTGTCAATCACACCGTGTGCCCTCCGACTCCACTTCTTGAAAGGAAGGCAGGAAAGGAGGAACAGACTGGCACATTCAGCCACTAGGTGTTACTGTTGCTCCACGGACTTTAGAATAAGGAAAACCTCTATCAGAGGCATCATCGGCAGCTGCCCCTGAAGATTCAAACCACAGAAACGAACTCCTTCTTCTGGATTCACGCACTGTGACTCAAAAATCAGAACACTTTGGTGCCTTTTCTTGGGGCGGCCATAGAGGCAGACTGACGTTCCTTGGGTTTGTTTTTACATCTCTGCTTTATTTCTCCATCTATAAAATGGAAATAAAGACCTTGATCTCTCCTGGGAAGGACTTTGAGGCCACAGATCAATAAGAGCTGAAATCCTTGACAATCTGTTTGCATGGACAAAGCAATAAGGTTTTGCATGAGCTTTTCCTCTTGATTCCAGAATAGGTTTCCTGAGAGAGACTGAACTGAGTGTTACTCTACAGACTCGTGACAAAGAGCAGGACTGCACCCCTGTCAGTGCACCTTAATGTCCTGTTTCCCTTTGGTCTCTTGCCATAGCTCCACCCCAAGATTTTTCCAGAGAGCAGCCACACTTCATCCAAACCATCATTTACTTAATCAAGTACGCTTCGAGCCCCAGGGACACCCCTGCCCTGAGCTTCTTAACCAACAAGCTTTGAGATCACTATATTGATTTTCTCCTTAGTTTTTAATATCAGGCTACAAGGCTCAAAAATAGGTGTTCCTTCCTGTCAATTCCTGTATTGCATGCCTTGCCTCCAGGTGAACCAGTATAAATAAATGGTGGATGTAATGCAGGTCCCTGTCTGCACCCACTGAAGAGCTGTTTCTGCACACACACAATAAATGTCATGCAACACACAGCAACCAGGCAGAGCCTTGCCCTCATGGTGAGCTGTGCCATGTGGTTGTACTTCTAACCCAGGCAGCATTTTCACACACAACTGGACTGCTCCAGGGCGTGTTTCCCAAAGTTTGGAAACATTGCTACAGCACATTAAACAAAGCACCAATACTGAGCCACAAAAGCTTATGAAAAAATTTTTTTTGAGTTGTTTTCATAGGAAAATTTTTATGTGCCACATTAAACAAAATACAATGCAAACTTAAAATACTGAAAGACTGAATGGTTTGCAAGTGCTCAAGTATTATCTGAAAGCTGACTGCCATTACATTTTACTGCTGCTTCCAGTAAAACCAGTGGGCCTCTACCTTGGAGGCAAATATCCTCTGATCTGCAATTCAGGCAAAAAGCATCACTTGCCCTCATATAGCAATTGCTGCATCTCTCACTCAGGTTTTCACTGGCATTTCTAGAGAAGAACAGCTTTGTTGAAATAATATTGATACCTTGCAGTGGCTTTTGGCTTTTGAAGGAAAAAGGAGGATTCTTAAAAGGAAAGTCACCTGAAGATGATAATTTTTGCTTGCTACCAAAACATTATAGTGGAAAACCTGCCATCTAATAAATGCAAGACATATAGACAATTACCAGCATTGTCTGGAAGTAGTTCACTTATTGCTGGGGTTTTCTCTCTGCTGCAATCTGACAAAAAGTTTTAAATCAGTGAAGGAAAATGACTCACACACATGTGTTCTCAGCTAACAAAACACCAGGAACTAACACAGCTTTACCCATATGCCTAAGGCAGATGCTGATAACATCAAATGTACTTGACTTAGATGCCTTTGAAAACAGTCACCCTAAGTGGCTTGAAAGCTTAATTCCCACTTTCTAAAGTGACTTCAAACCCTTAATCCCATTGATAAATCCAAAAATTGCACCCTTAGTCAGCTGTGCTCTCCTTACTCTTCAGTGGCTAACATAAACACATAAAGACCCTATCTGACACTCCATCTAAAAATTAATCCTAATTGCTTTCTGGGCAGTGCACAAACAGCCAGTTTTACCCAGTTTCAGTTACCTCTTATGCTTTATATCTCTTCTTCTGTGCTGGTGTCCACAATAGGACCCTTTGTAACACATTTCTCTTCATGTGCTAGTGTCAGCTAATACCAGATGCCAGCTGAGGCTGTCCTGGCTCTTCTCTCTGGGCCACCCTTTCTGTCTTTCCTTTGGAAGTCGCAGGTCTGAAATGTGGAAAACAACAAAGCTGTGGAAAGAATTAACTATGAGTTGCCCCAGCTCATTGTGAATTTGGTCCTGAATCACACACAAATCTTCACAAACACACACATCCAGTCTGCTACAGCAGAATCAAATTCACGGGTAGGTGCAGCTACTGCTTTTTCATTGCCTTAGTCCCACGAACCTGAAAAGAAAGGTTTTTCTGAAGTTCAAAATGCTGTGTGAACATCAGGGTGCCACTGCCACAATGAACCACTGTAAACTATCCCTACACAAGGATTGAAACAACAAATGAGTCTCCACTGTGATAGAGAAGACTGTACCCCCTCAGTGAGAGCAGAGCATTTCTGGTTCACATTTATTAGCAGTACTGGTAATAAACATTTACACTGTGGTAGCGCCTAGAGGCCCTATTTGAAAGCTTGTCTAGAAGTGCTATTGTACCTGGGCACTAAACAGCTCTGAGGCAGCACATCTGTCTGCCAGATGTTTTATTTTCTTAGAAGCTGCCATTTCAGAAAGCCTCTTGCCTTCCCTAACAAGCTTTAATAAGAATCTCCAAGAGACTGGCTTCATCTTCCTTCCAAGGAGAATCTGCAGCTAAAATTGCAATGAAACAAGGAAGGAGAGCACTGCTCCAGCTAGTGAGGGACGCCAGAGAGGTGCAGAATGGTCTGAAGACCACATTGACAGAGGGTTCTGGAAGAGGGCACTGACCTCTGCCTGCTTCATCCCTCCAGGGCTGCCTACCAGGGCACTGGGGCCAGTACAGGAGCAGCATTGCATGGATGTGGCCAGCAATGGGGTGCAGCAGCGGGCTTGGTGGTCTCTGTTCCATCTTTCATTGACTTTGGACCTTGAAAGTTTGCACAGGAGTTGTGGGCTTTATCTTCTCATGGTTCAAAGATTGGTACCTATGGGCAGAAAAATGGTGTGAGAGGGACTTTCCACTTTCTCCCACTTGTGCCCTCGAGAGTCATCAGCTGTTCCTCCTCTGGTCAGTGCTCAGGGGCCACACAGCTCAGTGGCTGGAAATCCTGCTGAAAGCAGCAGCGGGGAAGTGCCAGGAGGATTTCCCCTCCCCTTACCAAAGCCGGGCCACACCAGTACATTGTGCAGGATCCCTTTGCTCTCCTGCTGTGACACCATACCTCCCCCAGCAGAGCGACGAGGGGGCCAGGCAAAGCAGGGACGGAGCGGGGGAACAGTGAGGGGACAGCAGGGACAAAGCACACAGAATTCACACACAGAGTCACCAGGTTGGAAGAGACCTTTAAAATCAAGTCCAACCCATGCTTTAACACCACCTCAACTAAACCATGGCACTGAGTGCCACATCCAATCTTTTTTCAAACACATCCAGGGACGGTGACTCCACCACCTCCCCGGGCAGACAATTCCAGTACTTTATCACTCTTTCCGTAAAAAACTTTTTTTCCTAACATCCAACCTAAACTTCCCTTGGTGCAGCTTAAGCCGGCGTCCTCTCGTTCTGTCAAGCAACACACTGGGGACAGAGCAGGGACAAGGTGAGGCAACAGCAGGGACGCTGCGGACACAGTCTGGGGACACGAAGGGGACACAGCAGGGACGGAGTGAGGACACAGCGGACGGACACGAGGACGGAGCGGGGACACTGAAAGGACGGAGAGGCGACATGAAGGGGACAGAGCAGTAAAAAGAGCGCGGNGCCGAAGACACGAAGAGGACGGAGCGGGGACGCAGTGGGGACAGGGCAGGGATGCAGCGGGCTCGGCCGAAGACACGAAGAGGACGGAGCGGGGACGCAGTGGGGACAGGGCAGGGATGCAGCGGGCTCGGCCGAAGACACGAAGAGGACGGAGCGGGGACGCAGTGGGGACAGGGCAGGGATGCAGCGGGCTCGGCCGAAGACACGAAGAGGACGGAGCGGGGACGCAGTGGGGACA
>VXBQ01008379.1:0-61639 GCA_013400175.1 Phainopepla nitens
GCCAGAGAGCCTCATGGCAAGCAAAGGAGCCTGTCAGTTATTAGCCAAACAGCAATAACACCTATAAATTCCATCTAGCACATTCCAATCAAACCTGTCATTATTTGGAACCCTTTGAGCCTCACAATGAGCACCAAAAAGGGCTGTTGTAGTTTTACCCTAGATGACAACTAAGCACCCCACTCACTACTCACTCACTCACACAAGAGGCTCACTCACTACTCCCTCATGGATGGGGGAGAAAATCAGAGGAGTAAAAGTCAGAAAACTCATGGGTTGAGATAAAAACAGTTTTATAAATAAGGCAAAAGACACACATGCAGGCAAGCAAAGCAAAACAAGGAATTCATTCAGTACTTCCCATGGGCAGGCAGGTGTTCAGCCATCTCCAGGTAAGCAGTGCTCCATCACACATAATGGTGACTTGGGAAGACAAAACATCATGACTCTGAATGTCCCCTCCTCCCTTCCCTTTCCCTGAGATTCATCTGCTGAGCATGACTCCATATGGTCCGAGACATCCCTTGGGTCAGCTGGGGTCAGCTGTCCAGGCTGTGTCCCTCCCCAGTCTCCTCACTGGTGGGGTGAGGTGAGGAACAGAAATGGCCTTGATGCTGTGCAAGTGCTGCTCAGCAACAGCTAAAACATCCCGGTGTTATCAACACAGGTTTCAGCATAAATCTAAAATACTGTCCCAGAGCAGCTACTGTGAAGAAAATTAACTATACCCCATCCAAAGCTAGCATAGCTGTCGTGTATGTAATTCCCTTTGAGAAGTTCCCAACTTGTCAAAGCATGTAAAAAACCCAGCCATGTTTCAGACTAGAGAACAAACAGTTCCCTCTATACACACACACACACACACACGTGCATTTTAGATGGAAAGACCTTGAAAGGTGCAAAATTTCAGCCCACAGATCCTTACCACTGACTAAAAAAAAGACTCTCTTCTTGTATCACAAATGAGCAACTACTTGGAAATATAGGCAGTAAGTTTTTATGTGATCTTCCTGGGAAATTTAAATTGCATTTGGAAGTTGAAATTTGCACTTATTTACAAGTGTTCACAATATCTTGCTTTAAAAAAAAAGCATTACTTCAGCTCTTTTTAGGTGCATGTGTGGAGATAGGCATAATTGTGAAGGCATAACCAAAGTTATTTATTCCTCTTGGGACTTAATTTTCTATATTGAATTAATTAGACTTGGACTTCCCAATAGACAGAAGTTAAACTTTTGTATCTGTGAACTGGAAAGCAAGATGGTAAATTACCTTGGCTGCCTTTGAGGAACATAATGTATTTTTCAATCTTTCATTTAAAAGCTGGCAGTGCAATGGTAATGGTCAGAGGAGAAGATGCCAAGCATTTATCAAGTTAAGGATCATTTAAAAAATATACCAGAAAATATATATCTACTGGAGCCAAATATGTCACATATTTTAGCAACCATTAAGCACAGTGTTGCTGAAAGAAAAAACTGAATTTATTAAATACTTCATCTTTCCATACTAAATTTCCATGAAGACCTTGGTTTCTTTTTCTTGTTTAAATTTTTATCTTGATGCCTGACCCCTGCACATAATACCAGAATAATGTAGATTACTGGGGAGGTAACTCAAGTATTGAGATTTGAATGTGAAAACTTTGCTGACTCCAGGCTACTATTTGTTTTGCATCCTGCCAGTGAGCAAAGTATGGATTAGACTTGCAGAAATACCCCCAACTGTGCTCTTGCCTTGGGGAGGATTTAGATCAGACTGATTGTTCCAATAAGCCCCCAATCTGGTGAGAAATCTCAGTAGTAATTTGCATCTTCATAGAAGAATTAGCAGAGCTGTTGCTCTGAAGTTCAACTATCCATGAGCATGTTTAAAGTAGGGTATTGGAAATGCATTGTGCTGTTTGCACAGCTGCAGAGAGCTGAATACAAGGGATGTTTGCAGGTTTGCTGCTGAACTTTTCACACACCCAGGGAAACAGGGCTACTGGGAAGTCTACAAAAGGCCTAAACCCACGGGCAGGCACTGAAGAAAAATGAAGCTCTAAAGAAAATTTAGACTGCATTTGTGGATATTTGAGGATAAATTCAACTGACTGCTTAAGTGTTATAAGGTGCCAGCTGCAGCTCTACAGTTAAGGCTGAATTGAGCTTTGGATTTAAATCAAGGGTTCATGTTCATTATTTCTCTGGATGATGTGGTTTCCTTTTTCACCCTGTCTCAAAATTTACAATACTTCCTCTTTGAGAACATGATGGGTTTCCTATTAAATAGAATGTAAATCAAGCAGTTAAGGATAAAAATTAAACTTTAATAGGCCTCTTGTGAATTTAGATTTTGTTCAGAATACTACTGATTTTTTCACATCATGATCTTTTCACATTATAAAATTCTGTTATATAACACAAAAATAGCTGAAAAACACGATGAAAATAATTAATCAATATTTATACAATTACTGTGATCAAGCTCATTTATACTTATCGGGGTTATTACAACAGCAAAGCTTAAGCAGTCTATTATCCCTCCTTGCCAGCATAGCCATTCATTGCCACTGTTCTCCAGGTTCCAGCTTTCCATGCCCCAGTACTTCCACTCAGAGGAGGGCAAGAGGCACCTTGGCCCAGCCATTCCACCCCGTGTCACCTGTGAGCTCCTGCCCCCGGGGCTGCTCAGGAGTGGGTGACCCCGCACGGCTCTGTCACACTCCCTGCACTGGCACAACCCTGCACCTCCCCGAGGCCTGGGGCTGGATGCTGGTGAGAAGCTGGGCACTTTAAAGCCTTGTCCTGTGGACCTGTCCCAGCTCTCCATGTGGGACCAAACAGTCCTAGGGGAAGCCTGGCACCACCTGTGGCTCCAGGAGCAAAGAGATCACTTGAAAAAGCACCTGGAAAATGCACTGATATTGGCCTGCTCACCTCAGTGAGAGAGATGCCACAGTGGAACGGGGCTTTAGAGAAATGACACAGCCTATATTATCCACTAGGAAACAGGATGCACTGTGAGAAAACTTGATACTAAAAAGATTGACCTAGGTAAACTGCAGCTAGTGTTGTCTATGCAAGGCACTTGATATATGTATTATATCCTTCATCCTTACATAATTGACATAATATTTCATGGGCCACTCTGTTGCTTGCTGTCACTCTGCCACATGTTGGCTGCTGGTCATTTTTGCAAAGAAAGGGAGGGATTGCTTCAAAAGAGACAGGCATGACACATAATATTTATCTAAGAGTGACGAAGATGTTTTGGTATGACTTTCATATTTATTACTAATGACTAATCAAAGTTTCAGCTTGGCATGAGAGGATCAGCATTTCTAATTTACTGTCTGCCCATCTCTTAAAGCACCATCTAACATTAAGGATTCTGCAGCCTGTGGCATTTGTTATGGAAAGGTACTTCCTTGAAAACCTAAGAGCAACAGACAGATCTCCTCACAAGAAAAAAAATATTACCGCTGTTATCACAATTAAATGACTGCCTTTGAACACATTACTATTCCTATAGCAAAGACAATTACAAAGGGAAATACAAGTGAGGAGGGTTTTTTGAAATGCGATAAGTAAGGAAGGAAATTTCATGTATGAAAATCCAGGGTGTTCTCTACGATTTCATGCACTGATGAATCTTTGCCAAAAGTAGCGGAATACCTTGAGCTTACAACTGAACGTGTAATTAACCACATCAAAATGATAACCCACAGGAATTCAGTAGTTTGCCCCAAAACATCATCTTCTTGCATATTGTGGCAAACTATATGATAGAAAATAAGATTAAAATGTTACAGTCAGATCTGCTTAGTTCACACAGCATGTTCAGATAGCTGTATCTTCTCAAATGAAAAACCCCAGTGGAAGAGATAACAATATATTTAGTTTATTAACATACTACTGATTCTCAAAGAACTAAGTTTGGGGGTAAGCAGATTTACTGCAGTTTATTATTTTTAATGTAAGAAATACTGGAAAAGCATCAGCCTGGTGCAGTCAAAATCCCTGAGTCAACTGCTAATCAATATAGAAATCGATCCAGGCTCTTTCCACAAGTGTAAATGAAGCAAGTGTAAATGTTATGCAACTTAAACACCCCAAAACTATAACATTATGCCTGATTTCTGGCTTCAGCTGAACAGCTCTAGCCCTGAAACCATACTTCCACTAAGTGCACCACAGTCTCTATATGCTGCTTTTCAGTGATTCATGTTATTGTAATCTGCACAATCATTAATTTATCTCTATTTAGCACTGCTATAAATAATGCCTTTTCTCTGTATTATAATTTCTTTATTACTCCATGCTATTCACACTACTCTTGAAAAACCAAATAAAGAAAGTTTTCCATAGTTCTTAATATTAGAAAGAATTCTATCCGGCAAAGAAAACAACGTGTAAGAAATTGCAGTGCATTACATTATGCCCTACCATGATTTATGCTATTCTCCTTAGCTGTTTATGATCCACACACTATTTTCTGTCTGCACAAATCACCTTTGTCAAACTTGCAATATTATTGCCTCCTAATGAAGCGACTTCATCTTGTATTTTATTACTGACAAAACGCACTTTGACAAAACAACGTAAACCACAGGTCTGTTTTAATAAAGCATCTGTATATTTAGTCAGGCAGAAAGCAGAAACAATGCCACATTGCTGATTTTCTCACTTCCATTCAGGACAGTTTAAACTGTAAATACTGCTAAACATCAAGGTAAGTCCCTAATGAGAAAAGCCTCAGAGAATAAAGACTTTTGTCCCAAAATATGTACATCGGGGACTGGCAGCTACGAAGAGCCCAGTTTCAACCTTCAGAAATTTCAGCCTGCAATCAGAAATTTTTCTGAACCATTCTTACTCACAACAGCAGGTGATTTTTGCAGTAGAGTATTTTAGATCTTCCCAATAAAATGTCTCATGAACACTGGGGGGGCCACAATTCCTGCTGAAACAATAACTTCTCCTTGAGAAGGACTCAGGACTCAGTGCCAGGCCTGCCTCAAGCCCTGAGGAGCAGTCAGAGGGTGTCCATGGAACAGCAGGCACTCCTTCCACTGCTGTGGCAGGACAAGGGGACAGCGGATGGCTGACAGCTTGAGTGGTGGCACATGTCTGCTTCCAAACCCAGAAGGAGCAAAGAGGAGGCGGAGGAAATCACTAGGGTAGAAAAATTAGCTCTCAGAAACCCACAATGACATTTGTAGAATTAAAAATAAGCCTGTGATAACACCCACACGTGCAGAAGTTGTACTGTGGACAGTTACAAGTGGTTATGAACAGTACACCGTTCTTGCAAGTGTCAGCAATAACCATTAAAATAAATACTCACTAATATGTTGGAAATAGCTCCAAAAATTGTGCAAGGTGCACAACTGAGTAAGGATAATTTTCCTATATCATTGCTAGCATATAAAGCTATTTCTACTCCCAGTCTCCTTAAAAAATAATTTCTTTTCTAACTCTTGAAGGGGAAAAGATAGAAAAAGAAAAAAAAATATTCAGTTGGCAGCAATCCAGTACCAGAGAGAATTTATTGACACTGAATCAACAAAAACAATACCTCCACATGCTCTGTTTGGTTCCCCATCCACCTGACTGTTCCAGGGAGGTGATGTGTGGAGGAAAATAACATACTTTAATTGGATATTATTACCTATAAACTACTAGGTAGGTCTTGAGGTGTTTTGAAGTAACTGTAAAAGCATCTGCAGTAAAGAGCATAAAGAACACCATTCTTTGCTTATTTACTACTTGGAAATATTTTAAATCTTGTTTTTATTTCCAAGTGATCTCAGCCTGCAATTGTACAATGTACCATGATAACAGCTGCAGATGATATTAGAAATGAATTGCAAGTATATTGTGCAGCACTGCAGTGAATCATCGATGAGTCCTGGAGAACTGTTCTTCCATTATTTTAAATGGGTACACATTACCAGATAAAATGAAAATATCATGTATTATTAAAATTGTATTACAACACAGTGGGTAGGTTGAATAAAATCCAGAAAATTATAACCAGAAAAACTCTATAAAGTTAAAATATTTTAATAAATTTTATAGAGTTTAACTCATTACCTGAAAAAATTACAGAATTATATCCAGATACAGGATCTACCCTTAATCTCAGAATTAAATTCATTATATTAATTGCAATACAGAAGAAACTTGGCTTTTGCATGATTTGGTTTTTTCATATTTTAATCATCACAGGCGTCTCTAAATTAAATTGCATGTTCAATTGTTTGGACAAAGAAGCATAAATTATTAGAAATGCATTAGAAAGTATTTTTAATAAAATCCTGCTAGGCTTTATAAATGAATGGTGGTAAAGTGTAAAATTTCATTTTAAAATGAACTCTTGGACATCAGAGAAACATTCTCATGCTTCAATGCAAGGACACAGATTTTTCTCTAACATGAGGATATTATTACGCAGTGAAATGCTGGAAATGCCATAATATGTCATAAATACAATTAAATACTTTTTTTCCATTAGAAGACTACTTGCAGGCACAAAGATAAACTTATTACAGCAGAACCATTGGTGCTTTGAAAGTTAATACTTGATTGCATTTTCATTTCAAATTTGTTTATTCTATATAGTTTGTACACCTTGATTAATTTGTCCTGGACCAAAACATGGTTCTCAAGAAACACTGGTAGGGACTTCATTTAACAAATTCCATTTAAGTATGTATTTTTAAAATAGTGGAAAAAACATTTTCAGTGACTGGATTGTGATAGCTTGTGACAACCACTGAGGATGCAAGGGAAACTGATAGGGGTGGTCAACATCCACAGAGCAGATTAAGTATTTCCTTTTCAGCAGCATCACACAGATTACCAATCTGGCCCTGAAAATCACCATCCCTGCCTACAGGAGCCATTGCTTTTTTTTACCACCAAGAGAAACAACTGACACTGGGAAAACATGAGTGATCATCCAGCTGTAATGTGTGAGCATCACAAAAGCAGGAATGGTTCTCCATCCTCTGAAGGGTCAGCCATCCTCTAGTAACTCCTCTTAGATGCCTGCTCAGTAGATGTGGGGTAAGTCAGAGGCTCTTGCTTCTCAGTGGCTTGTCCAGGTTTGTACAGAATTTAAACACTCCAAACCTCCAACCCTCAGCCTACATGCCAAAAAACAACTCAGCTCTCCAAATCTTTTCTTCTCCTCTTCTCCTCCCAAAAGATATTAATCTAAACTGGAAGTTTCAAGTCAACATCAGAGACATTGGAAAATTAAGCCTTGTGTTGTTTTCTTTCTGGTTTATTCAAAGACAAGTGGGGGCAGAAATACTACTAAATTGCTTGTGCTAAGGGCAGCAGAACTAGGTTTACCAGAAGAACATTGCCAAGCTCTTTCCTGTAAGCATGAGGAATCTCCTAATGCACACTAGAGTCAAAATAAACATTTCTTTCCTTCAGAAGCAATATTCCAAAATGGAACGTAAGAGCTTTTAAAGATCCACAGACTATCATTTCAAGAAAGACTTCTTCAGAACCCGTGAATCTGCCACTTAAAATTCTCAAATGAAGAGCACAGACTGTGCTTTTTCATAGGCACACAAAATGTTCTGAACTCCATCAGAAACTAAAGCATTTGACATTTGATTTCTATGGACTCTTTAGCAAATCCCTCAGCTATGGTACATAAGCACCTTTTCCCGGCCTAAAGAAACAGCCTCCTGCAGAGACTATTTTATGGACAAGCAGGAGCTCGCTGGGCAGTCTCGACAATGTGGCCAGCACAAACACTTCAGAAGGAAGAAGCAAGGCCACTCCATGCAAGAGAGCACTTCTTGCCGTGTCTGTCCTCAGAGCACATGCTAGAAGGGGGAATTCAAGGCCTGCCTTCTCCACCACGCTGCTGGAAGGAGGTATAATCTCTGCTTTTATACTTTTCATTCCTGGGAATCTTTCCAGGCTAATCTGCTCTGCACGGACTGTTTGGGTCGCCTCTGCCCCCACTAACTAAGTGATGAGGCACTCACTGCTTTCAGTTCCTGCTGGCTGTGTCCAATGAGCTCATCAAGAGCTTGAGAGAAATCCAAAACCTCAAGCTGAGCTCCTCAGCATGTCTGGAAACCCTTCATCGTGTCTGTTCCACAGCAATGTATTTCCACAGCTCAGCATCCTATGCAATCACACCTCACTGCATAAAGCCAAAAAAATGAAGTTTGTAGGCTCATTCCAGCATCAGCTCATAACTGCTAGCACATTAGGCCCAAATCCAAGTTTGTAGCCTAATATTAGACTGCTTCATCCGGACATAAGTACATTCAAGTAGATACAGGCAGTTAATACCTTTGAAAAAATACTAACTTTTGGAAGGTAAAATGCATTTGAAAACTTTGGTCTAAAGACAGAAAAAATCAAAATTGCTACCAACAGTCAGCTGTAACTTACCTAAGCTAGCTCTACTACCATCTGTTCAGGCCTAAATTCAAGCTTACAGTAATGAAAAAGAGATCTATCAGTATAAAAATAGCTACATAAATAAAATCAAGCCCTTTTAGAAGTAAGGCAACTTCTTATAAGGACTTAGAGAACTTTTTTGCTTTAAACATACTTTCCACATTTCCAACTCTGTATTCCCCATCTATCCTCTTGTTCTTTCACACTTTATAATAACTTTTCATGTATTTACCTACTGTTCTTCAGTTAATTCTATTTTCTACAGTAAGACAGATACCAGGGTGTGAGAAATCTCAGCTACCAATCTCTGCCACAGACTTCAGCCAAACCCTGAGAGGCATCACTGAGTGGGCTACAGAATATGCAAATATGAAACCTAGTAGACTACTGATGCCTTTCAAAATTAACTTACATCTCTTCCTGCCCGTAGATGGAGCTTTCCTCGTAATATTTCTCTTACAATTCTTCTTCCTGCTTTATGAAACTCTTTCCAAACAAATTAAACATGAGGCAAATTGCATGCTCAAAAACCAGTCTGGACACAGCTTACGCACCTGTCATCCTTGTGAAAGCTTTCTAGGGACCTTGGCACCAACATCCCCTAAGCTAGTGAGACCAGACCACCAGCCAGCACTGTGTTGCTGGGTGTTGTGTGGCTGGCCAAGGGCCTGCCTTTTCAGCCACTACCATTTTGCCCAGTGACCACCTAGAATTGGCGGGTTTAGTGGTGGACAACAGCAAATTGAAGTACATGAAGCAAAAACTCTATCAGTCTGTTGGTGGCACTGAGTAAATTAAGCCAGGCAGAATATACCTGGAGCTTAGCCAGAATACAGAATGTACTACAGATTTTCTCATCCAAATGACTAAGATCTTGGATGACAAATCAGGCTAAACTCCATTTAGCAAAGGAAGTAAGACAGCTACAAACATATCTGCAACTAAGGTGACCTTTAAAACACAATTTTTGAAAAATAGGGGAAGATAAAGATGGGCTCAGATCTTTTTGCTGTTGTCTGCAACATCCTGCTTCTTTGTTACTAGCTGGGGGAATATGGAGACCAGAAGAAGAGAGAAACAGAAACAAGAGCAGAGCTAATTTTTAACAGGTGCTTCTTTGCTGCTGAAAAGAGGAAGTTTACAGAGGAGTAGAGTCCCCAAGGCAATAAGCAGTTTTTAATTAGAGTCAGGGGAGACCAGGCAAAGGACCAGGTCCTTTGCTATCAGAACTAATGCATAAGGATCGAACTGGCTGGTTTTGCTGAAAAAGTCAAACTTTAATATGTTCTGCTTGCCTGGGTGACCACATTGGTTGATATCCAACCAACCAAAATCCCCTGCTCATTTCAAACATCTGTTTAAGAAGTATAAGCAAGCATATATTTCAGGTTTTTTAAACTATCTTAGGATTGTGTTAGGTGAAAGAAGTCAGAACTCAGGAAAATAAAACAACTCTTAAATGGTATTTTTGTTTTGAGGAAGTACAGCTTATGTGTTTCTTCTATGTTTAGTCTTTGTCATAAGCATATTCAGTAAATCAACAGAAAGGAGAAATGCATTCTTTTTTAAATTTTCAAGAAAATTCAATGTACATCCTGTAATTTTACTGTCTGCCTCCAATTCTTAATGGTTTACTTACCTGCCAACTCAAGCCAAGATTTTCCATTGGCAGGGTTTTGCAACACCACTTCCCAATCTTTGGTTCATTAGGCTAAGTCTGAGGGCAGGTAGTAAAAGATGCAGAAGACAACTACTACAGAGAGAAAAAAATTCCTCAGTTCCTTCACATGAACTTTCACTTCTCTGGAGTCTCCTAAGTGCTTCAGAAATATCTGTGGGCTGGGCAGGTATGGCAGGGAGCAGATGACTATACTAGGATGAAAAAAAGATCTCTTACCATGATGTTGCTTTTAGATACCACAATGACCAAATGCTTTAACAGATGATGAGTGTGAATCCTCCTATGGCACCTTCTCACAGCTACAGAGTCCTATAAAGCTGAATACCTAATCCAGTAAATGGAGCCCTACGTCATTACTCAAAATGCACTCATATGGCAGCAGAACTTTTTCCCTCTCTCTCTGACTGATCTTTCTTCCACATCTCTCCAGAAATAAAAGTGCAGCAAGAAACATCAGAATTCTGATAGCTAAAGTCAAACTGCACCCAAATTGTCAGTTCAATTGTCTAGAAGCCTCTAATCACTGCTGTAATTAGAAACTGTAATGCTATTATCAACAGTCAAAATTCCTATTGGTCAGGTCATAAATTGAGTGATTTGGTTATATCTTTTTGTAGGAGCATGGGTATGTGATAAGGGAACCAGGGAATGATGGATTGAGTAGTCATCACCCCCAGCTGCTGTTTTTAATCTAGCTGATATCAGGAAGTCCTGCCTGCAAAACTGTATTCAGCAAAACTCCACTTGATTGCTCATAGTGATCATGATGAGCTCCATTCAGGGAACAGCGGGTCAGAAAACAAACTCCTGTTACATAACTATAATCTATAAATACAGGCAATTTATACTTTTGTACACTGATCATGTACTGCAATTTCCTGCATAGGATGGCACAGCAAAAGGCTCAGTCTCACAGAAAAGGCAGAAATCTATTTCCATTTTTCTGAGTTTACACTGTTTCTTCAGTAAAATATTTGGAAAGTTCCCTTTTTGGCAGAGATCTTTTTTGGCAATTTTTCATCTGATGTGCTTATCATGGTTTAACCCAGCCATCAACTGAGTACCACAGACCCACTCACCCACTCTATCTTCCCCAGTGAGGTAGGGAGGAGAATCAGAAAAAGGTAAGAACTGAGCTAAGAACAACTTAATAAATTAAGTAAAAAAGCCCAGAACAAAACAAAACACCCCCCCCAAAAACCTCAAACATACACAATAACAAGAATGGAGATGAAAAAAGAGAGGACTACACCAAAAGAAACACAAGTGAGCACAACAGAACTGTTCACCGCTGTCTGACTGATGCCCAGCCCATCCCCAGGCAGTGATCAGCAGCTCTTGACCAACTCCTCCAGTTTATTTACTGAGCACATTCTGTGGTGTGCAATTTCCCTCTGGCCAGCTCGGGTCAGCTGTACCGGCTGTGCTCCCTCCCAGCTCCTTGTGCACCTGTTTGCTGGCACAGCATGGGAAACTGAAAAAGCCTTCATTTACACAAAGCACTACTTAGCAACAACTAAAACATCAATGTGTCACCAGCAGTATTCTCACACTAATTCTAAAACACAGTTACTAGGAAGAAAATTAACACTCTCCCAGCTGGAACCAGGATTTAGTAAGCAACTTTTCCCCTCAGAATCTTAATATCGAAATATCTCTTTAAATACTTAGATAAATTTCTTGCTCCTTTTTGAGTTAATAAATGATTTAATTTCATTTTCATGCCTTCCGCCCTCCACAGAAATGTCAATTTTAAGCCTTCAGCAGAGTAAAAGATGCACAAATATCCTGGCTGCTCCTTCATGTTTATAGACCAGCTGAAGCACCCCTGTGCTACAGCCAGTGTTCCAGGTTTGCAAATACTGTGCTCAGCAATGGGATCCAAGAGCCACAAGGACACTGCTGCCCAGGCCAGAAGGTCTCTCCCTGCTGTTGGAAAGTGTCACATTTGTCCTTGCCTGTACCTTTGCACTGAAACCAGTACTTACAACCAACAATACAGCACCTGGCAGAATTTCAGTGCCACCACTGACGCAGGAAGCCAGGAGCCCAGGTGTTGAAAAGTGCAAAGAAAAAATATGTATTTGTCTATTATATATTCTAAGAAATTGTAAACTGCAAACCAACATCAAACAATGAGGAAGATGAAATGCTTAAACACTGCTCAGCAGAGAGAAATGGCACTGAAGGGAAATGGAAAATTTTTGATGTCAGGTTAATGTATGCTGCCATCTGGAAATAAGAGCAATAAAAAACCAACATGGAAGAGTGAATAATTTCAAAAACTAATCAAGAACAAGAAACTGGCATATGAAAAACAAGATGTCATCTGTTACTGAGTATGAATAGAAATCACATCTCATACACAGGGAATAAGGAAAACTGAAAGCCTATTCTGATAACATACTGTCCTGGAAAAGGGCTATGCCAGGACATCTGGAAGTTTCTGGGAGCCACAGCTGATAAAAGTCTCATCATAATTCTTGTCTCCATCTGGCAGGTGAAAGAGCCTTCTTTATTCCAGGGCTAACCACCGACTACATGAGCTTGCAGCCGCTTGCAACAACCAAGTCTGTAAGGGAGAACGACACCAGTGTAACAATACAAATGTGCAAACACTGATCAGCAGCTAAGAACACGGCATGGCTTCCCACAGCATGCTGTCCTGATGAGGACATTTTTATCCTTTTACCCCAGCAGGAGGAAGCACGGCTGTGTATCAGCCCTGGCTACAGATCAGCAGGGATAGGGGAAGGTGCAGCTCTCCCGTGTCCTCCTCAAAGCTAATGCAAAAGCTGTTTGCTGATGGTCTGTGAGCACAGGCTGGAGTAGTGGCAAGAGCAGAGGAGAGATGTGTAGGAGAGGTGCACAGGAGAGGAGGTGCAACTAGATGTGCAGCAGGTAGCCTGCATCTGAGGTCTAATTCAACCCAGATCACCGTGGGGTATGGGTTGCCTCTCAAAGCAGGAGGATACAGTGTGGCTGTCCAATTTGAAAACCACGAAAAGATAAAAAAACAGTATTCCCCCTCCCCAACTCCCACCTGGAGTTAAACAAATCAGAATCAACAAGAGCACTATCTAGGCCTTTCTTGACCAATTTTCTTTCCTGTTATATTGCAGAAGGTATGATACACACAGTCTTGAACATCTTGGTTTTCCCATTAGTTTTTGACCCGTCACAAATTCAGGCCATATTTGTGCTTATAAACATAACTGTCAGACTTCCCCCTGTGGGATCTGCAGTGTCATTAATTAATCTAATATGATCTATTTGCTTTAGCAGCTGCGTAGGAAATTAATATTCACTGTCTATAAAGTCATTGCAAGTTTTATCCTTTGAAATCTCACTTGTCTTCACAGTTCTCTTTAGCTGAAGTTATCTCACTCACATTTGTTATCAAATTTTCATCACTACCCTTCATTTTTCTTCTGAAACAATCTCATTTTCTGTTGTTGCTCAACTCCCATTAAAATAATTGGTACCACACTACATTTTTTCTATTTTTATATTTATACCTGCATCTGAAAAAGCAATTTTATGTTGGCAAAGGCCTAAGTCAAATTCACTTGCTGGTTATTGCAAAATGTGACACAGCAGTATGTGACATCTACTGAGAAATACAAATGCCAGAAGCAGAGTCAGAAAGTGAAGACTGGGCACAGAGCCAGCAGCAAAAGGCAGTAATGGCAGGTACACTAGAAGCTAATGAAGAGGATGAAGAAGAAAGCCATAATACTCTTCTGTGTTAACATGTATGCTTCTCAACAATCTTCCTTCCAAATGAAACACAACCACAGTGCAGTGAGTGGGACATTTGAAAATCAGAACACATGTCATCAAGGAAGTCATAAAGAGACTCCTAGGTGAACACACTCCTGCAATATCTTCCACCACAGTGCTTAAGGCTTGTAGCTTTTCCATTGAGGCCATAGAGGTGACTCTTCCCCTCAACTATAAGAAGCTTTTAGTTTCAGGTTTACAGCAGTATACAGGTAGAAGTGCGTTTAAAATCCCAAATTTCAAAAGAAATTACATCCTTGAGAGAGATTTTCTTCACCTCTACATGCAGGTCACCAGATTCCTGAAGAAAATGTCCACTTTATTAATTTTATTAAAATGCAATTTACAGCCTTTTACCTTCAATATGCAGAGAAGCCAGGTCATCAGGCAGAAAATAAAAGAGAGCAGTATAGTGTCCAATGCCATGGGAGTATCAGCTACTCGTAATCTGACAAAGAACTAAGGATCAAACACCTCACAATTATCTGTTCCTCTAAGCAAAATGTTAATTGAATGAAACATATACACTATAAGCAGGCAGCATTCCCATAGGAGACCCAGGATGACAGAATTCTGTCACATAATCAGCTGATATCAAGTCTCCCCACTCATTTGGTTTCTTTCCTGAAAAGACACAGTGTGGGAAATCTCTCACCCTCCAACTGACAAGAAATTGTTTATTAAGTCCTTCTATTCCCTCTCTACTGGGCTGGTGTTCACTGGCTTTGAGAGTGACTCCACAAAACACATGTAATACAAAACCAATGGCATTCTATGTTTTTCTTTGTAAGATTATATGATCCAACCCAACATCCTTAAAATGTTTTCTCTAAATTCTAAGGGAAAAAAAAAAAAAGGGTATTAATCTCAAATAAGATCTATCACCTTGTCTTGATAACATTGTGAACTGTTGCCAAAAGGCAAGGGTCTTATGTTCTTCCTGGTGTTTCTTACTAGAATTAGTTTCCAGCCCCCTCTTCAAACGGAATGAAAGGGCATTTTCTTTTGTTTTGCTAAATAAGCATTTTATTCTAATCACATCAGACTTATTTTTAGAATATTTGAATAGAGTATCTTTGTCAGTTGCTACTTTATAAATAGAGGTTGCTAAAGAAAGAACAGTAGCTGCTTTTCCTTAAGCAACAGCAGCAAAAGAATATGAAATAGCAGATGATTTCTAAGCAGAAACAGCAGACTAAAAGTAGCATTTTTCTTCTACTGTGGTATTTCAAAAACACAGGAATGTCATCCCTCTAGTTTTTCTTTTACAGTTGTAGACATGTTCACTCCCTTTTTTTTAGGATTATTTGTCTGCTTCAGAGTGATCCTAGGAATTCACAGCTTAAGGATCTTGCATTCAGAACACCACATTAAAGATTGCCACCAAGACTACAAGTACCTGCAGAATATATGTATTTAGGTTTAACTTTGGTATGTAGCAAGAAATTTGTCAGAAAAAGGATTTGGTTTCTTATTTTTGTTTATTTATTTTCCTGTGAATATTGTCAGATGAGAACACTGGTGCCAAGAATTTGGTTTTGGGGACTCAGGCTCTTTACTGGGGCTTCTATACCCCCATTTTAGAGGATGGATTCAGTAATTCTTCAGGAAGCTGACTGCTGCCCACTGTTCTGGCTGTAGTCACTAAGGGAAGATATTAAAACAGCAGACTTACTCTGGGGGGAAAAAAAAGTAAGGCTTGGGACTTGTCCACACAGGGGACAATTAGGATGGTTTATTTGAATTAGCTAGAGATTTGCTGTGGATTAGTTAGAATCTAATAAAACCTCTGGGTGTAAACTTTAGTTCAGAATTAAATTGTCCTAATTAAATTAGATTAACCTACTTCCAAATGTTTTACACAGCTAGTGACAACAGACCAGAGTAGAAGGCATGAAAGGGTATCTAAAATGGTATGAACACAGCCATGCTCCCCTCATGAATATCACATCTCACAGCAGAACATAGCATCCTAAGAGCTGACAACTGGAACGGAAGAAATTGAGTTCAAGGACACGACAGGCAGAGAACTGGATGTCAGTTCTCTGAAAACATACAGCTGCAGCCCGGGCACAGGGCAGTTACAGTGCTTCCAGCCACAGCAATCACCAAATGCCTGGATCATGGAATGGTTACAGGCAAGTGGAAGCAAAGCACCTTGGAAGGCTTAGTGACACCTCACCTACCTCCAGCTTGACTAGGACAGCATCAGCAGACACAGGGGGCAAGTTTCATGCAGGATATGCCACACTTCCTAGGATTCTCTACTCAGAAAGAACAAGCTCCAGTACTGACCACAGGACCAAGTACTTAATCCTCCGTGTGGGAAGGGGACTGAGGCTTCATGATGAGGCAAATATGGGCAGCTTAGTATGAGCAACAAACCCGTTAGAGTCATACCTTGGTCTGGCAACTCAGCAAGTGCTGAGCAAAAATCAGGCTTATCCGAGTCACACGAGGGCTTCAGTTCCCACCCCGGCAGGGGTCTTTCTGGGCGTTCACAGTATCTTCTTCCTCAAACATCAGGTCAAACCTGGAAACTCTAAGAAGCTTTTATCAGCCATTTTCACACAGAAGAAGATGACAAAAAGCAACACTGTGTTATACTGGAAAGTCCCTAGAGGCCAATAGCAAGTGTAAAGCTTTCACAACCTTAGGCATGCAGCAGAAGTTCAAATGGCAGAGAGACTGTAAATATTTGCTTTGCTTTCCTTTATGGAAACCCCTGAAAATCAAAAGGCCAAGAAAGTGGAGGGGAAGGACAAAAGATGAAGCCATACTAGGTCCTCCTTTAGCTTTCCACTTGTCCAAGTGAGAACCAGGCAGCCACTGGCTGCAGCTCCAGTCATGCTTGTAGTGCACTTCATGATCTGTCCGATCTCTCAGAGGTGCTTGAGGGGAGAAAAAAACTGTTCACACTGGTGTACAGCAGGAAAATTTGGTATGCTGGGGTTGAGGCAGCTGTCAGAGGCAGAGCTGGGTGAAAATGCTCTTGATGTACCTGGAGGGAGGTGCTGCAGGGCTGAGAGGTCTGGAGGTCTGCTCACCCTTCTGCCTACAAATGCTCCTGGAGTGTCCCCAAGGCCGAGGCTATGCAGATGGCCGGGGATGTATTTGATCAAAACAGACTCAATTTATCTGCTCCTAAAATGTAATGCACTCTGCTTTCTGATGGCAAGCCTCAGAAATACTAAAATTAGACTTCAGAAGAGTAAAAAGCTCCCCACTAACATAATGTGCAAATAGACTGTTGCACTTACTGTGATCTTGAGCAGCAACAAAATTAGAAGGCAACAGCAAACAGCAAAGAAAACTGCAGTTAAAAAATACCAACATTATCCTCTTTTAATATATATTGTTAAAATGAACATTTTTAAAAGCTGAAGAAATGTGAGCCTGGATGCTATCACCGTATGTCTTATGCAGTTCCTGATTATAAATGAACAGCAGAATCCATATAAGAGAATCTAAAATGGTATGGATAGGAGCCCAGCTGGTGTCCCCATATGCCTTAGAAATTCCATTTTTAGGAACACAGCAGCATAAAACATTAGGGATGCTTCTCAAACATCTCATTTATAAATAGAGCAGAGCTCTTTCACTGAAGTAGACACGGAAAAGGTCCACAACAATAATAAAATCAGTTGCATTCAAAACAACTGAAATGATTCAACCATTTCAGTAAGGAACCACTATATACCAGAAGATTCCCTGAATGAGGAATGCTACTTGCTCACCAGTGAGATTTTTTTAAAAGCAATCACCAAAAAGCCATTTTAGTTAAAAAGTGCCCAACTTACTTTTGTTTTGGCAAACTTTTTCTACTCAAAGCTTTTTTTGGTCCAGAATGGAAGAGGTAAAGCCCAAAGTTCAGGGCAGTGGAGAGTTACAGATGGAGGAGGGCAAATTCTTACCACTTCTGAAAATCAGTCAAAGCAGTGTCTGGAGCTTGGCTGGTCCACATTATGGGGAGAGTCCTTCCCCAACAGACTGTGGACTCTGCAATACAGCTCTTCCTTTCATGCTTTTCGAGTTCACCAGAACCACCTCTAAGGGAAGGTCGTTAACTGTGGGGATTTCTGGTTAATTAAGAAAATATGTCACCAAATGCAATTCACAGAAAATCATAATTTCATTACATGCACACTATCAACCAAATATATGTAAAGCAGATATCTAAAAAAAATATACACTACATATGAATGAAAAATTATTTTATTTAAAAATACATTATACAGCAGAGTGTCTCTCTTTTTGTTTTCTCACTGCTGGTTCACAGAGATAGTATGATAAATTTAACCCAAATATTTGACTGGGAAAGATCCTGAGAAAGAGACCAGTTACAAGCTGATGATATACAGTACACTGAAAAAGAGTCATCTCTTTTAACATAAAAGAATCTCTTGGTAATCTTATAAATCAGATATAAAAAATGCAGATTTGCTACCATGCAAAAATGAGTGAAGATTTCATTTAAATCTGCACACAGAGAAATCATTAGTACCTTGGAACCTAACTAGCTAGACTAAGTGCAGGGTAAGTGAGCTTGACACGGCGATACAAACTTTGGATCTACTACAATTTTGTAAACACAGTTGACAGTCTAATAAAGGTGGATTTTCAATCACCTAAGTAACCTAGTTGTAGCTAAGGACTCTATTCTAGGTCTTTTCTCCCCACAGATATATTTCTTCAATCTTAATTCTGAGCTTAGCACAATGACTTCGTGGCATATGCTCTATTGCACTCAGAGACAACTTGGCCTTGCCCTGTTTGCCAAGCACTCTTTAGGTGTTTCAGTGAAAGCAGAGGTTAAAACAAAAAGTAAAAGCAGGCATTACCTGATGACTATGTGAGAACGCATTAAAATTCATCATAGAAAAAGTATACCTGATTCTACATCCTTGTGTTTCAAACATACTCTAACAATGATTAATGCACAGGAAGAACACTGAACTCTGGAAAATTTAAGGCCTAAAATGCTCAAAAGCCTGCACTGGCCAATAGTATTCCCAATGTTTCTATAGTGCTAGCATTTTATCAGCTCTTCACAGTGAAGAGGTGAAGAGCTGATTTCACTCTTCAGAGCGAAACTTTCTGGCAGATGTTAAGAATGTCTTCAGTATTTACAATATTCAGATCCATTTGGGGCTCAATTTTTATAGGACAACTTCACTATGAACAGTCAGCAAGACTCTTCCAAAAGGGAGGCTTAATCTGAATATTCACAGCAATAACAGAGATATGGTAACATGGGCTGATGTTGAAGAAAAATCAGTTCTTCAACACCACACAGACTGGCAGAGGATTTTTTTTCCTTTTTTTTAAGCATATGAGCCTCAAACACAAACAAAGATAAAAAGGTTTGTAGAGAGGTCTGCCTGTCCTGGTCACTTCGGCTGAAAAAAAAACTTAATTGAGTCATTTTGGTTTTTTCCATGAGTTTGCCATGAAAATGAAGAGTAGAAACTCAGATGAACTTTTTTCCCTAAGCTGTTGACCCTCTTCTTATCTTAGCACCCATTCTCCCAGCATAATATCAGGGAGCACAACAATCATGAGAAGATGCAGGCTGCCTTGAATAATTTGTTTAAATGATTTATGAATAGCATGGCTGCCCATCAGATATGCTAAGCTAAGAACCGAGCCCTTAACCTTTCATGGGATATCATTAGTAATAAAGAACATATCAAAGATCAAACTTTCTATATTATTCTCATTTCTTTTAACCTAGATACATATATGTCATCCAAGACATTCAAGAACTACAAAACAACAATTCAACTACAATTATGTCAGGAAAATATCCAAATAAATAAACTTTTAATTATGATACAATACTTATTACAGTAAAAATTGGCATTTTTTTCTCTTCAAAAGCAGAAGCACCAGTCTTACATATAACATACTGTTTGAATGATATCTTACATGGAATACAGTGTAATACAATGTGCAAACAGCATTTTCTTACAGAACATAATATTTGCTAGTTTTTATACACTGAAATTGCCTCAAATGGAAACAAATTCATGCTGAATTAAAAATGTAGATTTTAAAAATCAAAGTTAAATCAAAATACAAAGTACTGTTGGAATAGGTACATGAACCATTGAAAACAATGAGAAGCCAAAATAGAGGGTAATGTCAGATAATTAGTGCTCAGTTTGTCCCATTCCATCATAAAAGTAAACAGTTAATATTTTTGCTAGAAAGTAAAGTGACGTTCTAATATTTAAGAATTCTTCAAAATGTTGGTATCATTTTAGTGATGTAAAAATGAAGTCAGAAATAGGACTTCTAAAAATTTCTTATTTCTGATACACTGCAAATGTCATGTGTGGGCTGTGAAAAGAGATGAAGTCCAATGGAGTGAATATACATCAGCATCAACATCATGTGACTTCTGCAAAGGCCGTGATGTGGTTCTACGAGTTAAAGGAAAAACAGACAGATCAAAACCACACAGACAGACAGCAGTCACCATGGTGAAAACTTCTGCCTCCTGGGCTTGAAGGGCATCCTTGTACTTGGAGACTATTGCAGGATGATGTAAAGAAAACTGATTTTTACTGCAATGCTTTCATCCACTCCCATAGCAATTCTTAACTGCTGAAAGACTGGATAGGGATGTATGCTGAACAAAGTAATGAGTGATGGTTCTATTATATTTTAATTTTAGATGGTTTTGGTTTGGTTTAAATTAAGTTTAATTTTAAATTACATGTGAATAATTGAGGTAGCTGTACTTTTATTGCTACGTTATTCATAACTGAAAACAAAATTCCTAGAAATTAAAATGACAGTTTCTGACAGATCATAATACTCTATTTCAGTGTAAATACAATTTTAATATTCATTTTTTAAAGATTATTTTTTCCCCATGAGCTCAATGGCACTGAAGCAAATAGCAAAATGCTCGAAATCAAGTGGCATTTGGCAGTTACAAACTCATATTCAAATTTTTCAGAATCACCAGTGTCCAGTTGCAGTTCAAGAACCTTTTCCTCTTTCCTTCAATGGAAGAGGTTCTTAGGAACACTCTGAGGTGCATTGGAACATGCACATTCTATGTGCAGCTATAAAACACTGCAGCATCCCAAAGAGCTTGGCTACTCGTTCATACTTGAACCGAAGCAAGTGACTCTGCAAACATCTGTCGTGGAAGGCAACCACACAGTGGTGTGCAGCATCCAGAAGAAGCATACTTCCCTTTGGGCACACAGTACCCTTGACTGCCACCATTTTTTTACACAACATGCAGTGGTGAAATTAGGAAAGGGAACCTTGATATTAAGCCATGTGTTTGCTCCCAAGCACAAAAATGCATAGAGGGTAAAACACCAAGCAAAGCACTGCGTATTTTTCTCATCACTTTGCCTTTTGGGGCAGATCAAACTCAGAAGAGAGGAGATATCAGCTGAAGAGGAGGGGGATGTGGATAACCTGGGGAGATTGAGACCTCCCATTTTTTGCCTAAGAGAAGTCCTTCAGGAAATCTGTTATCACACAGCATAAAAAGTGCTGGAGAGAAACAAAGTTTATATTTCTCAGTTCTTTAAATTGCCAGAATATTTGTCTATCAGTCTGAGCAGGGCAGACAGGCAGGCATCTTTGCTTTTCACATTAGAGAGTGGAAATTAGAAATACTTTGATTGGAGACCTGCCCCTTATGCCCCAAGCCAGGCTGGCAGCTTTGCTCTCTCACTGTGCCATAACTGTACTGTGTCCAGAGGGAGAAGCTCTCTTCCACCTCCCCTACATGCAATTTAGCTCTAGCAATGTTCTTGCTGTATTTTACGGCAGCTTTCATAAAAGAATACTACTTAACAGCATGCATCTATGTATATTCTTCTCCAAAACAGAATTTATGTATTTTAAATAAACCGTTATTAAACCATAGCCAGATTTTTTAAAAAAGCATTAGGAAAAAAAAGGAGTGCAACTTTCTATGAAAAAGTTTTCAGTAAAAAATAGTAACAGATGTTATTGCTTGCAGATTCTTATTCAGCAGAAGAAACGCAAAATTAGACTTCCTAATTTAAAAAAAAAAAATCAACTCCAAGCATTTTGTTTGGCTAGCCATCTTCTCTTTTGAATACACAAAAGATGATACAGTGGGCAAACTCAATGACTCTGGAGTTGCTGGGAGGCTATGATGACATTTTCTTCATAGTATTTACTTTATTTTCTTTATTTAGACTTCAAAAGTCATCCTGTCAACTTAAACTATCCTCAGTCTAAAATTATTCACTTTTTTCTTAAGTAAGATGGTCTAAAATTGAGGAACTGGAGGGAAAAACGAATTCCTCTTTATTCCAATCAATTCTTTCAAGTCCTGCTACGTGCCATTCCTGTCTCTAAGTGACACACATTTATCTGTGATGCAGAGAACCAAATGCTCTTTCATGTGGCATTAATTCAAGAGTGGATAACGATTATTTAGGGAAAGTAGAATGTGGTTCACACTCCTGCCAGCTATACTTCCAAAATGAGCAGGTCACCATCCTGCAGAAGACATGCAGACCATGTGATATTATAACACAGAGGAAAATCCTCCTTCCTCAGTAAGACCTCAAAGAGAACTGCTAAGCTGCTAACCATGGACCTACTGATTTGGACCCTACTGAAAGCCTGTCAATTCATTTCCAATGGACTCAGCAGAGTGATGCATAACTAGGTCAAAATTAATCATTTGCTGACAGCAAGAATCACTGATACAGATTCATGTGACTGTCTGGATACATGTGCCTTTTCATGCTATCGTCTCAGGCAAAATTACAAATAAGCCTTGCTGAGACTCTGCAGAAAAAAAACCAAACAAACAGCATTCCTCTGGAATAACTACATTTCAACTCTTTTACTTCTGCTTGGATTTGCTGTGACAAGGGTCAGAGTGAGATACTAACTATTGTCAGCAAACAGATTCAGAGAGATGCAGGAAGACAAGGAAAAAAACCATGAGTATGAAAAAAAAGAGTACAAAAGGAAGACAAATTCAAATGTTTGACATTGAAACAAAACTGCTTACGATTTTTTATGTGTTGACTCTCCTGGGTATGTGTTTGTAGTATGTGTGTAAAGCAATGTTGTATTGTATCTCCTTTAACAGACTATTAAGAAAAAAATGATTATGCCAAAAACCGTCTATAAACTGATATAATAAGCACATGGGCTTTCATCAAACCATCCTGCAGAAACAAGTATGGACACCTAGGGATGCTTTTGGACACCATGCACTACAGTATTTGGAGACCTCTCAACTAAAATATTTTGAAGCAACAGAAATGGACACAACCCTCTCCCCCACCTGCCCCTGGTATGATGAGCTATGTTTTGCTTTTAGCTGTGAGCTCAGTGAGAGGCAATCGCCCTGGGGAGCTGCAGGGAGCCGGCCAGGTTCCCTAGGCCAGGGTGTGTGTGAGCACATCAGGGCACGTAACAATGGAAGACTTGGTACCAACATGCTTAAGGACCAAGAAAAAAAGCAGTAACACTGAGAATTAAAATTTTCTGACATTTTGAAGCTGTTCTGTGTCTCATGAGTAATCAAGATGGAGTAAATAGAAAAAACAATACTCCTTAAATTCTGATAAGGAAAGCCTTCCCAGTCTTAAAAATACTAGCAGAATTCATTGCAATATCTACACTTACTATTGCTAGAATGCTTTATCACCATCACTACCTTTGGCACAATACACACAATAATTACTGTGTCAAACTCAAGAAGATTTCTGAGACAGTTAACCCTAATAGTCACTAAAAACTGACATGACGGGCAATGAGAATGTCACATATTGCGAAAGGAATTCCAAATACTTCTGACCATTAAAACTTGGAAATGGCAGGAGGAAAGAGCACCTAATTACCTTTTTTGAGTTCATTCATGCTGGATAGTAGGTCCTACAGGGGAGTATAAGAAACATCATTGTAACAAAGAATGGTGACTGTTTTGGAAGGTATGGGCACTGCTGACAGAAGTAGCAGTATGAAGGAATGCCAAGCAGAACCTTGGGGAATAAATGCAGTTTAGCTGTCAAACAGAGCACTGCCAAGAACCCACTGTGCAAATAAGTAATACTGAATAGCTACAGAAAGCACTGATAATCATACACAGTAACTATCTCATCTCACAGGAGATGAATCATGGTGCATATCCTAACCCAATGGTTTCTTCTGAAACCTTCTATCTCAGTATTCTATCTACCGCCTCCATTAGGCCCAAAATGCTCCATGTTGTATTTGTATTTGATTTTTTCAAAGCTAGAATACTTATAAAAAATAAATAAGACTAGCAGAGTCATAAAACTACATGATGGGTAGGAGACCTCTGTAAGCCCTGGCCAATTTGAGGCAACTTTTGCATGAAGTAATGTCAGTCTCCCCTGAAAGAGGAAACATAGTTTGTGACTGTGCTTGGATGAAGCTGAACCTTCCAACTCCTCCAGGTACCATCCAGAATATCCCCATTTCTCAGAAATTCCCGCAAAAGAACAGGACTTTCTAATTTTGACTGTGGTAGGATGAGAGTTTCCTCTGGAGGAGACTGCCAGATAACTGAAACACCAATTGCCTTCTAAGAGATGAAGGTGGTCAGGGACAGAAGATAAAAAGAAGCAAACGGGTGAGTGATGAAGTTTCTTGGCTTTCATTCTTTTCAATAATTATAAAAATTATTATAGTTAAGGTAAAAGCACTAAGTCTGCACTGCTGAGGAAGCTCTGGCAAGGATCCCTCAAGGCAACTCCCACTGCAACTTGAGTTTGTTAGACTGCATGGGTACCCATGCAGAACAGCTAAATCATCTGCATGCACCACAATGAAACAGAAGTGTCACGCAAACAGTGATCTAACCTTGTCACAAAGCAACAGCAGCAGCTCAACTCAGAGTAGTACAAGAACTTATGCCTATTTAAGTGCACTTCAAACGTAGCTAGACCTCCACCAGAACTCGGACAGTGGCAGCACAGTGAGCATGCCAGGAGCATTTATTCTCCACGGAGAAAGCACCGGAATAGCAAGTAGCAGATCTGGAAACAGCAAAGTAATTTGCTTCCAGGTCTGCATGATGCATCACGTGCTTACTAATTTACAGATGAATTTATTACAAAATAGCAATGAGTGGGGTCCTATCTGGCAGGCATTTCTAAAGAAGTCATTCTTTAAGGCAGGCATTTTTAATTGCTTGCTCCAGATACCTATACAGTTACTATTTTTTAGTACCAGTCCCATAGACGCATTGCTTCCCACTTGCAGTGCCTTTGCCTTTGATAACTTCAGACAGTCAGGATTTGTACTACTCCCAGTAGCTAATTTCTGACAGTAATGCCTGTATTTAATATTGGTACAGGAACTTGCAGACTGAAAATAAGGAAAAAAGTTTTAAAATAAGCAAAATGTAAGTCTATGTGCATTCAGAATATTGAACTGCAACAGTCCTAACTGAAATGTAGTGAAAAGTAACTCATGTGTCTAAAGAAGGAAGAGGCAAATAGCACAAAAATTACTTAGCATCATTCTCTCTCAAGTGGAGAATAAATGACATAAAATAAGAAGGGAGCTAAAGTGCAACAAGTTATTCAAGAATTCTTGTAGCAATGGTAGTTAATTGAGATTAGACAACTTAATTGGGACCTTAGTTCCCAGAAGTATTATTCTTAAGGCCTTGTATTTAACAGGGTCTGTCTTCTATGTAAAACTTTAGATTAAACAAAAAAAAAAAAAAAAAGGTAAAAATTACCATAGAAACTCAAAAACCTAAAACACTCATATGTAACTTCTTCATCAATTATTTGCTAATTCAATTTTAAACTTTCTGGAAGTGGAAACAGAAGAAAGCATGTCCAAGCAATTATCAATTGTTATTGTCCTTGCATCCCGTCCTCTCTGTCTGAAAAAGAGAAAGGCTTTGCAACACAAAGATAGACCCATAAAATGGGATCTCAGAAAGTGGTATCATTTTGTGATCAGTCCCCAGATTAATTATCTAGAGAGAGATTGCATGACAGCAAACAGCTACTGTCTACTGCCATAAGAATATGGGTTCAGAAGGAAAGAAGCTCATTCATATAACAGAATCCTGGGCAGTTCACAAATGGCAGTGGTTATCCTGAAGCAGAGCAAACATTATTCCTCTCCTGTAGCTTTCCCCACAGCATCTCAAACTAGGCCAAGTCTCAGGAAAAGAACATTGTTGATCATGAGTGAGAGGTTCTCAGATCAGGTAGAAACATGAACCTAACATGAAGTCTTTATCCCAGAAAAAAAAATTAAAATTTCAATATCCAGAGAATGTATACTTATTACCTATGATGGCTTTTGATGTACAGAAATGGCTTCTATTGCATGAGAGTCTAGCACGTAAATAAAACATGTTCTTATTAATGTGGTATGCTCCAGCCCAGCTGACAGCTTGCTTTGTTTTGACATTTTACAGAAAGTTTACTGAATGGATTATTTTGAAGATACACACTCATCATCTATATGCTTGTTCAAGCAAATGAGACTCTGACCTCCTTATGACAAGATATCAGTGGAAGTAGCTTAGACATATTTGGTTCAAAAAAGGCATGTTAGACCCTTCTGAAAAGAAATCTTTCCCTTCAAGGAAAGAAAGGAAAAACCCAAGAATAGCAGCAATTCTTACTAAAGAACAACTTCAACCACTTTCAAGTGAATTAGACAGATTGGGAAGTGTTGAAAACCCTTCTGATGTTGAACATGAGAAAAAAATTATCAGAATTAATCTGGAATTAAAATAATACTACAAAAAATACTTTTGATGCCCTACCCAGAATTGTTTACTATCTTCAAATATGGGCACAACCCAATAGATTTTAATGACTAATGACAGATACAGCCATTAGACAAAGTGAACCTTCCTTTAAACTCTGCATTACTAGTCCAAAGTTTCCCCTTGGTAAAAATGTCTAAAATATTTTCTGTATTTGGTTATGCTATCTATTTCAGTATTTCTTTGCTCATAATATTAGTCAGACAATCTTACCTAACACATAGTAGAACATCATCTTCAAAAAACATAAATGGTTATCACAGTAAACTAAAATAGATTTTATTGTGATACTTAAGCAAATGGTCTTGGCATACCCAGGAGACACTCACTAGCATGTCCTAGTCTAAAATCCCTTGTGCCCTGACAAGAGATCATGGGGTTGGTACAGTTACCATACAGCCCATTGCTACTCTCCATTCCAAGTGGGCCCCCTCTCCTGGGGTTAGCACATGTCTGATGATAGAAGCCCCACAGCTGGTCCAGAAGGGACTGTATTATCCCATGCTCTACACCAGGCTGAGGACATACCTCAAACAAATAGGATAAATGCCACTCGTACCTGAATTGCAAAGCCCCCTGGGCCAGGGGTTAGATTTTTTTTCTAAAGATTCTAAGACCTTTCTACATTCTGTGGACCATCAGACAGAGTATTAATCACATTTACTTGAGGAACACAAGGGAAGAGGGCCTCAGATCTACTCAGCCTGACCCCATGGGCTTAGCAGCAGCTACAGCAGTGAAATAACAATAGGAAGAGCCTCCCAAGGGGTGTCACTGAATTAAATGCTTTCCTTCTTTCTCCTTCACTGAAATGTTTCTTTACTTTATATCTGATTACCTTGGAACTCTTGTCAGGGTAGATTGTGATCATCCTTCCAGGAAAGCTACATTTTATTTAATTGTTTTTTAAAAAGTCAGACAATACCTTTTCTAAAGGGCTTTCTACTCTGGGTATGCTGATCATGGGCATCTGGGTGAGATTATCCAGATGAGAATGTTCATGTTCTGGCTGACGTCCTCTGAAGTTATTTACCACACAAACAACCTAGAAGGGATTTGAAGATAAACAGAATACCTAAGGAACAACTCATTTTTTCAAGCTTTGATCCTGACAATTATCATTAGGCAGAAATGACACTAGCTTTAGTCACAGTTTTACAGTAGAAACACTGAAATGTGAAGTTCATGTTTTACAGAAAATCCTTAATTAATATTTCAAGACAGAAGACTTTCAACCAATTTATTGGTACATGCATCATTTGAGAACCAAAAAAACCTCTTATCCAGAAGAAAATCCATTACTGAAGCTGCATAATAGAACACCAACTATTAGCAATCTCATGAAGAGATGTCTTGCAGCATCACATGGCATTAACCTTAAACTCCTGGGAAGGCCAGTGCCATCTCAGTTTTAATCAGCAAAGATATTCTCAATTGAAGAGAAAGAAAGAGAATAAGGAGAAAAGGGCCATGCCCAAGTCTGTAACTTTAAATCTGCTCAGGGCAGCAGATTCTCACACATGGACTTAGGAATGTGATATGTAACAGTTTGTGCTTCTACTAATTCCAACACTCAGCCAAGCAGCAATGTTTGCCAACTGCATTTTCTTCAAAACACAACTAAATTTGATGACATGCTATTGGACATCTTGTGCAGAAGGGAATGTTTGGAAATGCAAGCAGATGTATTTTGAAGGAGACTTGCAGCTAGCTTTGCATGTCTAGAGAAGTGAAAACACCCACCCCAGCCATCCCTGTGAGGGTTCTCAGCCAAGCCACGCTTCCAGACCCAAGATCTTGAGACCAAGACCCTGCGATCCAAGAGCCAAGCTAAGTATTGTTTTCATGGGGGAAACTTCAAAGGCGTATTTAGTACTATTACAAGCTGCTAAGCAGATAAACCTACAAGTATTAAATTGCAGTGACTGTTCTATTCTCTAGTCTTGCACTGCAGATATTAGTGAAGGTGATTAATAGATTAGAAATAGTTTTCTGACGCAGACAGTAGTCATTGGCAACTGCAATTGACTATCTGGTTTTGGAACATAGTTCTAGAAAAGGAAAGAGCTAAACAAAGATTTTTTTGATATAGAATAATATGAAATTTCAACACAAACCTGAATCGCTATGAAATAAATTCATTACAGTTACTGTAAAGCCAGAAAAACAAATGCTATCTATTCTCTGATCAGTGAGGGTACCACTATATCAAATTTAATACTTTATACATGAAATCATAACTATGTGTTATTCTAAGGAATATATACTTCCTGAAAGTGGGCCTTGCTGCAAAAATTACTGTTTGAAATGCTACAGTCTGATTTATATGGAAGTCAAAAGAGATAACTGGATCAGTCCTTTCTTGACTTCACATTTCTGAGCATATGTAAACATTACTAAGGAAACTGATGACTAATTAAAAAACCTAAGAAACATATCTTTTGTTGTTTAGTTATCTGAAGCCTTTTTTTAGAGATACAAACTTATGCATTGATTTTTTTTTCAAACAGAAGTGACATAGACACACACTTACCAAAAATACTGCTATAGATATTCCAATTACAAATCCTGCTATTACATCTGACCAGTGATTTCGATACTCTGCTACTCTGTTGATTCCAGTAAGGAAGGCCAAGCACATTAAACCCAAACACAGAACAGGTTTTGCAAGCCTTGTTCCTCTGGCTTTCACTGTGTTGGTGATATACATCTGAAAATTAGAAAGGAAGAAAGTGTAAGACTGATGGATATCTCCCACTAATTGGTGAATAAAAGCTCTATATTTTATTTGAATAGACTATGTGTATTTGGTGCTTTTTTTCCAGAGTGCGGGGAGGATGTAAAGAAACTAGGAGGTAGAGTAGTAGATAAAGTCATCACTACTTTTTCCTAGGGATATAGAAAAAGAATCAGACCATACAGCAAAATTGCATTTTACATGAACCTGAAAATCCTACAAAAAACCTGGCAAATTGGACAATCCTATACGATTACTCTCAGCCTATGTATTTATTTATTTATTAATGCATAGAAGTAAACAGACTGATTTTTCACTGTGCAGTGTTAACAATAACAGAAAAAGATCTTTAGCCTGAAGTACAAATAGTACTATTACCAGTTGCCAGGCAGAGCAAGAAAGGGCATAAAGACTTGGTTTTTTTATTAGCAAAAGCTGTTCTTCCTTATACACCACTTCTTCACATGACTGATTAGTGACTTGTCAAAAATCAGTGAAAAGGTAAAAAAACAGTGTCAAAGAGCAGTGAAAATTGAACTAAATGCCAGCATCTACTCTTATAAATACAGTTTCAACCAGTGAATATAATAATAGTTTCAACCAGTGCTGAATTAATACAACCCTATGCTTCACACAAACAAATCTAAATGCTGCAGGTTTTATGCATCAGACTGAGAAATCCATTTGCCCTGCTAGAGTCTAATTCTCCCTGTGCAATACTACTGAATTAAAAGCAGTGTCTGATAACAGAGCAGCTTTTCTGCCCTAAGAGTGCATTAGTGACTACCAGGTTTAACCCAGCACTTTCCAAGCTCTGATGAGCCAATGGAAGAAGTTAATACCAAATATTTGACTTCTTATTCTCTTGAATCTTGGAATTAAGACCGCTTGCAACACTCGTCCTCCCCACCCTCCAAAAAAAAATTATACTTCAATTAACAAGATTTTTGACAAAAAATGTTTCTATTCTCTGCAGAAGATGTTTCTGTAATAAACCACTGAAACTCTTAAATTGTCAAATTTTAAACAGGATTTAAGTTTTTGAACTGAAGAATGCAAGTATTTCCTATGGAGTTTCACTGGCAATTCCAAGTTTGTAATGCCATCACTTTGAACTGCAAAGGAGAACAGATGAGTCTGCATTGAAGAACCCAATACCATTTCTTTGGCCAACAAATGGGCAGTCCTTTGCGTTTGTTTCGGGGTTTTTTTTGTACTGTCTGCAACTTCAGTGGAATTTACCAGGGAATCAGTTTATGAAATGCTGCAATAATCCAGCCAAGAAGCAGTTTAAAAGTGTGGTTACAGTTACAATAAATTAAGTGAAGAAGGAGTGGTCAGCTCTTGTCTAAAAAGAGCAACATCTGACAGTAATTTTGTTACAAACACTAGAGAAAGATCCATGGTTTAGAGGATGAAACAAAGCTTAATCTTAAAATAACATCAGAGAAGCGCAACACACAAACCTTCAGTGTACTTTATCGGATGAACAGGAAACTAATAGAAAGATTTCCACTAGTTCAGACAAAGCAAAGGTTTGGAGAAAAGAGTTTTGGGGTTTATCTCCAAGCCACATTCTCTCCTCTTCTTCCTAGACTACTTCAGAAACTGTCTCTTTCTCCCTTTGCTGATTATTCTTTTATATTAGCTCCTTGTATTTTGCAGGCGGTCTTCAGTGAATTACTCTTATCACACAGAAAGGTGATAAGAGAACTGCAACTTTAATATCCAGCTTTTTAGCCCCACTGGTTTTGTCCAAGCTAGAGACAGAGTACTGCACATTGAATTAACTCGGCAACCATCTGTTTCAGTCAGTCTCATTGTTTTACTGGATACCACCACCATTTTCTGCATTCACATTACATGTTAGGACAGCTGGTGCTAGGAAAAACACTGGAGTATTTTTAATACACAATAAAAAATCAAATTTCAAATACAGCTTGGGTGAAGTTGACACAGGGGAGTTAGCAGGAAGCTATCCTGCATTAAATTCCGTATTTTGTTATATTAAATTGAAATGCCTACTGAGAAGGAAAAAACTTGCTTGTTTAAGGCAGGTCATGGTGACATATTTCAGTTTCTCTAACAACTGGTCATTGCCCAAGAAGATTACCTCAATTTTTAATAAGACAAAACACGTTAGAGTACAAATCATTGATTCTGCAGTACTTCAATCAAATTTCAACAATTTTAATACAAAGCTGAACCAAAAAAATGTTCTGCATAAAATTCCGAATGTTTTTACAACCAAGCATGTCCTTCAAATCCCTGCTCAAAGCACTGAGGAAAAACAACTGCAGTTTCATGCTGTGCCTCACACGAGTAGAGACCTCCATTTGCCAAGCCCCTCCTTTTATGATCAGTCATGGTTGTCCTGCCCAGTTGATTATTCAAAATAACCTGAGGGCTCTGCCAGCATAGGTACCATTTCTATCTTTTATTTAAAGAACAGGTACCACTCATGTAAAGAGGAGCATTATATTACAATACAAGAGAATCAAAAAAACCCAAGCCAAATTTTCCTGAAAGAGCGTGACAAAAAGTCTTTATTTATAAGACTCTATATAGCAAATATAGCCTCCTCCAAGGCAGGATTCACAGATACCCATTTGGCCTCTTGCAGCTCTAGTATAATACATTAACGCAGTCAACGACCTGATTTACACTAAGAATAAAATATAATTAAGCAGCTGTTTTCTTCTTGATTCGGGTGGAAAAACTATAAACCAGCACACTCAGTAATTGACAAAGAATAAACAACCTGAAAAGATGACAGGATGCTTCACTTACTTTTAATAAATATTAAATGCAGTATCAACAAAGGAAAACAGCTCAGTGATTTAAAACATTAGTAAGAATGAATGACAATATGACTTTTTATAGGGCTAAAGATGTTTACTGAACACCATCTCCATTCCTTTTAAGAACAAAAATTGGAAGAGTTCTCTAATGAAAGAAAACTTTTAAAGTAGTCAACAGCAAGACCAATGGCAGAGATTTTGTAGGTAGGTCAAGGATTGTTACAGTTGTTAGAATTAATACAGCAGGCTGCACATCCTCCTGCAACATCAGAACAGTAGTCAATCTTCTCTCAAAGAACTTCAGCTATCACTGTTCCTTTTTTCCTGAAATAAGATTTTAGTATTAAAAGACATAGAGCTGTCACCAGTAAGCAGACACAGGCAGAGGCATGTAAGGAGGTGGATTTTTACTTGATTGCACAATATAAGAATAAGTACTAGATTTTCAGAAAAACACGAACATTTGACCTTCAGTCTTCAAGATACTGGAAGTGAAGCTGTAAGAGAATCTCAAAAAATGAAAGAAAACCTTTAATTGAAGTAAGTTTGAAAATATTAATTTGAAAGAAATTATTACCATCACCACAAAGACAAAGCAAATCTGTGAGGTTTCTGATGTGACTGGCTCAGGCCATAATGTAAGGAACAATCACAGCCTTGGCATTTAGCTCGTACTGAGAAAAAGTGTCAGGTTGCAAGTCTGATGTGAAGTTTGTCCTAAATCTAGTACAAATAAAATAATTCCAAAACATGCTAAGAAAAGAACGGGAGCTGGATGTAAAGTGCAGGACAAAGTGGATTCCTGGGCTATACTGCAAGATCTTTCTAAGCATCTTTCAGCTATCTTTAGGCCCACCCACACCAACATCTGTGCACAGAAACACAGGTGTAACAGGTCTCAGAATCCCATTTTAGTTACACTGGAGCTACACATCAGGCTGGGTGTTCCAGCCAGGAGGGAAGATCATTTTCCTTGCTGATTTCATCACCTGGGGCCCAGGGATGCAGGGTAAGAAGATCCTTTCTGCATCTGCTATTGTATTTCTCCCTGATTTAGATGGCCTGGGAGACTGAGAAAGACTAGTCCATCAGTGAGCAATGAATAATGACTCATAAGGCAACAAGAAGAATGAAGAAGAAATCATTGTACAGGCACCCATCCCAGGCAGCACTTCAAATATAAATTATCTCATGTCTTCTTTTGCTTTTACAATGTGCTAGCATCAAAGAAACAATCTTGAACTATTTAAGTAATATAAGTAATGTTATAAATGTTCCACCCAAGGAATTTTCAATATTAATCAGACCTACAAGAAAAGACACACTCATATCAAAAAGCTGAAAAAATAGTGGGCTGTTGTAGTCTATAAACAGATTCAATGTTTAGTTAGAATCCTGTTTAACAATCTAAAACCTTTTCAGCTTCCTTTGGCAATAATTACTGGGTCAAACTATTTCTAGAGCAAACCAAAGTCATATTCTCAAATCATCTGGGTCCTTCTACAACTGTCCACTGAAGATTTTTTTAGTGTTTCTCTATATGTTTTGAGCTAATTATTTATGACCCTAAAAAATGCCTTCAAAGTCAGGGGCTGGCTTGGCAAAAGGAAAAGAAAGCTCTAGAATTCTGAACCTTACTATTAATTTTTCCACTACAAGCTCCCCACAGCTTTAACTGTAAAACAAGTGGAGAAGAGGTAACTTTCACTGTACCAAGACCATAAGATATCTATTACAGAGGCTGTTTTCTTGAGGAATTGAATTGTAATGAAGAGCTGACTGACATGAAATTTATAGAGGTCTTTAGATAAATTCCTGGATCAAATGGTAATAATATTTTATTATTCGGTCTGGAAGAAACCAATACACTCAATATGTGAAGTTCATGACATATGTTTTATTATCAGTATTGAGAGATACTTGCTGCACCAGATACTGAAAATGAATTCCACATTCCTAGCACTGTCCCCGAAAGGCAGCCAGAAGAATCCTTTAATTTCCTAACAAAAAGCAGACAACATAGTCAATTCCATGAAGTGCCTCTGCTAGTCCTTTTCCTCCTGAACGCTCCCTTAGGTCTGAGAGGCCTATCATGCCTTCACCTGCTGCCCATTTAGCTGGAATCCAACAGGCACTTCAAGACAAAGGACAGGTGAGACCAGACCTACACCTACAACTGGATCAAGGAGTGACACTGAGGAGAATGTCACCGTGTTACCAGCACTGTTACCCAGACTGTCTTGTCGTCTTTTCCCAGGGACTTATAAAACACACTAAACAGCAAAATCAATGCAGCAAAATGCCAGGAGCAAGAGCCTTGCAGAAAACATGATCATGGGCCAAAGAAAAGCTCTGCAGAGAGGAAAAAATATTTGTAGGCTTTACAATCAGCTAGTCCTGTCTGAAGTCACAGTTGAGGCCAAGGGCTCACAATACAAAGAAACAAAAGCTGCCAACAGACTTAATGGCTATGTCAACGATCAAGACATGAAGCCTGTTCCTCTACCATTACAAACCCAAAGCAAGTCTGAAATGTGTGCAGTAACACAAAGTTCAAACACTACCCTACCCAACTGCTTTTGTGCAATGCAATAAGAATAACCAAAAAAAAAAAGGGCAAAACTTTATAGGATGAATTAAAATTTCCCTTAAACTATAGCCAGCAATGACCAATCCCCCAGGTCTGCAGTACCAAAAGACAACTGTTAGTCACAAGTCTTATATTTAAAGCTATGGGAATAGGCTGACTAAATCTTCATATCACTTTGAAATTCTACCAAAAAAAGACTCATAACTTCCTGTGTCTCAGTTGTGGAAAACACCCCAAGTATGTGCATACCGGCTGCTTCAAAATTCACCTCTAATTGTCCAGGCTATGTTAGCTTATGCATATCAAAATGTGGCTTATACAATTAAACATTGTTTAATAAAGCTTCAGTGTTTGCCTTAATACCTATGTAGCAAACATTGTTCCAGCTGAGAAAAGGTGAACTGCAATGCTGATAAGAAATGAAAGCAGATGCAGTCAACCCAACTCAATCAAAATCAAGGAAACAAAAGATCTCCAATGAGATCAGAGCAGACACCTAAGAAAAATCCAGGCACCAGCTAGATTAGTTAGAGATTTCAGAAGAGATTTACAGTAGTTCATTTTGAAAACACTGCTACACTGGAAGGAACGAACCTGAAAGTCTGAAGAAGAAAGGCAATGCATCTGTGTTTGGAGCAGGTAGAGAAAATTCCTAACCACAGCACTGCCATTCAACACTTCCATTGCTAAATCTCTTGATGGATACTGGAAGTAATGGAGGCAAACATTACAAAACTCTAAATATTAGCAAAACAACTGTTTGAAAAGGACTACTTTCAAGCAGGAGGGGAATTCTGAGTTACCATAGCAGCCACCCACTCTCAAAAGGGAGGAGAGGAAAAAAATGGAAGACAAGAACTTAGATGAAAAAATAAGCTATTGTTAACAAGACAATATGCACAGATGCTAGGTGATAAGGACATGGCTGTACTTAAATGGAACGAGATAGGGGAATTATGAGATAAAGCATAGGCTTTGCTTCTAAATGAGATGACTGTGAAATCATACAAGTCTAAAACCATTTACTTCACCACCTCAGAGAGCAAGGATGCCTGGCTCAGCTCTTTGTGTGATTTTTTTCCTTTAAACTGCTTTTGGCTTTGTTTTTTGTGGGTTTTTTTGGGGGGTTTTTGTGCACAACTGGTTGAAATACCCAGGGAGGATTCCATAACAATCTCTCCCTCTCTCCAAAAGTTCTGTTAACCAAAAAGAAAGCACATTTTGTACTTATATGCTAATGAAATAGTGAGTAATATATGGAGGTCTTTATGTCCATGCTCTCAATAACTGTTGTAGCATGGCTCATACAAAGACTAGGCTACTGTTTTAAATCTTCTATTCCAGTGAACAGTGATGACAAAATTGTAACTGAGGGCCAACTATCCTGATAAACACCATGACAGTGTAAGGACATGACCTCAATATTGGAACATTGAAATCTTTTTCCCTTGGAGTGTAATAAATAGTATTTTTAGCTTAATTCATGCAATAGGATTTAAGAAAAAAAAAAAACAAAACAATGAATCTGCCAATACTGTAACAAGGAGCTACTAAAGGAAATCAGAAGTCCTGAGAGTAGTTTATAGTGCTTTAGTTACATGATAGCAGTGTCAAACACCATGCAGCAGTACAGTAACGACATAGTATATTTTCATTTCTATAGTAACTGAAAGAGCAAATAGTAATTAAATGGATCTCAGCAGCTTTTATTTTTTATATTGCTAACTGCGTATTGACCAGAGACAAATTTGCATAAAGTATTCTTGCTCATGTCAAAAGCCACTTTCATTAGGTATTAAACCTTACTGATGTCTACTTTTTGTTTTTAAAATGTATTAACACTATTTTACTTTCTGCTTTGCAGTAGCTGAATAGCTGGTTTCCTAGTTACTCTGACTCATGGCAACAGTGGAAATCCGACTTTACAGATGGATGAGAAAAATAGGAGCAATTAAAAGGAAAAATTCTGAGTATTTTCTAAAATAGCTTGCATCAAATTTAGAGTGTTTCATCCTCAGATATCTCCCCAAATAAAGACAATACTAGTAGAAGACTTATACTTGCCTCAAGTTAGAACATAATATTATTGTTCATCTCTTATTTGCAAAAACTTGCCTGTCCTACTTGATGATCAACATCTCTTAAACAGACATTGCTCACAAGGAACCTGGTAAATGTTACCATCAGTGCTGCAGATTTTAAGCAACTGGTTCTAAAGCCCTGTGCAGAAGCACTGAGTCGACACACTGTCTGTGGATGGGGCTGGGATCTTTGCCATGTTGTCAAGTATCAGTTTCCAGATCAATCAGGAATTAAAAGATGGCTCAACTAGTATGTGCTCAAAAGCACACACATGCATATCTACACGTGCATATATACATATACACACACATCTATGGGTAGGCCACCGTTCAAATACTGAGGGAATGTAAGGGCTGACTCCTGCAATGACCACACACCTGCCTAGTTTCCCACTGACACTTTGAAGGCAGCCCTGGGCTCATCCAAAGGGCTGCAGAGGACTGTGATTACCAGCACAGGTCAGGTAAGACAAAAGCATGTGCTGGGGAGAACTTGGCCCCAGCACAGAAACAAGCTGTGCTTGCTCCTGCTTAAGACTAGAACAATAGGCACTTCAAACTAAGCCAGAGTTACTTGAGTGAGATTAAATGGTGACTCCTCCTTGCCCCTTCCCCTTCAGAACCTACACAACAGCTCTGATCCAGGCAGTAAACACCAGTTTTTACCCCAGCGCTGTTCATCACTCCCAGTAAAAGAGAGGCGAGAGGGAAAAAAGGGTGGATTGTCTTGTAGCCCACTTTATTGCCTAATAAGAGCCAAACTGACTTTGCATGAATGATGAGGTACCTATAAATACCAATTCTGGTACCAAAAGACACACAGGAATCTTGAGAAACATGCAGAGACCAGGCATACACATAGCTCACCCTTCTGCTTCACCTCCCCAAAGAATATGGCCATGTGCAATTCTGCTGATCTGCACTGGGTTAAAATACAGACAGGTACCACTACCAGTCAGAGGAAATCCCTACCCTTACTCCTTAGCACCCTGCAAAGGATTGTCCCACACACTCTGGAAATGGGGAAAAAGTAAATCAAGCAACTGGGTATCCTAAATCTATATATTATATCTATAGTTGCCTTTATGGACAACTCCCCATGTCGTAGCACTGTCTTGGCTTTCAAGGCTCAGAAACCACCATACCTTGTCAGAATTAAGCCAAATGAATCATTCTTACAGTAGCTCACAGAAGGTTTGCATGCAGAAAGTCAGCCAGTTTTGGGCCTTATCTTCTGCCCATTCCTCCCTCCTCCCCCTCACAGTGCCAGCCATTCGTTCTCAAAAATACAGTGATATTAAATAATATAATATACTTACAGCCAGATACATAGCTGCATATATGCTTAGTGCTGCTTCTTTGGATGGGAAAGTCTTTCTGGCTTTCATGATAAGGTCTGGATTTCCAGTACAGGCATGTACGCTACTGATGAATTGTGTATACTGTTTACATCCAAGTGCTGTATAGTTGGGTTTACAAAGTGCAAGAAAATGGGGTGCAAGATTCCCTGTTACTACTTGTCCAGCATTTACAAAGATGTCCGTAGCAAACAGTCCAAATGCGTAAATTCCTAAAGAGGGAAATAAAGAGTTAAATTTCCTGACAATTGATAGTATTTATCACAGCAATACACCAGCTTCTTCCATCCAAGAACACTTAATTGAAAAATCCTCCCATGTACTGTACCCTAAAGAGCACGGCTCACGCTGGAGATGGTATTTTCCTATAGAACTGCAGCAGAAACGCTGCAGTGGACCCACACACCTGATGTCTCTCCCATCTTTCATAGGAACATCTACCCCTTGTGCAAGCAGCCTGCTTTCCTAGGCCCCACAGCCACGCATGTCCCCTATATGGGGTACCTGGTTTTACTGGTACCTAACTTCCCCATGTTCACTAAACAGAGGGAAATTCTTCACCCTGTAAATCTGCTGAAAACCAAGGTCAGACACTGACGGAGAAGTAACCTGGGAAGTCGTAACACAAACTGGACAACTTTTGTTTTTCCCCCTTGCAGCTGTAAAGAAGTACTGAATAATTCAAAATTGCCATGCACCAGCTGTCTTCATCTGCCTGCTACTGGGTAAATCTCTGTGCATGGCATATTAATCACAGTATCAACACAGAGAGCTGAAGATTTATATATTTGAAGAACTACTTATGCTAAAGAGTTTTTTTAATCAGACATATCAGCAAAACATTAAGCGTCTGTACTCATTCATTAGAATGTAAATGCATGTACCTGACTACTTAAAAGAAAACAGATTCCTGCTATTCTGAGGTCCCTCTCTATCCTTTTGTAAACAGAAAATGAGCTCTGGAAGAACATGCAAACACAGCAGCCTGACCGGCAGGCAAAGCCAGTGGCTGCTTGCTCAAATTCCACCTGAGCTATAGATTTCCTCCTGTATTTCCACAGGCAAATCACCGTACCTTTCCCATACTCCACTGTGAATACAGGGTGAGCTCTGGCAAATCCCAGTTTCATGGGGCACTATGAGAAATTTAATGGATCAACATCACAGCAGATGTAATTCCACGGAAACATGCATTTATGCAGGTCAGCTTTTTACTAAGCAAACCTAGAGGACCAAGGGTGATTTCTGGGATCCTGGCTGGTCAGCGATGTCACACTAATGTTAATGCCTCCCAAGATGCTAGACTCTGGTGAGCAGCATATGGTGTCTGCTCGTGTCACTTCCCAGAAGGACCTCTCAGCCAGTCCCGAGGGTGTGCACTGCACAACACATCACTCTGGGGGAGCATGATGGGTAGCGATGCCTCGTCTGCTGAGAGGCCTTTGTTAACCCCTGCCACCTCTACCAAATATTTTTTGCTTCTGTGAGGAAGGAAGGGACCACTTAGTGGGAAGAAAACTCAGGCACTGATTACACAGAGAGGCCATGGAGTGGGAGGAGCTCCTCATCATCACTCCCCACCTCCTCCAGACCTAGATACAAGACAGTCCCCTTACCGGGAGCAGTCGCACTCTGGGAAGGCAGGCACAGTTGTTACACAAATACTGCAAATACAGACACAGCTGCACATGCCCTCCCTCCCTCTGAGACAGGAGCACACAGCAGGATTAGCTGCCCCAAGGCTTCATTCTTCCAGCTGCTTCCATCAGATGCAACCAAGAGAGAGAAGCAAACAGCAGAATTGAGCCCTGCTATGGCATCCCTGCATGTATTAAAAAGCAGCATTTGGAAATGTCCAATACACATTTTGAGTGGTGGGATTTCTCCTTCCAAACACATTTAGAACAAGCTAAGTAGAAAAGATGACATATCTACTAAAGTCAATGGGGAAGTTTCAGCTGAAACCAATGCAGCATGGATTTTGTACAGTTTTCTGCTAGAGACTGTAATACAATATCCAGGCTAAGAAAGCAGCTAAATTGGCTTGGCTTCAAACACACATTTATATCTCAATGTCTTCAACTTTGTGTGTGTTTACTGTCAGCTGTAGATATGGCATAAGGATACCACCTTCCTCCACTTCACCCCACTTCAAGCCTGCTGGATGTTTTTCCCCCCAGTGGTCCCAGTTTTTTCTACTTTTGCTGCTGTTTCTGGAACTGTTTTTTAATCCAAACTTCCAAAAAGCTTCATCTGCCACCTAAAAGGAAAACTGCACCTAAGTTAAGACTGCACATTAAATGTTATATGGTTATCTGAATATTTTCCCAAGGTCAAAATCAAGACATAATTGATCACTCTCACCATTCAGGAAATGAAAGCAGTGATTTTGCTCATACCAAGGAATCTGATGGTCCTGCGCACCAGTGGATTTATATAACAACAGTCTCCAGTTAATATTGTTTTCTCTTGGTTTTCAAAATCCTTTGTAGCTAACTGTAGACAAAAGACTGCAGTTTCTCCAACGATAATCTTAGGGGAGGAGAAAAAAGGGGAGAGAAATGGTGCATCAGATTAAAGCAAGTAAAATACACTGATATTACAGAGACAGACATCTCATCTTAAAGAAACAAGACCAAACCAGCACAAAAGACAGCATAAGTGAATCAAGTTCTGTACATTAATCTTCTTATGAGGGAAACATGCCTTACGGCTTGCTTTACTTGATTTGCCTTAAAAGAGTAAATTATTACAATCAGGATTTGTAGTTGACATAACATAACCTAGTTTTCAGGATGAGAGGAAAGAGAAAGAAATCTATTAGTTCAAGAACAACAGATCACATAATGCACAAGATCCGGACCAAAATAAAGGCCTAATCCTGGAAGATGCTGAACGTTTCAGTTCCCACATGGCACGCTCAGCAATTTGCAGGGTTGAACTTTAAATTTTGGGACTATGATAAAGGGGAAAAAAATTGCAACAGAGCTCCTGTTCACATCAGAGGTTTGGTTTGCCAGGAAGTACTTAACAGGGTTTGATTCACATTTTGCTAGCTAAATTTCTCGAGTCTGGCTTTAGCTCTGTTCCTCATGCTTGAGCAAAGTGTCACCACTGATACTTTAACACTAACAAAGGTCTGTTTCACATTCACTCCACTGAAATAAAGTACTCATAGCTATATACCATTCACATTAGTTGGTAAAAAAAACACAAATTACCAAATGAGAAAAAATATATTTTGAATGTAAAAGATCTTCTCTAGGTTACGTATTTACCTGTACAGCAAAGCATGGCCTTTAATTTATTCACCACAATTATGGATTGAGACTCGATAGCAAAAGCCAAGACTTTAAAGCAGGTCTCTATCTAAAGCTACGATACTGAAGCTTTATGGCAGGGTTAATTGTAAAGCAGAGTAGAAGGGTCAAATACTGACCACTGGATTCTAATCTTGTGGGACTCACAGGCAAGGCCCTTCCACTCCTCTACATGAAAAACTTGAAGCTTATTGACAGGTACATCACACTTTGATCAAGATGAATGAAGACTACCAAAGTGAAATCTTAATACTCCACAACTACAAGCAATAATGCCATCACATCTGATTAATTGCTGTGGTTTTTCTAAACCTTTGCCCTAACAGGAAAATATTTATATTTTCATATATCACAATAGGCCTGAACAGTTCTACAAAATAAATAAAATAATCTGTGGGCACTGGCTCACATGGACACTTTGTTGACAACAGGGAGGATAAAATTAATGACCTTCCTTAGCTGTTGGTAGATTATGCAGATGCCCTAGAGCTAAATTATGGAAGAAAGTGCTACTTCTACATAATGTGGCACAAGTAACAAAAATAACTCTGGAGGCAGATAAAACACAAAATTTAATTTGTCACCAAAACAGTCATTATCTATCACTGTAGACTGGTTTCAGATCCTAGTGGAATTTTTAGATAAAACAGAAATTTCAACACCTGAACTAACAAATACCCTCTCTCTATTGTGATGCAAGCAAATTTTCAGCCCAGTGAAGTAGAATTTCTTCCTCTATAATTAGCAAATGACCAGTATACATGAAAAATAATTCAACCTTGAATTCAAGATCATCCAAATTATGAAAAGGAGAATTCAACCTAGTGATCCCTATAGCTGTCATGAAAAAACATACCAAAAATACCAGTTTTAACATGATTCATAAAGGTGAGAACAGAAACACTAATACTTTAACTGTGAGTCACAGTAATGCTTTTCTTTTCTCTCAAGGACTAGGCAACCTGAATAGAGCCAGATTCTGCCTTTAATTCTTTCTGCCAAACTCAATAGATTTCAGTAAAATTTTCACAGATTTCGAAACTCCAGGAAAGAGTAGAATTCAGCACAAAGGAAGCATCTGTGAGATAACAGTGCTCAACCTTTTGCAAGAACACCAAGTGTGCCAGCAAGCTCAACTCTCTAGCTCTGAGCAGAGACTGAATCTGCTGATCTAAGAATAAAGGTTGTCTTCTCGGCTGGTAGAGAAGCTGGGGTTTACTAAAGAGAGGACTGCTTGTTCAGTTATAGGAAAGGAGATCCTCACTTCCAGCAATCTGTCTTTGGCTGCATCTAGATCTTCGCTGCTGCCAAAGTTTTTCCTTGTTACATTTCCTGTCTTTGATGGTGACCTGTATGAAGAAAACCCTCTGTTCCAAGAATAGCAGCATTCAAGTTCTTAGCTGAACAAGAATACTCTAAGGGTGGGCACGTAGGTGCAAGGGTCAGAAGGATGTGGAATTCAGCTAAAGACAAAACTTGTGCTACAGAAGGCCTAGTGCTCTACTGTCAGAAGTAATAGGAGTCATTGAGCACACAAGGCATTCATCTCTATGCTTCCGTGGATTCGCTTCGATAGAATCCTTCTACAATTTGGCAATAAATACAGGTTCTTTATTTTTCTGTACTGGCAGCTCAGCTAAAACTGTTCCCCTTCCTCCATCCTTCAGCACAAGCACTGCTCATCTCAATAATCAGCCTATTGATGTTTCAGAAATGGAAGAAAAATCCTTTTCAATCTCAATAAATCCCAGGAGAAATTCTCCTTTCCCAGTGCAATTCCTTCCCCTTCTTCTCTCCAGCATCACTGGCAACAATCAGCCCTACAAGGCAGAGGAAAAGGAGAGCAATATCCCCCTTGCACTTTACAGCAATTTTCATGGCTGGTATATTCCTGGAAGGAGCAATTTCTGTATTCCTGCTGGTACAGGAACCACCATTACTCCTTCCAGTGCATATGTGAATTTGTAACCAGCCAACAAATGACATTTAAAGAATTATTTGTGTACTTCTTCTCTAAGTCTTGGGGCAAAAAGTTTTTGGAATATTCCAAAACTGGCAGTGGAAGACTGCAGTGGAGAAGCAGAATGTTCTGACAACATAAATGCCTGGACAAAACAACACAAGTTTAGGTACAGAAATATGGTTGCAATGAAATAGAGAGGATATTAGAAGCATCTTTTACCTTATTCTAACAGTGTCATACTACTTTAGATCACTGTACAAATTTCCCAATAGTAAGTATTAAAATTCTTAGCTCACAAATATTTTAATAGTTGTTAAAAGCAGCGGAGGCCATCCTTCCCTAAGGCCATCCTTCCATTTTGACATAGAGCTACAGCATATAAAGTGTAAGGAAAAGAACAATTTTCATCTGAATTCTAACAGTACAAAGAGGAGGGTCTCCAGTATTCTGAAGAACATATGTATAGACAACTTGCAGACTCCTTAGATAAAAACACAGTGTACATAAGTGTTGCAACAAGGAGCAAGATAAGAAGGTTCATTTAGTCTTATGAAAGCACATAAAAAATATTAACCCAGCAAAACTTAAATTAAAGAAGTTCTTGGAACCATGTCCATGGCAATCATATCCTGCCTGTGATGTGACAATCCATCTGACAGCCAGGAACAGAATCTGAGAGGGATGAGATCTAAAATTAATATTTCTTCTTGTTTCACCTCTTAACTCCATGTTATATATTAGCTGATTGATTTTAATGGTGTGTTTATACTAGTAACACATTTTTTCCATGTATTGCCAACCACCTAATACCTGTCCCTTTCCTTGTTTTGTTCTCATGATTCTTATAAGCATTTTGCACACATTCCCTACACTGATTCCCTCCTCCCAAGTCAGTCCAGTTTTTTTTCTGTATTAGTCATTTTCCTGAATTCAGGCAAGTTGTGCCTAGTTTTAGCACTGCATGTCAATTTAAAAATCTAATTTGTCCTTCCATCCAGTATATTCTTAACTTGGTTCTAAATTCTACATTCTTTTCAACTCGAAATGTCAAGCCTGACTCATTCCAAATAGTAGAGCTAGAGCAGCTCTGACATTGTTGGTTTTCCAGTAAATGGACTCCATAAACAAACCTCCCCTAGTGTCTCCTATGGTTTATAACAGCCAACACCTATATAAATAAATGGCCTTAAATCAGCACTTCTTAAAATACTAATGAGGTTTACTTTATGACCTACATTCTCATATATTTCATGTAACTCCCTATAAAGCCCCAGCACTCAAGTGAGACTTAAATATTCATTTGCATGACAAGATATCAGAGGGTATCTAATACGGCTAAACAATATTAAATCCTGAAATGTAAGGTTGATAATCTCTATTTGGGATTAGGAAATACGTTTCTGTGTATCGAGTCACAGACCTTTGCAGCTAACACCTACTTTAAGCTACATAAATGTTCAAAAAATATTTCACACAGGCTAGGGAATGTCATCAAATGCACGATTTCCTCTCTGCCAGTTCTCAACATTATGCTGTAACTACAGCAACCACTTAAGAGAGATGAGTAACACTGAAAAGTGGTTACTGCATTAGAAAGACCACTAAATATTCATCCATGTGCTCTACTCATCAAGTTAAGAAGAATATTTTTAAATACTGTGCATTGTAGTTTCTCTTCTGACTTAGTTTCATTCACTGTGTTTCACTCATTTAGGCATGACTTGAACAGTAACCAAGGCTTCTATGAGACCATCTTCAAGAAATAACCTTGGGGGAATGAGCATCTCAGGCAGTTCATGGCTCTGCTTTGCTCTCTAGGATGGACTTGCCTGTTCTTCTTTATCTGGCAAGAAGGGAAGGTAGCAAATGGAGCTAAAAATCTTGGGAATGATTTACGTATCTCTAGGAAAGTTGTTATCAATTAAATTGCATGGCCTCTCTATTCATTTCACTTATGAGTTCCCACTTAGTGTAATGCAGATCTCCTCTAAAAATATGGCTTCTATATGCTTTTTTATTCCTGCTCTTTACCCTGTCTTTTTAACTTTTGAGACCATGCACTATTCCTGGCCTATTTCCTCTTTAAAAATGCCATCCATGTTCCAATGAGCATTGTGGCCTCAGAGCTTGGGAAATCTAGCAGCATAAACCTTGGCCTTTAGTGATGCTGAAAGTAAAGCTCCACTCTCCACTTGAAGCTAAGATTGCTGAGTGAGGTGACAGCCCCGGCAGAAAAAGCAGCAACAGTATTTCCAGCAGTAGCAATTTCAAGCTCATTATACAGAGCTTTCCCTTGAGGCCACTTTCTTTGTGTTTTTCTTGTTCTCTTTGCTTCTTGCTTGCTTAAACTAACAGCAAATGCCCTGGTCAATTTTCAGAGAAGTACATTTTCTATAGTAACAAATGGCCAGTAGTTTTGCAGAAAATGAAAAAATAAATCCTAGAGAAACCTGTGTGGTATTGATTAAATACAAATATCTTCCCTTCCATTCAGCATGAGAATATAGGACCATACTGCATATCAGCTTCTAAAGGTCTACAGAAAAGATGTAAAAAAGAAAATTGCTTTTCTAAAGAAAGATTTTGAAAAAAATACTCAGCCTTTTTGAGCCTGTAAATTTTGTTTTAAAAATATCTACTCCAAATATTTTTTGAGAAAAATACTAAAATTTAATATATTTGGTCATGTCCACTTAAAAAAGAAAATCAACAGTAAAAGATTACAAATCAAATAGTGAAATATTATCTGCTTTACTTATTTCTCTGTAGTGTGAAGTAAGGCAATATGCTAGTAAACAGTAATGTTAATTTTGACAGGAACAAATATTTTTATTTCTCTTTTTAATACATTGTAGACATACTCAGTATGTCTACAATGTTAAAAGACTGCTCTCTTCACAAAGACTTCACTGGTATTTGAAAGCAAGAGGCACATAATAATCAAGTATTTATAAACAGGAAGCCAGCAATGAACCTCATGAGAACATAATCACAGATACATGGACAATCATTCACTGAATTACCTTCATTCATTACCACATGAGAGGAAAAAAATGACATATTTTGAAGTCCAGAGTCTCTTAAGAGCTCCCTTTTTTCCTGAACTGAGCAGTCGATCATGTGTGGAAAAGGCATCTCCTCTGGAGCCCATCTGTGGTGTCCAACGGGCACCTCTGCAGAGCAGCACCAGGGGTGAAATGGCACGATGCCAGAGCAAAGGCTGGTTCCGTAACAGGTCCCTCAGAGAAACAGTTACCAGGCCCTGCGGTTCCCAGTGTAACTAAGAGAAGGCCCTGTGCCATCACCAGAGGGCCAGCCCACACCTGGTGGCACCTGAGAGCAAGGCAGGCACTGGGTGCCTCTGGCACAGGGCGCTCCGGGACCGAGCGGGGCTCTGAGCTCACAGCCCAGGGGTGGGCTGGGCTGGGCTCCGTTCCCGCTCCCGCCTGCTGAACCTGCACCCTGCAGGCTGCCCCTCCACCCCGAGCTCCGCGTTCAGCCTGCTCCCCCCGCCGTGTTTGTGATTCCCGTTCCCGCTCCCGCCTGCTGAACCTGCACCCTGCAGGCTGCTCCTCCACACCGAGCTCCGCGTTCAGCCTGCTCCCCCCGCCGTGTTTGCCATTCCCGCTCCCGCTCCCGCCTGCTGAACTTTCCTACCACAGTGAGAAGAAGAACACGCAGCTGCTCCGCACTGCAGCTCTCCAGGCAATTAGAAATGGCCAGGACGTGAGGAAAACACGCTCAGGAACGCCAGTGTGGCACTCTGGGGGCCAAACAAGTATCTGGCACCTGGCTCTAAAAAGATCTAAATGCTGGCAGCTTTACAATACTGACACAAGTATCCTTGCTGAACACATTGCAAGAGGTAGTAGATAAGAGACATTCATAAGAATTCTTGCCAAGACATCAAGCTTTTCTAATTTTAAAAAATAACATCAAAAAAGTAGGGGAAAAATGTTAATCTAGAGAAAATCTCTACATCTAAAAAGCCTAGTAAATGGTGAGGGGAAGAGAGAAAAAATAATTCAAAACTGCCTTCTAAACGCATAAATTCACATTCCAAACTGTGAAGTTACTTCAGGCTCAAATACTCCAGATAAAGTTATCATAGGAAGTTGTTACGGTTTTTAAATTGTTCTCATTTTCTTTTTATAGAAAACAAGGATGCAAACATTATGCGAAGTTTCCAAACTCCACACTTCACAAACACACCTCCTTAGGAAAATGAGTTGTAATATGACCAGATATCAGCTGATTTTAGTCTCCTGATCTCTGGATGGATACAGGAAAAAGGTTATTGCGAAAAGTAATTATTTCACTAAGGAGCCTAAAAAACAATTCTACATAAAAAAAATTTTCATTTTTCTCAAGCTCTTAACTTTAACCTTTCAAATACTGTGGTATTTGTGAAGGAGAAACAAAATGTTCAAAGCTCTATAATTTATCTTCTCTTTTAGAAGATGAATTTCCTATATGTTCATCTCTGCGCTCAGCTGTATCTAGAAAGGCTTCCACTGGACTTCAAATAACGTGTGGAAAAGACTGTGGTTCTTTATGACCTGGCCTTGGTGAACCCCTTTGTTTCTTCACTGGCCAAGAAAACTGTACCTTGTTCTGTCTGCTGAGGCAGATTGGTGTCCTAACCCTTCTGTGCACATAGAAAATATGATTCCTTGATAAACACAATACCAGTGCATCTGACACCCATACCAACAGCAATGTTACTCTGCATTTTAAGCCTTAGGTGATCTATGCAACTGCGCTTTTCTACCCAGGATGAACATTCAGTTGCAAAATTCAGCATAAACGGTCTTTCATCCCTGTTTGAATAAAATCTGATCACATAAAAGGCATCTCTTAAAGATTCTGGTCACAAAGTAGTGGTTTTACAGTCAGTATATGACTGTAGCCAACTGTTCTCAGAGGCTCAGAAGAAGGACAATATCTGTATTCCTCGCTTTTCCCACTGTCTTACTTCTAGCTCACTTCTACTGAAGGCCAGATACATTTTGCAGATATATTATTCCTGAGATCAGTTCAAGGAAAGCCACTTTCACTGAATTGCCATTGCCATCAAACAATGGAAAATGGAGGACCAAACACTGGAACAGCATAAGTACCCTGAGTTTTAACAGAGCTATGAGAAAAACATGCTGTGCATAAGATTAATACCTGTAAGATTCCACAAAAAATTGTCTTCTGGATCTTTGTGGCAAAATATGTATGTCTACAAAATATACACACAACTGGTTTATAAATTATGCTTATTATTATCAACTAGTATTTGATTCATAATGATAAATTTAGGTAGACAGCTCAATAAAATAATTCTAAGTTTTTTATTAAAAATTACCTTCAAAATAAAATAGCTCTCTTTGTAATCACGTAAGTAGCTCTACTCCTGCTAATAATGGCCTCTATATAAGCACCTCTTCCTTTAACTTTTATAGTAAATTATTAGTATAATTGCAAACAAATGAAATGCATTAAGGTCATTAACCATTTCTAGTTGTAATCCAAGACAGTAACCTCACTAACTTCAAGAGGAGCTAGATTAGTTGTGAAAACTATAGCACTCTAGGTTAAGAGCAATACCTCATCTAAAGTCCAGAAATAGGTCTTAGCTATGAATGCTGTCCCCAGACAATAATGAAACAAAACAAGGAAGAAAATCCAACTTTACAGGGAAGCAGTACCTAATACTTGAGAAGGAGGTTTAACAGGTCAGATACATCAGAAAGATAAGTCAAAAATTGCAATGCCCACTCCTGAACATATTAACTTATAATTCATTCTTCTAATGTACTTTATGTCTTTACATTGTAAGCATTACTGAATGCTTACAGTAGAAGAATCCAGGTGTCATTAGAAATGAGTTTTAAACATTTTAAAAGCCCATACATAGAAGCATTTGGTCTAAAACTATGACTTTCTCTGAGCTGTCTCACATTAGGGTTACTTGTGCATAATATGTGCATTCAGCATACAATCAGCAGTAAAACTACTCAGTAACAAACCCTGACAGTATTAATCCACACTTCTAGTGCCTCTGATAGCCAGGAAACAAGTGACTAAATAAAAGCGTTCAAGCAGAGAAAAATAGAGACTGCACCTTGTAATGACACTTGAGTAACACAGCCAAAAAGAATGACTCTACAGAAGTTTACTTGTGAAGCTTCACTGACCAGGCAGACTCATGCCATTATTCCCAGAATGGTCACTAGAGATGCTGGTCAGGGAGAAAGGATCCAAAAGAAAAGAGGTCAGAAGTGCCTCTTGTAGCTTCACCTCAAACAACTAGCAAGCCCAGATACAAAACAATGTGTGACCATTCCCCCTGCATCTCCTCCCTCAGACTTGAAAGCTGTAATTTTACAGTGTGCAATTACTTCTCCTTAAGAATGTCATTATAATAAATTAAGATACTGAAATGATGTTTATTAAAAACAGAATCTTAATGAAGTCATACAAGTGGGGGTAGATGCCTGTTCATGAGTACCAGAAGCTTTAATAATTACTTACCCCTGCTCTTAACAATGCAGTGGGAATGAATTAGCCAGCAAGCTTTTTCACAAAACATTGCACAGCAGTAGCATATCCCATTTATCTTTATTTGATAAACACATAAGTAGAAAGACCTTTTCAATAATGATATTGTATATTCTGTAGATCAAATATGGTGGATTTTCTTTATGGTGGGTTTCTCTATGGTGGGCTTCCTGCAAATATGATTTGAACCACTTTTGTCACTCTTTCAACTGTGCTACACAATGTCTATTTTACTGCTCCTGCCACAAATCCAGATGGCTGCAGATGTGCAGCTGGCAACACTATGTTGTCTGACCCTGTTTAGAAGTTTACACAATGCAGTGCTTGAATTAAGAGGAAGTCCCAAGTGCCCTCACTGGCACAGCAGCCAATGAACTGAAACAGGAGTAGCAAGAGTGGGAAATTTCAGCAAAAATTTCTTAGTACAGGAAATGCCTACAAGACAGAGGGGAGATTGTATACTTTGCTGTGAAGACAGCAGAGCATAAAAACAGCTCTTTAAGGCATGCAATGGTATTCTCAAAAGTAATTGCAAAGTCTTTTGGCCGAAGTAAGCCCAGCTACTCTTCTTCAATATGTGACTGTATCTCTTTCCACTCATGAAATAGTGTATAATGGTTTATCCTAACAAGGATCATCTCCTTTGCACAGATCTGTAAAATAATACTAAAAATACTGCTGGCTTTATCAAATATCTTGAAAAAAGCTCAAGTGGTGAGAAAAGCATTTTAAGGGTGAATGAGTCTATTTAAAATTTTTAGATCTTGCAAAGCTCTGACACTGACTGTCTTCAAGGCAGACTTTAAAATAGCCGGTTTTTGGTCTTCTCTGTGAAGACAATAAAGGATATTATATAAAATACCTACTGTTACATAAATGTCCAAACACATGTTTTTAGCCAGTCTTGGATGCAATCTCATTATTGGAGCAATTTGAATTACTACAAAGAGAAATTCAACGTGTGCTGCAATGAAATGTGTGCAAGCACACATTCAGTGATAACAATTAAAGTATTCTGGTATAAATGAATCAATTCTTTGAGGCAATACATTTTTGCCATTGGTATTCAAGGTTAAAAGTATTCAAGGTTAAAAGTACATCTGAACTAAACTATGGATACAAGTCAACCATGTAAACATGACATTTTCTGGCAACACGTTGTGCATACACATTTGCACATTTAGACATACTTAGTTTTTTTAAGAAATAGTCTGTGCTTTACGATTTCCATCTACTTCTAATTACACAACAATCACAATTAATTCAGAAACAAAAGAAATACTGAGTAAAACTGCAGTACCAACTATTAAAATGAATGCGGTTCCAGAAAAAGATTCTATCAGCATCAAACTCATTCACACACAGCACCTCACCTCAGGAAAGCCTTGTGATTCCAAATAGCAATGAAGCTTGTGATTTAACTCCACCAAGATCAAGATAATTCATTAACAATAGCCAGGTAACAAATTAACAATCTAGCTCTGATATAACTGTTCATGCACAAATCTCCTAGTGCTTTGCAGAGAAGCCTAATTTCACAACTACCATTTGACAGCTAGGCATTAACGGCTACGTGCCCATCCTGCCTGAGTGGTCAGATCCCTTTACCAGGGCAAAGCCTGACAGAGCTCACAGCCCAGCTCTGTACATTCATTCTGCCAGCTGCAGATGTCCCCACACCACTCACATGGCCCAAGGTCAATCTGCCTACAAATCTCATCTGCCTTTGCTAAATGCTCTGGAAAGAGTCCCCGTGACCGACTGAAGCGCTGACTTCAGTCCAGCGTGAGCACTTGGCAAAGGGGCCCATCCTAACATCCGCAATGTCCCCACACCATTCACATGGAACATGCTTATGGCCTACAGTCTAATGCAGCACAAGCTCCCCTCTCCTCCCCTGGGCCTCTTGGATGCTCAGACTCATGTGCCTGCACTTTGAATGCATGCTGGCAGTAGCCTCAGGCCTGGCCTCAAGGCAGAGCCCTGACACACCCCAACAGGGCCAAGGACACGCCTCACAGGAATGGGAAAGCAGAAACTGAGCAGTGGAGAGGCTCTGGACATCAGGCTCAATCCATGTAAGTGTAATCAAAGTACTATCACGGGCCAAAGCTTGGGCATGACCACACATCGTTCTGCATAGAGCTGAATTCATACACAGATCTGCACTTGCTAGGTCAGGCATCAGCCAGGAACTGCTGCAGCCTGCGAGGGCCCCCCTTCTCAGCAGAGGCCTGTCATGGACAGCCTCTGCACCCTCTCTGTAAAACCCAAAAAACTAACACATCCTGGGCTAAGTCATGATTAAAGCAGGTCAAGCTCAAATACTGCACCTCATGCTCCCCACAGGCTGCAAGTTCATGCTGTCGGTTACCACAGCTCAGCTGACCCATGATTAAGAAATCTTTAAGCAGAATTAATTCAGTGATGTCTGAGCCCTAAACTGCTACAGACAGGTCACAGAAATCCCTATTACTACCCAAAATAACTATACTGGGAAGCTGAACTCCACTTATTGACTCTAATATTCAATACTTGATTTATAAAGAGCCAAACTATATATTGATCAAAGAAATCCTCATAATATTACTCGAAATTTGAATGATAAAAAATAAAATGTATGACTGACCCTTTTTAGAGACAGCAAGAAACCTACCAACCTAAAACAACAGGTGTTTCAATATGCTGCACAGAGACAGAAAAAAAATAAAATCTGAATACCAGAATACTGTTAGGTAAACTTCCGTACTTGGTAGCTGCCTTTTTCTTAATTATTATTTAGAAAACTAAAAGCTCTGAATGCTTTCATACATACTCTAACTCAACATGGATGAAAGGCTAGATGTAATAACAGCAAAGAAAGAAAAATAATATTTTTAGAACATACCTATACTGCATTTATAACTGGCTGTACATTAGCAAGTGCATATGGCTAATAAAATTTTCATTTAAATATACAATGTATAATAATTAGACAATGGATATTTATGATACATTTCCACAACACAAACAGAACTATAGATAACTGTATGTTGTGCAGACTGGCAACCAGAAGTGGAATCCACAACATGAGTTCTCATACTGTATAACCAGGAAGGTTTTTTTATGGTGTCTCATACCCCAGGAAGTGGCATCCAGAATTTTGAAGTCGGTTTTGAATCTGCACAGTTTTTTACAATAATAGATTCTAAAAAGCCTTAGTATATACAATCATTTTTCTACTGCAGATTTCTTAGCATTTTACATTGAAAATAAATATACTGTGATCCACTGGTAAATAGAAGTACTCTTAGCAAAGGCAGCTTGCCCTTGCCTTTGAGAGATAGCAAGTGCTAGAACTTCTGCTTTCCTAGTCACCGTCCAACACCATGTTCATTCTACTGTGTGCAAATACAAAGGACTTGGTTTTCAATAGATATTCCTCCTTAAAACATGTCCCATGTACAACTTTTTGAGTGCCAGAGATATGGTCTATCTACTTCAGCTGGACTTACTACTTGCAATCTATGAGGTTACCACATCTCCGCTAAATAAAAACCATGTATGATGAAAGCTGGGCCATCATGCACTTCAGTGTATCTGAGAGATGCTGCAAGAGCATATAAAGCTTTTTAAACATCTCTCTGCTTTTAAGGCTGAAAAACACAGCTAAAGCTACTTACAATTCTACTTTGGCTGTCATTTTTTATGTATCATATGGACACCCATCTCGATCCTGCACGATGTACAATGAGCAAGAACTGTTTAGTTGAAAAACTGATTATTACTTCAAGCCTACTATTTTAGATAACAAACAACAATACAAATTCTTTAATCACACAGGATTAGTTGGATTAACAGTTTCTCACTTAAGCATAAGAGCATCATTTGTAGGACAAGCAAGCATTCAGCTGTTGCAAACAGAACCCTGCCTGCCTTGTTCACATCTGCTTGCCACTTTACTTCCAGAGAGCCCATCAAAGGATGAAGCATATGGCCTCGATATTGTTAGTGTTTGTAAATCACATGGATACTAAGCACAACAGAAATACGTTCAAGTGGAAGCACAAACATAGCTTCTGCAGGCACTGTTCATGTAAGCCATCACACCACAACAGGAAGACAGACAGATAAAGAAGAATTCCCAAGAAAACACACAGTGGTTCTGAATTTTTAATTGTTTCTCCAGGTTATAGCTCTGTTGGATTAGTGGTTTAATGCTGAGATAAAACCAGCATCAGACTATCAAATCATGTATTTGTCTTGCTATGTGTCCCAACAGGCCAATACTGACATCTGGTACACAAAGTTACTGCAGACTCAACAGCATGATTTATCTTTTTATTCTTAAGTAAAGTTGCAAAGCTTCCCATTCACAAAGGAAGAGCATGAAACAAACTAAGGTGTCCCTTAGCTTTAAACTTCTCCTGCATTCCAGAAAAGGGCATTCTTCCTCCCAAAAAAGCGGCTTCCTGAAGTCCCCAGCACTTGCATACTTAAAAAAAAAAAAAGGTAGCAAGTTCTGTATCTTGCCTACAAACACATGGGAATGGAAGAAGAAACCTACCAAGGAAAGAAGCTGCACACAGGTTGAAACAGAGCTGTTGACAGGGACCAAATGAGCCCTGCAAGAACAATGTGATCATAAACAAAGTATTCTGTCCATTCCTTATTCATGTAAAGCTTTTTTTAGCTGAAAAATGTGCCAGCAAGAGAAAAGCACATAAAGCTAAAAAGCTTTAGCTTCTTGATATATAACCTATTTCAATAATCCTGGAATTATTTTCTTTGATTAGCTAATTAGTTTCTCAAATAAAACCATTTCTATTTGATTTCAGAGGCAGCTTAGTCTACCCAATTCATATGAGTGTAAAACTTTAATCTTCTGTTGCTTTATCACTGTCTTATCAAAAACAGCATCATGAGTTGCTCAAATATCATAATAAAAGGTCACTGTTCTCAGAAAAAGAGCTCTAGGATAGACTGCAGACTTTTCTGGGCAATTCCTTAACTTACTGAGAAAGTTGTACACAAAACTGAAAACATGAATACCTTGCTACACATCCTTGGGATTTTTTTTTGCCCTGTAACACAGCTGCTGGCAACCATTCATCCTTGCATTATTTACCAAGCTTCCTTGATTCTTTTCTGGCAGAAATGACAAAACACTTTAATCTCCTTCAGGATGCACAGAGGTCACTTTTTCTTTGAGCAGCAGACGAGGAGAAAAAATCTGTTCAATTCTTGGGATCATAGGACAGCCTCAGCTGGAAGGGACCCTTAAAGATCATCTGGTTCCCAGTCCTGCAACCAGGTTCCTTAAAGCCCCATCCAACCTGGCCTTGAACAATTTCAGGGATGGGGAATCCACAGGTTTCCTGGGCAACCTGTTCCAGTGTCACACCACCCTCACAGTGAAGAATTTCTTCTTAATGTTTATTTTAAATCCACACCCTTTCAATTTAAACCCTTGTCCTGTCACTATGAGCCCTTGTAAAAAGTCCCTCTCCAGCTTTCCTGTAGTGGAAAGGTGTTCTAAGGTCCTTCCAAAGCCTTCACTTCCCTAGGCTGAACAACCTCAGCTCTCTTACCCTGTGTTCATAGGAGACATGCTCCAGCCCCTTGATGTCATTTGTGATCCTTCTCTGGACTCACTCCAGCAGGTTTACGTTATTCTTACCTTGGGGGCCCCAGAGCTGGGTGCAGTACTCCTGTGGGGTCTCACAAAAGTGGAATGTCCCTGTGCTTTAGTTTTTTCCAATACTATCAAGGTGTCCATAGAAGCCAAAGTGACTTGGTACCAGCCATGAAGTGGAAAAATAATCAGCCTAAAGTAGATTGAAGGAACACCTGTGAAGGCAATGGCTTTTTCGGACTAAGGTGAGGAATGAAGAAGTAGCTCATGCATGAGGCACAGCAAATTCACAGAAAATATTTTCAGGACTTTTAATTCTAGAAAATGCTTTTCCTCACATTATAACAGACAACTGAGTATTTTGATGTCTCAGATATCACGATCTAGAACCATTTTTCATATACAGAACTAAGTTACACACTGGTAGAATAGTTTAAGTGAACTACAGGTTAACTGAAAGCTTCTCTGCCAGGACCATTTTGAGAACTCAGCCTGATAAAATTTGATCAGTCCCTGATGCCACAGCACATAAAACCATATATGTCAGAAGGAAAATAGGTACTAGCAGGTTCAGAATGGAAGACTGAGATGGGAGGTGTCCAGTCACATCAGCTAGATCTGTGTGCTGGAATCAAGTGGTACATCTCCTCGAGGTCTCTGCCTATTCTTCAACTGCTCTTGAGCTACTCAGACCTGGAGCTATTAAGACAGCAGCAAAGACAGTGAAAAAGAAAGGAGACTTAGGAAAACTGTGCAGATACTTCAGAAGGTAGCTTCTCTTTTTCAATATTCACAGAATGATCTTGCTTTTTCTTAAGCATCAGGGTACAGTAAATTTATACAAGAACAATGATATTGCATCTTTCACTTTACAGTCTTTCTTTTGCCAGGATTCAAAATTTCTTCCTCAAAGGAAAAAGTTACTGACTAAAGCTAAGCTCAGTGTAGAATGTCTGGTTTTTGACATCCATTCCTTGTTTGGGATGTGCCAAATCTAAAGATTCCTCCAGTCCAATAAAAATGAAAAACGAGAATGCAATCTAAATGGTAAATATTTTTTCAGTGAAAAAATTAAAAGTATTATCCTAAAACAAATTAGTCTATAACTGTTCTGCAGAGAAAATACAAATATGCTAGGAACTCACCTAGGCAAATAAAAGTATATATTTAATGGGTAAGTACTATAATCATATATTTGTTACTTGGAAATAACAATAAATAAACAAATAAATAAATCTGCATAATAGAACTGTTTATATATCTTAATGTAAATGTGTCAGTATTTCCTCCTGGCTTTTTTATGACAGTCAGCATACATCTTAGGTCCAACACATCGCATTTTATACCAGTTATTGTTTACACAGTTTTGACATTTTAAGTAATCCATATTAGCATGTGGAATCACGAAAAGAATCCTTGAGTGCATCTCACAGTATTTTAAAGAGGTCAAAATTATTACTATCTACCAGAAAGAAATAATGCAGAACTGATCACTCTGTAGATTCTGAAAACATGAGACACTGGCCTCACCATTCTAGAAATCACTTCTACTGGAAGCTAAAGGATTAGACTGACGCGTATTTCCCAAGCTACATCTGTCATAGCAAGTTTAAAAAAGCAACCAGCCCACTGAGCAAGAACTGGCACTTTGGGAAATGGCTTAAATTGCACTGAGCCCTCAACTAGCAGTTCTATGCTTATTACATATTTGAATAGACTCAAATCAAGAACCTATTTCCTGTCACCTTCACATTTGACTTTCAGATTAAAAAACCAAAACGAACCAACCAATCAAAAAAAAAAAAAACAAAACAAACCAACCCCCCAACCCCTCCCTAAAAAAACCAAACCAAACAAACAAACAAAACAAAACAGAAAAAAAAAAACATGTACCAGCCATTCTTCAGTATACCAGAGATTTCAGGATATTAGTGCTACGGGCAGTAAAATGATGGGAGCACAGAGCTAGCAGTACTCTTCCAAACCTGAGTCACAAAGGGGAAAGCAGGAGCCCACAGGGGCACTGCCTCTGCCCAAGTCTCAGCCTTCCCTCACAGAATATCATACTTAGGGCTTTTCCACTCTTCTGACTGCAATTTGCACCTCATCTACATTTTTTTAAAGATGTTACAGTTTGTGTGTCTAATGCTCCTTATGCAAACACATCTACTCATTCAAGTCATTACCTGAGCCTAGAAGTACGACTTAGGAGACCGTCAACAACTACAAGTCTAACACTGGAAGGGACCATATATTTTATTACATGTTAATCTGCAGTTGTTTTCAGCACTTTTTTAAAAAGCAAAATAAAAAAAAGCAACTGTTTGGGCCCTCAAAATTCTCCAGTGGAAGAACTCAAAGTACAGATTTGACATATAAGAAACAATGCCTACAACCTTTAGAGAGAATCCACAGAAAACCAACATTATAATGTATCTTGATTTCATGGAACCTACATAAAAGCTAGGAAACCAGTTGGAAAAAGGGAAAAGCAGAAGCTCTTCTCATCCTACAGAAAGGCTGCTGGATTCCTCTACAGGTTTCTTACAGTTGCTGCAATAGCTATGAACCATAGAATGGTTTAGGCTGGAAGGGCCTTCAAGCTCATCTAGTTCCAGCCCACCTGCCATGGGCGGGCACACCTCCCACAGACCAGGCTGCTCAAAGCCCATCCAGCCCGGCCGGACACTTCCAGGCATGGGGCAGCCACAGATTCTCCAGGCAACTCTGAAGTTGCAGGGGCTTTAGGCAGACAATAAATTTGTTACAGCCAAAGTGAATAGCACAGTTTGACTCCTTCCTACATCCTACATAACCTATGAGATGTTTAGAATAGAATAGTTTAGCTGGGAGGGACCTACAATAATCAGCTAGTCCAGCTGCCCACCAAGGCATGGCTGACCAAATATTCGGTAAATACATGATAATTACTTCACCAAAGACTGTAGATATACAAACCCAGTAAGTCCCAAGTACAGAGCACAAAACTTCCTTCTTATATTCCCATATAAGAGCACTTGACTCAAAGATAAAAATTACAAAAAAAAAAGAAAAAAAAACCCCCCCCCAAAAAAAAAAAAACAAACACAAACTCAAAAGAAACAAAAACCCAACAAAAAACAACAAAACAAAACAAGCAAACAAAAAAACCACACACACAAACTTTAAAAAAAAGCCAAAACCCCATCAAAAACTCGAGCATTCCAGCAGAGCAGGCAGTCTCTGCTTCTGCCCTGGGACTGCACCTCTCAGATCACACTCCTGAGCACCTGTGCCTTGCCTTGCCAGCCAGCTGCTTCTGTCCCTGGATGGCATGGGCGTAGATGGGCTGAGGAAGCAGACTGACTCAGGAACAAATCCTGGCAGCAATGCTGCACCAGGGCTGTAGGAATGTACGAGCAGGAAGCAGCATTTTAAAGGCTAACCAGAAAATTTCCAGGATGAACACAGTGCTCACAGTACATCCCTGTCAGAAGACACAGGCTGTTATTTAGGTCTCAGCACATGCAGGCTGCTGCCCTGCAAGCAGACACTCAGCTCAACCCCACGGCTTGATGCTGCAGCATCTCTGCTGTGGCACAGGGGGTCTGGGTGAGCAGCCATGTGGCAGCCTCACAGCAGCCAGAGACACACTGCTCATCAGATGCTCATCGAGACAGGTCCTGCTACTGGTACTTTACTTTTTTAGTTTTCTACTAGCAGGAATGTAGAAATGAAAACCATTAGAAAAAACTCTTTTTTAATGATTTTTGAGCAACTTCATTCAAACTCAACGAAATGGAGCCATTAACTGAGTCACATTAAGATAACCTGGCTTATCTTGAAGCACACTGTTGCTCCAATTCAACAAGTCTCATCACTCAAAAAAACGTCAGCTGCTGGAAACACCAAGGTAAAGATTCTGTTGCTCTACCCCGAAACTCCAGAAAGAGCATTAACACCATATACTAAACAAGCAGAAAAAAAAAATTTAAAAAAACCCTCATAAATCATAGTATTTAATATTCTATGTTCAAGGACAGTACTCATTCTGAAAAAAAAAAAAAAGCGAAATTACATTCACAGAAATCCATTTCCTTCACTAGTCTCCATTTGCATCTTTACAGAGCAAAATATGGCTATGTTACATGATTCATTTTTATATTTCATTTACAGAAACAAAATTACACAAATGTCATAGACAAGAAACAAATGAAATAGAAGAGAACCTAATCTCTCAAACCTACAACAACTAAAAATAGACAAGTTGTTTTGGTGAAGAAATCTTATTTTCACCACTCCTTTCAATGAAAAGAACAAGAAGAGGCAATATACATGTCCTGCACAACTGACTAAGTGCCATCCTGGGTAAACACTAAGCCCAAGAGGATTGCCCAAGGCAAATCAGAAAAAAATCTGAAAAATCCATCTATTTAATAAAGTTAATTATTAGACTTAATGCTGTTGAATTCATGAGACTCCAGGAGCTGAATTTTTTGTTTCATAAAATGAAATAAAAATACTTTTTTAAAAAGTGAAAGACAGGCACCTACAATGTGGTTTTCCATGTCCTGACATCCCAAAGCATGTCATCTGACCAGAAGACTGGTGACTGGGAGATGAAACACAGTTAAGTATCATTAAATTCTATTATTAGCTTTTTAGCAAGGCTAATTGCAAGAGCGCCAACCCAAAATGTCAAGGAGATTTCTCTGACGTGATCCTCTAGCACCCAGGAAATGAATGGAAACTACCAATCCATCTTGCTGACACATGTTAGGAAAAAGAGATGCTCAACATGAATATCTGACATAATCTTTGTAACTTCCTGAGGCAAACAAAAGAAATAAAATTAAAAGCAAAACAAACATCATATGCTAACAGAGAAACATCACCAAAAAAACCCACAAAAAATTCCATTCCTGAATCTCAACAGTATTTAGGGATTCAAAAGAACAAGCAGGTAAACAAAGTGGTAAAGTAATTGATGTTCAAATCAAAACAATCAAAGCAAAAAATCCTACATAACAGGTTCTGCCAAACGAAGAGGTTCAATTTCTTAGGAGAAAAAAAAAAAACTTAAAAAGAAAACCAAGTCTCAATACTAAGGCTGACTCTGACCATAAGGTTTTATGTTTGATACCATCTGAAATCTCATCATGCCACAAAAGCAGAAATTGTGTCAGGGATTACCATAGCATTACCCTGAGGAGGCTTTTTCTACCCCTATTTTGTTACATTTTCCTGAAAAATAATTATTGTGATAAAAAAAATTGCTATCTTAAAAGGCCTCTTCTTATTGCATTTTTTTATTATTCTAATGCTTACAGTTGATTAAAATAAACTCTTTACAAGGGCTTTCTGCATAAGTAACTGTGCATGCAACTGGTAAATCTATATATAATCCATCGCCAATAGTCAAACGTTCCCCTCTAGGTCCTTCCTCCTCAGTATGGTCAAGGATCACTGAATGATGCTAATGCCCTCGTTATCTGTCAACATAAAGAGAACCTTCAACAGCTTGAAAGGAATCTCACTGCTTTTCCAAAAAGCTTTATCTTAGCTGTTTTCCAAAAAAGATCCCCAAAGAAAATCGATTAAACAAATGACTTTTTAGACACATCTGTTTAAAAATGATTGACGGAAGATCGTGTTCAATTGCAGACACAGGTTTCATTTGCACACACATCAGTAACTGTGACATACTGAGACAACCAAATCAAGTAAAACTGCTCCCTGCACATACCAGTTGACTTTTAGAAAACAAAACTGACAGAGGGGTTTTCTAATTAGTACCGGGTGACACATCAGAAAGTGGTTACTAAAAACCGGGTTTTCCTCAGGTTGCCCATCCATCTGCAAGCGACGCGCGTTTCGAAAAAGAAAAGATAATTTTTTACCAAAAGGAGTCGCACGGGGCTGGAAATACAGGCACCGGCAGTTACATAAACCGGTGCTAAAAATAAATTT
>VXBQ01008379.1:70553-111786 GCA_013400175.1 Phainopepla nitens
CCATTAGAAACAAAAAAACTTTAAAAAAAAAAAAAAAAAAAAAAAAAAAGAAAAGTAAACCAATAGAAATGAGAACAATATCAGATTTTTCCCAGCTGACCTTGGCATTAATTACACAGCCAAAGTCAAGAGTAATCTTAGGGAAAGCCATGTATGATGTGTTATGTACAACTTTAAACAATGCATATCCTCCACACAGGTTTTAATTGTGCACTCTCCAATTTATATCTCAATTTACAGTAACATTGCAACTAGCAGCTCCAGAAACAAGAATAATGTAAATGGGGATGCAGAGCAGACTTTGTCATAGAATCTCCCCCAAAGATAGAAGAAATCTTGGATGGATAAATTTTCATTGCTGTTGATACACAGTAGTTTAATTCTGCACCAGTAACTGAATCTCACTAGTTTTATGCAATGAATAGATACTTCTATGCAATCTTTTCATTTCAGTTTTCGAGAAAAATACCACCAGTGTGGATGTTTTAAAGAACTATAGAGTAATAAAGCTTACAAACCAATTGGGATAGTCATGCTACACAAGTTCTTAGAAAAGATTTTACTGTCTAAAAATATCCCTAAGCATACTAAAAATATCCCCCAAAGAAAGGAAAGTTCAACTACATGTTCATGTCTTGTAGGTACACAGTTCACTACGCCCTCCCTTCTAGGAAAGCCAGCAGGAAAGGTAAACCACAGTGCATCCACTGGGTCCAGAAATTTTCGCCTCTCTGTGTTTCTTACTGTCAGGGCTGAAAAAGTCATTGCATTACGGAGAAGACAAAAAGCCTGGGAACCTCTTCAGACTTCCAGACAATTCCAGGAAAAAAAAAATTAATTAATTAGTTTCCACCAGAGTATAACTGACTTGCATCCTACCGTCTTTGATACATTCTCTTCCTGCCTTTTTGTGCTTTGATCTATTTCTTATAAGTAAAAGAGGCACTATGAAAAGCAGGGGAAAAGGTGCCTGCTTCTTGTTATAGGTGACCACAATCAACCAGTGCCAGCAGGGGAGGATGAGCAGAGAGGGGGAGGAGGCTCTTCCTGCATTGCCTGGGGTGACCAACACAGCTCTCTTCAGTGCAACTGGGTCTCTGTCCCACAAGTCTTAAACAGCCTGCTAAGGTGCAAATGCTTATTGGGTATTACTGTTACTTACGAGAGCTAAGCTCAGAAATTGATTGGGAAGACTACAAATAACATTTATTGAATTACTATGTTTTATCCATTTCAAAGCAGCAGAAGCTTTCCAATGTCTGCCTTGTCAGCAGAAGACATTGAAAACTTTCATTAGCACAGTCAGTGCTTTTCATCAGCATCAGCTTGTTCTCTCTCAGTTGCATTGCTGTCAGTGAATGATTAATGTTGAAATCCTCTTCTCTTTGCATGTTTGTCATCCTGTTAGATATAGCTGGAAGTTTAATTTTTCAGGGCATTGTCAGATAAAATGCGTTGCAGTTCTTGAAAGTTGAATACTACACAGATAACCAGAGCCTCCCGTTTCTAACAGCAGGCTATTTCTTTCTAGTAGTGACAGAACAGATCTGTATTACGGCACATATATTTTTCATTGTAAAGCATTTCCAAAATGAATAATAGAAATTAGCACCTGAAAAGAATTGCGAAGGAATTACTTCCATGAAAGGTAATTTCAATTCAAAAGTCCCTTAGAGGAACAACACAGTAAATGTAGGCTAATCAATATATGGCAATAAGTTTCACAAAGATCAGAATCTGGGTTGGTGAACTTGGCTACGTTCACAAAGGAAAAGAAGAATCTACTGGAATGGGAAAATCTCACACAGTTTCCTTCCATGCTCTTTGACAGACAATTGATGCATCAAATTCAGCAAGATTTTAAAAGGACCAGTAATTTTTTTTTTCTGTTTGTGGAATGGGGTTAAGAGGACAGTCAGTCACAAGAGCTGTCTTGTAAGATGATCTCTATAACCTCCTGGAGAAATTTAATGATAAAGACTGCCTAAGCAATTCTCTTCCAAGTTCAAAACTCATGTATTTCCCCAAGCAACTTCTTTGTGCCAGATGCCCTAAGAAATATGCAAGACAGTCAAAAGTGCATTTCCCCTAAGTCAAAATGAGCCAAAGGGCTACTTTTATTTGAAGGAGCAACTCTAAACCAAAGACAGTCAAAGTCACTGAAAGTTATGGGGTAAAGTGTTCAATTATAGTTTATTTATTTGTTTATTTTCTGTTAAATCTCCATATAACTCCAATTCTGTCCAAGATTTGTATATATATTTATATACTTGTATATATTTGATCTGTCCTGGTATTTTACATTTATCTATGATATTTAAAGCCCTACATTGTTTTGAAATAGTTTTCTTTGGTTTACAACATATTTAATAAAACAGCTGAATATATTTTAAAATTATTGTTAATATTTTTATTACTCTTATGGAATATCTGCTATTATAATATTTACACTTTTTGTAATTCCTTTCAGTATCTACATTTTGCATTCAAATTGGTCTGCAAAGCTTTAAGGACTAAATCATGGGACAAAATCAACAATATGTAAGAGTATTATTAGAAATTATTAGAAAGAAATCTGCACAGCATTTCAGAATTGTACTGCCCTTTTCATGTGCTGTTTCATGTAACATTGAAGAAAAAGAAAAATCTTACTCCACACCTAAAGGGAATTACAAGCCTAGGAATGAAAATAAATACATAAATAAATGAATACCCAAAAAATACTTAGTAGAAGCAGAAACCATGCTTTATTAATCTAAGAGGAGACTTCAGATCTAGTGTTTCACTTCAGTGCAATACCTTTAAGGTCCATTTAAAAAAATGAAAATTCCAGATAGAAAGAAAAAATGTCTTTTCAGAGCTATAAATTCAAATACAGATCATTTGAAAAGTTGATATTTTGAAGGCTGGCTATTTTGATGGATGATGTGAAATACTCACTTTTGGCTTTCCAGTATCACCACAAATTCACACAACTAGTTTTAGCATCCTATGCTAGAGGGCTTACTGGCCAGTTTTTAAGACTGTTGAAAAGCTACTTAGATATTGGAACCAGAGGAAAATGGTAGGATGAGGAAAATTGTACAAGAGAGAGATTATAAATTATATCCTTCTTTGGCAGAAAATAAATCCTTAGAATCCAAAGGGTAAAGGAGAAACTAAGATTGACCTTCTGCTGTTGAATCAGCTCTAAATTGTCTGAGTCATCTTGATTCTCAACTATAAAAAAGTCCCCAATTCAGTGGGGAGTAAATTGCATAAAGAACTCTGCAGAGTATATATCCAAGGCAGAGAGAAATGTCAGTCAGCATCTCCTGAGAAGCATGAAAATAAGATATTGCTGTATTGCTACAAAACATACCTCCCCCAAAATACCCTAAAAAGGACAAAGCCTGTCAGTGTAGTTAAGCACAGCTCATAGCTCTCTGCTAAGAATTCAGAAGTTCCTTGCACATTAACGTAAATTTTGCACAAAATTTAGATATGTAGTTGATGACATATCTGAAGTACACAGAAGTCAGTATTCTAATAAGCACATATATTAAAGCATCTGCCCAATACCAAAGCCAGTAGCAGTCTAATTCCTTTGTTCAGAAAAGGTAAGTTCTGGAATTTCTAAAAGTTATTAACAGGTAAAAAAATTACACCTACTCTAGAGATTCCAGTGAGTATACTTATTGGCACAAGTATAAAAAAAGTGAAGGCCAGGGAAAAAAAAATTAATATAGTTTAAATTACTAGATGATAATAATACACTTAATTATTCTAGTGTGAGAATTCCTAAGCTAAAATTGCAGAAGTGTTAAAGATCAGCAAAAGTTTGCACCTGGTGACACTAAGAAGTTCCAAGTTGAGACTGTTAGGGTTTGGGCAGTTAAGGCTGAGTCCAGCAGGCAGTCAGACGAGTAACTACCTTGCCCCAGGTATTTGCCTAAAAGCTAAGCTTGCCTCACAGCTGCTGCCTGGACATCTGTTTTCAGCATATATGTTAGAGAAAGTACTTCACTCATCAACACGTGAATGAAAACATCTCAGAGAAAAGAGAAATAAATCAGATTTTGCATAACAATATACAAGGTAGGGAAAACTCAGGTCAAAGAAAAATTGAAAAATACCTGGCCTATGGAATCTAAATATATGGTCTGTCGTAACAGCTGCATCAGTTGGTAGTGCTGGAGAAACTAACTTATGATATTGCGTGGCTTTTAGGAGATAAATTTCAAAATCTAATGCTTACATTAACTACTTTAAAAGGTACTAGCAAGAAAACAATAAACAAACACAACAACATACCAATAGAATTCAATGATACAGAACACAAGTTATAATAAGAGAGTGTATAAATGATGCCTTGAATCAGCAGAAGCTCTTAACAGCAACAGAACGTAACAGATGTTTATACAGCTCAGGTTCTGTACAGCCCAAATGTGCAGATTCAGGTTTGAGCCTGCCAAGTCTTATAGAACTTACATTCTTTCCTCCAGCTTGGATAAGCAGATATAAACTTCTACTTCTGTCCACTAGGATCAACAGATTAAATGAGGTTCATTTCTTTGAATTGACTAACGAAAGAATCTGAAACAGATGACAGAATATCCTGAATCAAGGATTATAAGATTTAAAAGTTAGAAATAAAGTTAGCAAGATAAAAGTACTATATTTTGGTTAAGAGACTTAACAAGGGGACTAGAAGAAGCTAGAGGTTTGATTATTAGCAGATGAGTAAACTGGAGTAGCTAGAGCGAAGACAATATATCATGCATTTGATCCAGTTATGTTTTTTAGAAGCAATAGGGAGTACGCGTAGTATTGTGAAGAACCGAAAACGCACCTGGCCTCTGAGATAACTGGAACCAGGGGAGGGAGCCTGGACCACGACTTGGAGGGTCAAGGAGCCCTGGCAACGGGACAAGGTAAAGAGGAAGACAACTGACTTCATCTTCAGAGGAGCACTGACCCATTTCAAGAGACCACTGACCCAATTCAGACGAGGCGCTGCACAGCCGCAATGGGCACTCAGCTCATTCTAACAGGAAGCGGGGCCAGGCGGGGCCAGGCAATGAATATGTGTGGGTGTTTCCGGGAACCTTTATGAATATGTAAGGCCTTCATGGATATAAGGGAGAGCTGATGCTTTGGGAATTTGCACATGCTTTTGGGAGGGTTACCTCACGTGTGCCCAGCACTGCAATAAACATACCGCTTTTCAACTTCAATGAGTTGAAGAGTTCCTTTGTCCTGGCACTTCTGTGCATCAATCCAAGTGCACCTTTTCTATCATTTGTGAATCAAATAGGACAGAAATTTTTGGAAATGTTGTGAGTAGTAACTTAGAAGGCTATTTAGTGGAGAAAAGCTGATATTCTGAAAGGTATAAAGCTTAGTATCACAAGAAGAATCAAGCAAACAAAGACCCTGGTTTTCTTATCCCTGAAAGTTTCTTTACATCTACTTCAATAATTTCTCTCACAAGGTTAGAAATTAATTAGGAAAAATTTCACTTAATATTTTTAAAAAGGATAAGAGCACAGAAAATAGATCTACGTGTTATAACATCATTGCTTAGCAGATGAGCTATGCTTGTAAGCAAGCTCTAGGAAATACAGAAAACCTAGTTTTTCCTCGTTGCAAGACAGAAACAACCCTTAGTGTTCCTCTAATGTAAATCACTCTGATCTCCACCTTTTCTTTTACTCCTAGCCTGCACGCTACTCATGAAAAAGTAATATTTTTCTGAGGAGAGTGAAATAGAATTTGACTAACCTGTATGTAAGTATTCCCTGCTGTAACTTCCAACAAGCACATTCACATCTCCTTGCTGGGCTGAAGCACTTACTGACCATCATGCAGCTTTCACTGCCCCACGCTGTGCTGGCCCTGCTCAGCTCCAGCCACAAGTGCCAGCCCAAGCCCTGGCTGAGGGCCAAGCCCCTCTTTATCCACTGCTGGAGAGCTCAGAAGGAAGAGCTGCCAGGACATCAGTGGCATGGAGAACAACAGCATCTCAGAAACATCTCCTAAGCTAGGACTTGTGTACAGTCCAGCATCATATCCTGCACCCCATTTACACCTTCTCAAATACTCTGATAGTCAAGCCAATAAAGACTGGTATACTTTCAGAGAAGCAGATTTCTACTGGGTTCCGTGCAAAACAGATACTGGAGATACAGCTGGCAAAGCTACACTCTCAGTAGCCACTTCCTTACTACTGTGCCTCTGCAAACAGACAGTTTCTCTGACAGATAGCCCAGTCCTCTAAACTGCAGACACATTGGGTCTCCAAGCAATCACCACCAAATGAGCTACCACTGATGCCACTGACATCTCATGGCTGCTATTCCATTGTAATGGCTGGGAGAACACATAATGAGGCTTTTAAAGGAAAGCTGAGGAAGCTTACAGAACTTTTAATCACCCAAATACCTAAACCCTGATGTGCAAATTTTGCATACTTGTCCTACCTTGCTTTAAAAAGAGAGCTACAGCTTTTGTAGCAAATTACAGCATTTGAATCACCTTTTGATCCTAGAGGACAATGATAATAACAAGTGATTGTAGAACACAATCTGCTATAATGTATTTTTCATTTTCTACCTGTGCATGTTATCAAATGTGGGTGTAGAATTCTTATTCAGATCTTCCAAATTATGCCAGATTTGGAACAAGGCTAACTAATTCCCCCCATCACTCAGGAGGAGAAATCACATTTCCTAATCCCCATCTATAGGTCTAGTTGCTCTGTACGATCTCTCTAATTAATTTAATGACAAACTTATATAATAGCATCATGACATCATCAGAGTTTTGGATTCCTTAATGCCATTAGATGTGATGATACAGAGGCCATGAGTCTTGCTGCTGTCTCAGTGTGACAGAGCACAAGCAAGAAAAGCCAGTGGATCTGCAGTGATTTGTGTCACAATGGATCACAAACATCACTTGAAAACAGTGAACATAAATTGCCAAGTTACAAAACTTGCTGAAATTATGTGACAGAAATAATGGCAGACAATGAAGCAATTTTCTATCCACATGGAAATAACTTCCAGAATGTGCTGATGAAAAAACCTTAAAAGCTTTAATTCAAAAGGCAAAGAAGGCTCCATGACTCCATTGAGGATGAGAATTTCTTTAGGAAAGGTCATTTAAGTCATAATGTTTGCACCATAAAAAACTTCTGCTTGACATGCTACTATATTCTCCCTCAGTTTATGGCACCCCTCACTCTCCATTTATTAGATAACTAAATGTATCACAGAAGGATCTATGCATCCCACAGGAACCAAAGCACTGCTTTCTCAGTACCAGTATGAGGTAAGGTGATAGGTACCTAGACGCAGAGTCTAGGAATTAGATTCATGGGGAAATCTTAAAACACACCTCAAGTTTTACTTCTGAAGTCTAATACTAAGCACCACTGAAATCCCTAGAACAACTGATTGCCTGAAATCCAGGGATAACAATACTTAATTACCTCTGTAGTAAGGCCCAGCTGGGTGTTCAGTACAGTGCATGAGTCTGTAGCTGAGCAGAAAATTGAATGCAAATGTCCCACTCTCACTCAGCCTAAGAAATGTTTATCTGAAGATGTTCCACTCTGATCTGCAGTCCACAGAATCCAATGATACCAGTGTGCACATGCAAGTCAGGAAAGACTGTGCCAAAAATACAGCTTAATAATTTCCCTCAGGCTCCCTCATACCAAGTGAACTGGCAAACTGAGAAATATCATCAGGTTTTATCTTTATAATTACCATGCACTAAAAGATAAGAAAAATGTTGCTTGAATTTTTTGTGTGATCCAAATGTTTTGGACATAGAAATGGCTTAAAAAAAAGGGGAACAAACCCTCTGCCTATATAAATAAGCACAACTATTCTAAACTGATTTACCCTGTAAAACCTGCCTATGGAGAATTACATTCTCCTTCATAGCAATATTTTATTGGATTCCACAAGACATGCAACTCTCAAATATAAAGTGGTCTAAGAATGAAAAGAATTGTAGACTTACAGAGTATTATTAAGATTTAATCACCAACATTATGGGTCCTGCTCAGAGGTACTTCACTTCGTTGTATTCTGGCACTTTGGACACCACAATCACCTAAAATTTAATTGCAGGCATAGGGACTCCATTCCTTCTCATGAACGAGTATTATAGAGACATGAATTTTGTTCCCAGATGCCACAAGTGATTGCTAGCAGAGAGCAGCCCATAAACATATTGATAGCTGCTGAGAGAATTTTATTAAAAATACACCCAAGAACTTAGCAATGTATCTACTATATTTTCCTACCTCAGCTAGTATGGAGCATGGCAACATCATGTGGCTTCTCTGAGACTGATGCCTGCTGCTTGAAATCATGTTCACCTGTGAAGGAAATACAGGATATTTTGTCCACCTGTCAGAAGCTGGCCTTGTTTATAATAATGTGCTGAGAGCAAACTAGAAAAAGACTGCTTAAAACACAGGTTTGCACCAAAATAAGGAGTGTTGAGCATTACATCAGGGAAGAGGATTCTTCATGTGCACTTCTTCATTCCTGTATGAAAGATCTTCCAGTTAGTTTAGACTTTACTATTTTGTTACATAGATTACAGATATTTTTGTTCCAAATAATAGTATATATAGGAAGATTTGTACTTAAAATTGTACTAATTATATGCCTGCATATGTCAACAAAATAAATCCATTATCTCTTTTCGGCAGAGCTTTTCTAATTCTATTGACTTCAAAGAAACTTAAGTATGTTCTTAAAGTATAAACAAAAGGACTTTGCTGAAGAGGCATTAATTAAAGTCTTAAAAGGTTTTCAAAATTTAAGTTTTAATCTATCAGGCTTCTACAGAAGCATGGGAACACAGGACTAAAAGGAAGTACCAAGCTGTGAAGTTGTGTCTTACAATCTCAGTACAGTGCATCTTTGGTTCTTAAGGATCCACAGAATCCTTATTCTCAACACTGCATCTAGAAAAACTTTCCTATTCCCTTACAAGAAAATTAGGATCTGTTGCTAAAATTAAAAAAAAAAAAAAAGAAAAAAAAAAGGAAGAAAGAAAAAGAAAGAACTGGCTGAAAGAAAAGCCTGCACTACTAATCTCTGCTATAGGAAAAAGTAGAGCAGAAAACAAGTACTGTGGATGTAATGATACTAGGAAACAGCCCATGACTGATAAAGTAAATTGACTAAAATCTCTAGAGAAGTTAGAATCTTCAAGAATTAGAAAACTTCTAAATGCTGGGTAGTCCCTCTAGATTGCACTCTTCTTCCCTAAAAACACCCCACATAACCAATATAACCACTATTTCTCTGATTATTTAATTTTTAAAACTCTACTTTAAAAGCTTCCCTCTAGGCTCTTCCTAAAAGATACTGAAATAGTCCATTAGCTGTCTTCTGTTTTTCCCAGCTGTTCCCCTCACTGTTCTTCATTTATGTCTCACCATTCACCCATTTTTATGCTCTCTCCTTCTGGTGTCCCTGTGTTGTCCCTCCAGTTTCTCTTTAATCTTTCCACATACTCCCTTTCCCTCATTCTGTTTCTCACATGTAGCACATTTTTCAGCATCCTGCATCTCCTTCTCACTCTCTTCCATGGCCTCCCAAATTCATCTTTGATTCCCTTTCTTCCTCTGATTCTTTAGTAAACTGCAGCTGACTCTTTCTCCCTCTCATGCCCTGCCTGTGCATGTGCATATTTCACACAGGGCTTGGGGCTCAGCAGTCCAGGAGTCAGCAGGCTAAAGAGAAGAGAAAGCAGATGCTTCCAAGCAATATCAAAAAAAGAAACTGCTCTGTGTGTACAGCCTGGCTCCCAGCAATGCACTGACCATCTCTGATGTTCTGCTCCCCTTGTGAAGGTGGCTGGAGGAGCCTGACATTGGGCCTCCCTCTCCTCATGAGGGAGTCAGTAGCAATGTGAAGCAGAGCAATTGCTCCATTCTGAGATTTAGGCAGACACCAGATAGGTCTCACTGGGAGCTGGGAGAATTTTAGCTGTGATCCTGTCACTCTGGGCATTTTTAGCCCTGCCTTTGGTGCTCTAAAACACAGCAGCAAATTTCTGCATTTTGCTTTTATCCAAAGCAATAAAAAAAAAAAGATTAATAAGAAAGCAAATATGGCATACGTTCTAATTTCTCTCAGATTGTTAGAAGCGGAACTTATTTATCAAGTAAATAAAAAATGGTGCTCTACTGTTGATCGATTCACTTTTATGAATCCAGGGCCAAACCCTGCTGTTCATATTCCTTTCAAATCCTCTCTCAGGCAAGAGTCCCAGAGACTCGTTGACACTCCATTATACAGTTACATAATATAACCATTAATATTGCATATGGAGATGTGCATGCACAGCTACTGCACATTGGGACTATAGGCTCAGTTCATTAAAGAGACAGCAACATAGCAGTTATTTATTATTTATTGAGTGCTAACAATACATTGAAGAAAAGGGAACAAGCTCTTAGAATTAAGGACCAATATGTGTCTGCTTTTCAGCCTTTAGCTCAAGAATAAAAAGGGCCTAAGATTCCTCTTCTCCGGAATAGCACCAAAGGAGCAACGTGTTCTTGTCAATGTCGTGTAAGTACTGCAGATGTGTGTTGGTCAGTGTCAAAAGCTTTCAGTGCACTCAAACGGGAATGAACTCTAGAGGCTGAGATGTATCCCAGAGTTTTTGGGGTTTTTTCCATAGCATGGAGGTAGGCACTGGAACACTCTTTACACAGGATAAATGCACACAATATGTGAAATTGCCTTTCCAGAGGTTGCTGCTATGAGTTTGGAGAAAGATAAGTGAGCCTGAATGAGACATCAAGAAGCCATCTGTGAGAGCATGGCTGAAATGTTACAAGCATCCCTATAAATATCTCTCGATAAGGAACTAGTTCTGTTTTAGTGATATGAAGTGTTTTTATGTAAGTAGTTACTAGGCAGCCTATGAAACAGTTTCTCTGGCAGTACCCCACTGTATGCATTGGGCAGCCTGTCTCCCTTGAGCTGCTGTTCTGGGGGCATGCCTAACAACTTACAGGATCCCTCTTCAGACAAGCCTAGCCCTGCCACGTATCATCACCAATCTGCCTCACTGCCAGAACATCATTTTCACAGCTGTGCTGGTTTGGGAAGAGACAGCAAGCACCCACCTCCAGGAGGAGCTCTGGACAAGAGCATTTGGCTGAGCAGCAGCAGCTCTGAAGGATGGCAGCATGGCAGCCAAAGGTGAGCCTCATGCTTGGCAGCTGTAGGCTGAACATCCTCACTTAGTACAGTTGATACAAACCTGCTCTCAGTGTTTCTGATCCCATTTGGATCACAACTCACTGAATTCATACCTCTCCTCAACCCGAGACAATTGCACTTGTGTTTCTAGGGCGGGGTTTTCACAGAATCATAGAACTATTAAGTTTGGAAGAGACCTTTGAGACATCAAGTCATCAAGTCCAAACGTCAGCCTGGTGCTATGACTGTAACCTCTAAACCACCAACTCTTAGCTCCTGTAAAGGGGGTGGGAATTGGGCAGCAAGACCAGGGCCACAACAGCAGAATGTTTTTACAAAACAGTAGTCACTGCTCTGCATAGGGTCTAGAAATCAATTCTATGGGCAATTTCTAGGCATATCTACTGACTCAGGTACTTCAGATGCACAAGGAGACATCCTCTTAGGATGCAACATAACAATGAGCTCTGGGAAACTTTGAACAACTTTCAATGCAAAAAGATGCCTAGATTTTAATCACTTCCAATTTACTCAGAAACAGAAGAGGAAGTACTTCTGCTCATAGCTTGAATATGACTTCAAGGGATTTATTTAATACTGCATTTCATACCCAGAAAGATTAACTCAAATATCCTTGGTTCTGAAATGGAGTTCCCTGATCTCATTATTTTGCTATTTCTATTATCCACGGTTGCCATTTATATGTCCATCTTCTGGCATTTTTGGTGAAAGATGGTGTGTTATACAAGTTCCAAGCAGATCTAAGGCACTACCGTATCATTACTATCTGTCTATTTCATCTAAGGGCTCTCTGTAACTTAGGATTTATCTAGAAATACAAATGGCATATTCTATTTCACTTGTCTCTTTCCATTTATGGGTGAAGTTTACCTATACCAATGAAAAAGTTCTTACCAATAAATCAGGAGATGTAAGATAGGCTCTAAACTTTTTTAAAAATCTACTAAAATTCAAATAAAGATCACTAGAACTATCAGTAGCACTTATGCTCCCCAGTGTGGTAAAAATGTAGTGGCTTGTGAGAAGATAAACAGAGAATGTGTCTGGGGAACATTGAATTAGTCAAAGAAAAAGGAAATAAGGTCACTCTGCTGTGAAAATAATCTCCATGGTAAGGAATCATTTTTTTGTGCCAAATCTATGTAGTCTTCATAGAGATAATGGAGAATAGAGAAGATTATTGACATTTTGATGAAGAGAAAGAGAAAGAAAAATAAAGAATGCTGATACTTTCCTCTCAGTTACTGACATTTCTATCACATACTTGTATCATATATATCTATTTATCATCACTATTTGTCAGGAGGGAGAATGTGCTGCATGAACATAATGCAGAGCTTAGAGTATGGGCTAAAGAGTAGCTAAAGAGTATGTGGGCTAAAGAGTATTTGTATATACTTTGATCAATTTTCTAAGGTGAGCCAGCTGAGGAATTCGTGGAAGGTCCAGATTTCCTGCCCAGCTGATAATCAACACATTGGAACACATAAATTGTTCTGGGCATGGCAGGAGCTGCCTGGGGAAGCCTTTGGGACAGTCCAAAATTCCCACCAAGATAGTTGCTGCACTCATTAGTCAAACACTTAGCTGTGGCGGTGGCTAAAAATTCACTCAACCGCTTTATCTCATGTTAGCCCACTGTTTAAATTGTCCACGATTTTGTCTCTGCAGCTGGCCAGATTGAGAGTTGCTGCAGCACCCAGTGGTGGTAGATTGGTGAGCACAAAGGCACAGCCCTGATACCCAGCTACACAAGAATTTGAGTTGCTGTGCAAACTCGAGGACTTTCAGACTTACTACTTACATTTCATGGCTCTTGTTCCTGCTGAATGTCATTGGGGTGAGAAAAAAATTAATTTTTACAGTAGTTGATACTCTACTTATGAAAACTGCTGTTAGTGAAGATCTTCCTTTTGATTTTTTATCTGTGTTCCAGCTACCTCTCAGTTCCATGCATATGCACAGAGACAGGTGCTTTTTCAAATACTACACAGGCTTTCACAGATAATAAAATGTCCGTTCTTATATCACAAATAATTCTTACATGATCTAAAGGTGACAAAAATCAGCCTTAGCTGATTTTTTAGCTTTGCTAAGGCTGAAAAAAAATCAGAGGTAAAAATACTGCAATAACCTGAACCACATTCACGGTGGAAATACTGAAATGTATATTCAGAACAATCTTTGGAGGAACAGAATTCATCAAGTTACTCCACATATTCACCCTTTTATTCCTCTTCTTTCAAGAGGATTTCTCTTACATTTTAAGCTTGGTGCTGTAGTAACTAAAAGTCTCTTTTCTCTGACATGCATATTAGTTTTGATCCCAGGGTGTAAGGACAGAGGATAGACAGAGCAGTGGGAAGCTAAGTCTGTGAACAACAGCAAAGGCATTCTTTGAATAACTGACAAAACAGAGATGAGTCTGGTATGTAATGTAACCTGAATATCAAACCAAACTACAGAATATCAAAGAACCCATCTGCAGATAGGACTGATAAAACAGAGAATTTTGTACACTAATGTCTATACCTTTTCATGTAAAAATCTAGGGAGTTTGTTCTCAGCCAAATATGTGACATTTCCAAACTGCTTTTCTCTTACAAAAAAATACTGTAAAATTAAAACTTAGGAATGATGATCCTTTCAGGCTTTAGATCTGCCAGAGAAATACATGAGAGGCATTTCTCTCCAATAGGAGAGAGAGCTTATCTCTATATACATAACAGGAAAAAGGAACAGAAGAAACACAGCACATACTGATGGTAAAGATGCTGGGGGAGACTTAGGATTTAAGATAACCTGGATGAAGATCATACAGACAAAGTCAGCTCTTAATGTATTTTCAAAAGTAAAGTGTGAAACCAATGACATACAAAATGTGCAAGAACAGGTTGCTATCAGCTGAGAGACACATGAGAGACAACAGCTGCAAATCATCCTGATTAGAGCAGGGAATGACACACTTGGCTGCTTTTGCTACCTGAAAATTCATGAGTGCCACTAACTGGTGAACCTTAGTAATGAACTCAGATGCTCTTTCCCTCTGAAGCCCAAGGCATTTACTCTCTTTGCCACTTCCTTGAAATAACCTTCCACCTCACAAGTGTATTAACCCACAGGCAACAAGGTCCCTGTAACATCTGCCAGGCTGTCAGTGATTGCCAACACACAGCAACATCTCTGTCAAGAATAAATTAAATACGGGGGGAAATGTCACCAGCAGATTGGAAGCAGTGCAATATGTATCAACACAGTATTTTCCCCAGGGACTTCCACATATGTTGCACAAATGTTTTGTTTCTTCTTTCTTTGCTGACCTTCTGATAGGTGTATCATTTGTGATGATATTGAGAGCTAAACTGTGCTCTCCTGTCTTGAAATAAATAAAATTAGTTTTTAAAAAATTGTAAAGCAGTTGGAAGAGCACAGAGTGACAGTCTTATTACCATGACAGATGAAAGCTAGGAACTAGAGAAACTGTATCACTCTCTTTCTTAGATTACTCATTATCTGAAGATTAACATTAGAAGGACCTGGAAGACTGTCAAATACCAAATCAAAAGCTCCCACAGGAGTTCAGACAGTAAAAAGTGTTATCAGCAAGAAGAGGATTCATGGGATTATGTTTGTAGTGATAGGATTAAGTTTTGCCCAACAAGCTGCAGTATCAGAAATAACAAGGTCATTTTTCTGTTAAGAAGATGAGGGAAGAATGCACTTGTTTTGCAAGCAGGCAAATTAATGTGGGATTAACCAATAAAAGAGTTCCATAAAATTACTCCAGTTGTGAAATCAAGGCAAATCTTAATCCTATAGCTTTGTACATAAAAAAAGAGCCCACTGGAGTGAAAGAGCAAAATTCTGCTGCTGACATAAGATCCCATCCACTATGGATGTGACAGCAAATCTCTGTCATAATAACAGGAAGCCCTTGCCACTCAGAAGGCATCTACATAGACACCTTCCCACACAGGCAGCTGACTGTGGGAATCTCTGCAGAAATTCACTAGAATAGTTAGTGCAGTGTAACTGTCTGGAATAATATAGATCTTGGAATGGCTTTTTATCTTCATTTTGCTCTCTGATTTAGAATCAAAATATTCAAATATGGGGAATGCTATGTCTTAGTCTGCAGCTTGCTCTCCAGTCAGGAGAGGATTTACAAGGCAAGGACAAATCAGCTGCAATTCTCTGTGCATTACCAATGCCAGGGAGGTGTGAATGACACCAGCCATAAAATGGGGTATTTATACTGGGTTTTAAACCCAATGGAACCAAGTCTTCAATCCTAAAGCTCTGAACAAATAATCCACAAATAAAAATGCAAATTTAAAGGGATTTGTTTTAATTACACACTGATTACACTAGAATTACTGCTACCAAGAGTTCCTCACGGCACGACTGGAGTGCTGTGGAGGCGGTGGGTGAGTCAAGCTTGATTGATGTATCCATGGTTGTACCTACATATGATAGGAATCTTCTGTGCCACAGTTCACTGCTTCACTCAGTGCTCAGCTGAGTGTTTAGAGTCACTGAAGTGCTTTCTGGCCAGCCATGCTTTCTCTGTTCTTTCCAGTTTGGGCACTCCTTAACTCCAGGAGAGATCTGTCACAGCCACTGTCCAACAGTGGATGTGGAGCTGGCCCACTGTGAGACTGGACATTGACCTGCCTGTCACCATCTGGAATCAGATGTCAGACAGCTGCTGATAAAGTTTATCCAGTTGATTAATGCACTTTTCCTGTGCATTCAACAGTATTATTAGAACAAAATTGTAGCAGAGTGAGGCCATAATGTGGTTTCCCTAAATTTATTCAGTATTGACATTTCTGTCCTGATTTTTAAAATTCTCTTACTACCAAATATTCAAATTTTGAGTAATGTTGATTAGTTATGAGTAGACATAAATATCACACATTATTTTTTTTGTTGCAAGGATCAATTCCACCTTGTATTCATTAAAGGCTAGCTCACATGTCAGCCTGTGAAACTTATTTCCAAATATTTTTTGCAGAAAAAATCAATTTCCCTAGTGTTCACCAAAAATGAAAAGAAGAAGCATAGAGTTATCACAATCACATGTATATCAAAACTAATTTGTATTTAAGAATAGCTGCATCTCCAGTTGTCTTGAACTGCTGATCTGCAGAATTTCTGATGGTGGTTTTTAGAAAGCTGGGCTGAATACACTGTAATGGTTTTCTTCCCATCCTTTAGCTGCTGTTTTTCTTTCAACTGTATCCTAAAATACATTAAGAACTTTCCTCATGTGACTATCTAAGCGAATTCTGTATTGCCAACAAGATGTGATACAACTGCAGATGGGAGCAGCTATCATTCTTCTTTTTCAAGATCAAAGTGGTTCACAATGTCAACAGCATGAGAGTCTCTATGACACTGCTGCCTAATAATTTATCAATTATTTCCCATTTAGAAAAACTTGATGGAGGCAGGCATGTAAAAAACTCTATATGCTATTTCTTCAGATTCCACTTTTTTCTTCTTTTTCCTTCAGGTCAAATAGACTCAGCTAATCTAAGACTAAAACTGGCATTATTTCTGCTGAAATAAAATTCACTGACAGTTCTCAACTTCTGCATGAAACCAAATTTGTGCATAATAATGTGTTCAAAAAGTCACAATTAAACTTCAAAGAACTTAACCATGATAATCATCTTTATACTTCATTAAAACAGCAAAAAATTAAAATTTTACTGCATAATTGTAAACTTCCCAGTTAGCTTACGTATTTTTTTATTTCCTTCTACTCTCTGTTCACTAAAAAAAAAAAATTACAAAAAATCACAGAAAATAAGTTACAGAACAAAAAGAAAGAATGCAATTTTGTTTTCACCAGGGAGGTTTAAGTGTAGACCAGTAAGTGAAGGTATATGGGTTGATGAGCTATATTCTGGGCCTGCCTGAATACCAAAACACTGCCTACACTGGCCATCATATATGCTGAATCATTCAGACTCCTCAAAAAAAATTACAGATATCAAAATAAAAGTGAAATAGGTTCCCTATGTTGTCTTTACATTTTTTGATGATAAATTATGTACTTTTTATTCAAGCAACTGTGATACATCACTGAGAGTGGGTGTGAACTGCTGGATTTTCTATCTACTATCTAACAGCATGTTCACAGAGTATACAGCCATACTATAACTTTAGGCCCAGTAAACAGAAAACATAACCTCAATATGTGTTTGTGCTTTGGGTCTAACCATGAAAGATTCATTGTCTAAATATGTCATTGCAGCCAGTGATTCAGAAGTAGAACACTTCCATCTGGCAACAGATGGTCAAGATGGATCTTATTTGCAAGAGAGTCTTCTGCTAAAAGAACTAGTTTTCAAAATCTGTATAATCAGATAAGCAGGTTCTTTCTAGTATTATTGCCAGGAGAAACCACAACAGAACTTTATCTCAAACGTTCAATCAGCTCTCTATACACCTATACCCCTGCTGAATTAAGCATCCTTCTGTGTATCACAGCCAGTTCTGTATTTCCCTGCTAGTTTTCTCATTGATAATGCACACACTATATTTGTAACAGTTCTCCTAACACGTTAGTCAGTGCTCTCTATCATTCAGTGTGCTGGGATGAGCTTATCAGCAGCTCTCCTTATCGACTGAGGGATGCTTGCAGCTTCCTACCAGCATCTGCCAAGGATTTGCAAAGCCATCCCCTCTGACTGAACCTACTGCATTGTTTCACACGTGTTCAGTCACTCATTCACAAGAGACCGTGTCCGTGGGAGTGACAGATGGCTCCACAGTGTCCGTGGGAGTGACAAGTTGGTCTATCCTATTTCCTCCCTCATCATACCAGGTATGTGGTGCCTGTCACTGACTTTCTTCTCTAAAGGTTTGTTGAAGAGTATTCCAAAGCTCAACACACCCTAAACAACCATTCAATATTTACTCTTTGCAAAAATCCAACAGATTCTGTTTCATGGTAACTAGAAAAAAAGAAAAAAGGTTACTTTCACTGAATTATTTGTTCTTTGGGAGTTGTTCACTCAGCTCTGAAGAAAAGGGCTTAAACATCAGTTCTACTGGAGAGTTATGAGTCATCAGATAAGAAAAATCAGCTCTCCCATTTTTATGTGATGTGGTAAACAAGAAAAGCACTGCAGAATTAATTCAGTGCTTGCTTTGGTCACAAGATCTGAAGTGGCTGTTGCCATGGGTACATAGAATCCAGTATTTAAAGGGGATTTAAGGACATGAAGGAGGAGAAATGACGACACATCATGGAAGATTCAAGAATTGTAGATGTCTGAAGAAAATGATGATCTGAAACACAGAGACATAGAAAAGAAAAGTAGCTATTCATGCGATGAACACAAGATAAAAGACAGCTCACTGTGCTATCAAGGTGGAGAAATAAAAAGCAGAAACTGGCAGGCACACCAAGAGGCAAAGAAGAGCAGCTAGCTCCATTAGAAGAGGAAGGAGCAATGAAAATAAGCAGGATCATGAGGACAATGAATTGTGTTATACAGAAAATCATAACAGAGACAAGAAAAGGACAAAAATAAGGGATAAAGAAGTAGCAGATAGAGGATAAGGGGAGAAGCAGATTTACAACATGAAACCAGGTATGTAAGAATGATCGAGGATTTTCATTGAAGAGTCTGTGAGCAAGTCATCAAAGCTGATCTGAGGGAAAGCAAAGATAGCATGGCAGGAGCAAGAATACTTGTCCTGAGCTACAAAAAGTTATCATGGGAGAAAAGAAGCATTCATTAATCCTACTTCATGCTGATAAATGTCACTGCAAAGTGTCATCAAGAGCAGGATCAAAGAGCTGCCACCTGGGAAAGACTGCCTTCTCTGGTCTTTAATGGAATTCTCCCAGACCCAGGAGAAGGAACATATTTGAAATACAGCATTAAATAAACGGCAAGGTGACTCAACGTCTAATCTTGGAAGGCAGGGTTTAGGTTGCTTGGCCACTCAATAGAGGGCTTTTTTGTGATGAGAGACATTCTAAGGAAGGGATTGTAAGCAGATGCAGAAGAAAATATAAAGTAGCATCATCTAGTGTGTCAGTGACATAGCTGCTAAAATCTGAATTTTAACATAAAGTAGTAAAAAATAAAACAAAAACCCAACAGTAGGCAACACCCAAAAAGTATCTGCATAAAGGAAAAGAACCTCTAGAGGGAAAGCTTGTTGAAATAGCAGTTGTGATGAGGATACCAGCATCAAAAAGAACCTGGTCGCCAGAAAAGGCATATAAATGTAAATAAAGTGAAATTACATTTCACAGTTAAAGATGTGACAGATTCTAAAGAAATAGGAAGGGCTACTGTGGATGAAGCAGAATCTAGGAGGGCCAAATCAGTGTGTAAAAGCAGTGCCAATGAGTAGTGTCAACATCATGTGATCACAACTGCCTGTTGGGTGTTCACTGTGAGAGCAGAGAATGCCCATGTAAATGTTCTTACCTCAAGGCACTTACTAGAAAACCCAAGGCTTGTAGGAAGCTAACAAAGACTACTGGGACAACGGCAGTACTTGAAAACGTGCAATGACATGTATTCATTTGAATGAACCACTGAAAGCTTCAGCATACTCTGTAAGAACAACTGTGTGGGCAAAGAGGGATGCAGCCTAAAATGACTTCTACGCAATTAAGCATAGAGCTCATAATTCCACACACTCTGTGTTGAAAACCGGCCTTTTAAAAAGTTTTTGACGATGGATATAGCTACGATCCATCTTCAGTTCAGCTACAGCTATCAGTTATATTTCAACTTGCCTTCTAGCTAACTTCCCTAAACACAATGAATAAATGCTAAATGCCACATAGTAAAAAAAAAAGAGTGTAAATGCACCCCACTGTCACAGACAGTCACAAATTTTTTTCTGGTTTTGTTTTGACTAGCGTTAATATAATGTCTGTTCCTGAGGTCCAGATGCTATTGCAATAAAAACAGTACAAGAGATAGATGGAAAGACAAATTAACATCTTGCTGCACATCTTTAAAAAGACTGTATTGTGAATAGACTTTTATCAAGGTAGGCAGCAGTAGTAATAATAGAACAGGCAGCGACTACCTCTCACTGAAATCTCACACTGACATTTGAAGGACAACTTGAATTGTGATCTTTGAAAGATTCTGGAAGAGAACTTAATGGGTCTTGACAAGGGCATTTTTTTATTTCTTTTTGTCATTCTTAGAAAGAAAGGACTAATGACCTTGCTTTTGCTATTGAAATGAATTGGACTTTTGGCCTTAATGTGCAGAAAGTCAGATCTCAAGATATTGCTATTTTCTGAACAAGTTTGTGGCTTTACTTTGAGGATATCACTTTGCATACTTTTGTACATAATTTCAAATACTGGTGATATGATTTCTTGAGGTATAATAAATACATTTTAAAAATGGTCTTTGGAATTGTTTACATTTGTGTCCATCCAGACTTACTAGTTAGTGAAGTGTTAGCTTCAGCTGTCTTGAAAACCTGCTTATTATTTATAGTGAATATTAAAACACATTTCCAAGTTGTTCAAAATGAGATTTTAAGCGACAATGGATTGATCTCCTGGCACTTCAAATAGGTACATCAGAAAAATTTTGCAGAGTATACAGCAGTTAGGAATGGGCATGATGGATTAAAACAGACAGGGAACAAATACTCCTGACACCACAGGTCCAGCAGGTGATCCTGTCTCTGGGTGGTCTTACACTGGCTGGTTTCTCACTACTTCCTCACCAGTTAATGTTTACTAAGATGTCTCTCCATTTCAGCTGGAATAATTACTTCAAATTATCCAAAGATATACAAACGTGTAATTGATGACTTCCAAGAATAATGAATTTTCCTAAGTATTTCTAATGTACATAAAAGAAACCTCAGGGTAGATAGGTAGTAGAAAGCTAGTAGGAAGCTGAAGGTTGTAATTCCTATAAGAAGACCCATTTGTGTTTGGATTTTATGAATGGTACATGACCAGTAACACGTATTTGGAAATATCTCTCCTAGAAAAACAATTGCACTGTCATTACTGTATAATAAAATATGTTGTCAAGGTTGTTTCCTTTCCAACATGTGAGACTGTGGTATTGTAGAAGTAGCCTGGGGGAGGTGCTGGGCAAGAGGAAGTTGAAAACAAATTCTGTAAAAACTTACAGCCATACTTTCCCAATAGGTTTTACTATAAGGAATGACACTTGTTTTAGAACCCTCTATTCCTGTATTTCACCCATACTTAGCACCCCTCAGCTTTATCACTGAAAGTCTTTTCCCAGGAAATTAAGGCTAAGAGATGTGGCTGGAAAAAGACTTCACACAGAAGATCAAGATCTTTTAGCTACAGCTAAGTCAGTAAATTTGAAAAAGAAGCTAGAACTTGTGTCCTTTGTACTTCCATCCATTGCTGTTATCTATACCTGCATCTCTTCATGCTCCCAATGCCTTTTGTTTCCTTCTGTACCTGGACCATGACAAAGGTCATGGTACAAAATTGTACAAATTGTATAAAGGTACAATTGTTTCTCAGAGGTCTCAGCTCTGGGCATACAAACTGCTTTGTTCTTCCATCATAGGCCAAAGACCACATGCTAATTTTCCATTAAGAACTCAGTCATTGTTGAGATGATGTGTCACAGCCATTAGGCTGCCCAGAGACCCATGTCAAAACCAAGATGCATATGTTTCACTAATTTGGTCCCACCCTATAGGAAGAACGCCCTGAGCGTGATTATAGTGGATGAATTTGGTATAAAATCAATAAAGCTTCTTTGAGTGGGACAGGAGGATGGGTAAGCAGTGGGCAGATAACTGCTCTGTAGGACAGGAATGGTACTGTGTGCCTCTGCAAATTAGAGAAAAAGTGATATGTGATACAGCTATTTAGAGGAAGTCACCCATAAAACCTCGGTCTGGTTTCTAATCAAATTTTGAATAACAATTAGGAAAGCAGTTGTTTTAACATTCGTCTGAGACACAATTAAAATTCTCACTTCACCTGCTGCACTCTGGGAAGCATTATGTTCTAGAACTATGGAAATTATACATCTGGTTTGGTTATCCTACTCATGATAAAAAAATAATATACTGACCAGAAGGAGTATGTCCATTTGGCCTATTTTTGGTCACTTTATTGACTGCTTAAGCTCTTACTTTTTAAACTGCCTCATTGGATCTCCTTATGGGTGTCTAGCTTGGAGTGAGGGACTGTGTTAGGCAGAAGGGCATTTACCATCTAGCACTATACCAAGATAAATTAGGGACTTCAGCTGAAATGCTTTGGCCACAGAGGCATTTACTGGATTTGCTGTTTCCTTTTCTATTTTCAGAGAAAAAAGCTTTATGAAAGGGAATTTTTGGTGGCTGGAAAAAGAAATATGCTTTACCCATTTTTACTGATAAGTATTACTGAACACTTACTTAGTATTCTACATTTTTATAAAACTAATATTCTGAACCATATCCTAATACTTCAGAGATTTACCCAACTGCCTTCAGTGGAACATTTTGTGTAAAGGAAGCAACTATTTTGTGGATCAACATTTGCATATTTTCTTTCAATTTTAGCTGTCAATAGCAATTTAGAAACATTGGAAGCATTGTCTAAGAAAAGACTAAAGCCCTATCTAGCTTTATATCTTTTCCGAACAACCACTGTTGATGCAGAAAACATTTAACTCCAATAATGTATTGTTTGGCAGAAGGATGAATTTCTTCCTATTCTTATTTTATACCCCAAGGCTTAAACATTCTTGGTGCTGCAGTGCATGCAAATATATGTAAAGTTCAGTATGAAAAAGCACCATATATAGAATTGAACAGCTCTATTGCAGAAAGTATCTTTTGTCCGAATCCAAAAATCATTTGTGAGTTTGCAACTGTATATTAGAAAAAATCGACTTGAAAAAATACAAATAAATATTATTTAAAAAAAAAATCCCATATATTGCCTTCCAGTACACTTTATTCCCCACTCACGAAGCACTTGAAATCAGCAAAAAAATTCCTGTTTACATCCTGCAAGGTTTGCACAGTTTCATCCTGTTAGATGAACACCCTTAGAAATCAGACTCCATTTTTCCAGGGAAGTTGTATCCAGTTTTGCTACAGCTGTGTGATGCTTTGGCTCCTTATTTACATACCAGACCATCACTCACTGCATACAAAAGGCATTTTGTAAGCCATACAAATACACATGTACCAGACTTCAAAAAAGGTAAACTCTGTTGTATATCCTGCACTTTAAGATTTCTGAAGACACAGCAAGGCTGCATATCAACCTCTGCTCTGCAGAGCAATCTTTAGCTATAATTAGTCTTCCTAAATACTAATCAGCATTTCATCTATGTGAGTTCCTATAATATATTCAATTCCCCAATGCATTAAATAACATTTCACTGCATATTTTAATCTCTGGTTCATTTCTTCCAGAAGATAGATAATTTTTAGGTAATTAAAAATATTAAAAATTATTGCCATCCTTAGCAACATCAGTTACTCATTATGCCTGTTAAATCAACATTAACAGAACCAGGTACAAAGTAACAAGAGTCTTTAGGAAGTATCCATATGCATCAGGCATTTATGTAAACAAACTACCTTACATGCTTTTAATGAAATTAAATGCTTGTGTTGAAGGAAAATAAGGTGCTCAAAGTATTTTAAAGAGGCAGTGAAAGGAAAAGGCAGGGAATGGCAGAGCACTGGATGCGGGAGAGTCGGGATGAGCGGCAGCATGGGAAGAGGCTGCTCTCGGTGGCTGTCTGCCTGCACACAGCTGCTGCCAGGAGTAAAAGGAATAATGGGATAAACGTGAAAAGCTCTAATAGCATGTCACTGCTTCTACATTACATGAACTTACCAAGAAAATTAAAAAATATTTTTAAAAAAGCCAAATATTTGAGTCTCTTTTTTTTGACTGAGCCAGTTTGATGCACAGTCACTTCTAAATGCACTGTGTCAATGCAGTGGAAAATCCCAACAGGAATTGTTGGTGCCAGCTGAAACAGGATTATGCACACATGACTGACAGTCCCTCACAGCTAAGTAAGGAGCAATGAAAATCACTGTTGATTGATTTTTATAAATCAATTATGTTCAAAAGACAGCAGACTTCTATCAGCCATAGCAGAATTCCTGTTTGACTGCCAGGACTCCAGGGCTCGAGGTGGACGTGGGCCTTGGTGTCACTCTTGCGTCCCAGGCAATGCCACCACCGCCCGTGCTCGTCCCCGCAGCCCCAGCCTGGGCCCCCCGCGCTCCGGGCAGCCCTGGCCGGGCTCCCTTTGCTCACCCTCGCCCTCGGCGCGCACTGCGCACGGATCGCCCCGATCAACAGTCGGGAAGCTGGATAAAAATACTGCTGACATGTCCTTGCACCGTGAAAAGGCTTGAGGAGGAAAGCAGAGGAGCCCGACGGGGCAGGGAGCGCAGCGCTCGGCGGGCAGCGCCCGCTCCCGGGGAACGCCGCACGGGCCGGCCGGGCGCCGCGAGCACAAACCTGCCGGCGCTCCGGGGCTGAGCTACGGGTTGACTTGGAAGAATGAATAAGCTCCGTGCTTTCTCTTCGTACAATTGTATGGGGATCATCTTTTTCCTGGCAGAAAAAAAAAAAAGATCCGTGATGCTCCCGCACGGAGGAGCTGCAGAGACCGAAATAAAATGGCTCATGTCCTTTTTGTCTCTGCGCGATATCCACCACACTGATAAAAGCCGACAGCAGAGCAGGACGCATGCTTGGGTTCATGTGCCCGTGCACTCTGCATTAGCGACATATCCTAACCGGTTCTGCTTGAGTGAACAGGGTGAAATACTTGTTCTCTCTCTTATTAAAGATGCTCTTAAAAAACATGCCTGGATGTCAGCCTCTGCTTCAATCTTCTCCTTTACTGAGTGCTTTCTAGGCTAAAGAAAAACAATGAAGGAGCCAAATGCAGACAAAAATGAGCCTTAGTACTGAAGAGCAGTACTATCTTTGCTGGTTTTGATAATACCACCACAAAAACATTTGAAACAGCTACTTAATTGAGCCTAACACGAAATACAGAAGCAATCTGACTGGCCTGATTTTGAGTATGTGCTGGGATTACTCCCTTAATTGCAGTACAGTTGCTTCTGAAGTGTGCCACTGCAAGTAGATCAGCTGAATTCTAAATTAAACCCTCTTCACAAGCATATTCAGCCTATACCCCCCCCTTTATATCATGCCTAGCAATATATGTAGAGGGTAATGCAAACAATTATTATTTCTTTTTTATGAGTCATTGTTAGATATATATAAAAAAAAGAGCAAGGTTTCTCTGTGCTTAGTGCTGTCTGTTTATCCAGTTAGTGGTACATCCATTGATTGTTTTCGGGTCCTTAATTGTACAGTAGAGGCTAATTGTACAGCAGAGGACAAATGTACATCCTTTCCCTCACTTCCCCTTATAAACTAACATTTTTTTTCTCAGGGCTCCAACAAGCAGGCTAATTGCAAGTGCATCAATATGAATATGGATGGATACACAGGAAACTGGGCAAAGTTGCAAAGGAGTGTGAAGTACATACGTGGGCAACCTCCACGTGCAGTATGCACAACGGATTTGCAGCAGTTTCAGGGGCTGACATCACTTTATCTGAACTGAAAGCTGTCTGTAGCTGTAACTGTAAAGCAGACCAAGGACTCTGATGATATATTGATCCCCTATGAGAAAATGTCATTGAATTTCATGTATACTAACACATTTTGTACAGTTTGTAGAAGAATAGCAATGATATTGCTATGATATTATGTGACTTTCACATGATTTTCCTTTTTTTTAAGATCTTTATGCTATTTCTCGATGAGATTGTCCACTTGAAAAATAAACATTTTCAGCTTTATCCAAATTCAGAGAATTTTGCATACGGGATAGCTTATATTCTTAATATTTTTCTTCTTCAGTACTTATTGCAAAAACAAGCCTCCAACCTTCAATAGTCATTCTAGCAAGGCTGAAATCACACTCAAAAACTCTCAATTTATGACTCGTATCCTGAAACTGAAGAGTTTCTCTAGCAGAGATATTGTCCAAAATAGGGAGACTTTACTCCTCATGATGTTCAATGACACATGTGGCAAATTGTTTGTTCAGAAGGTAAAAAACCCAAAGGGAAAGAGAATTGCTCTAATGTCCCCTGTAATACGTCAGACCACTGGTGCAGAGTGCTGTTGGTGCTGTGAAGAGACAATTTGTAGGCAGAAGACGCCCCGATGTCACAACTGTTACTGCAGGCACACAGCTCTGGGCAGGCTACAAACAGCAGGCTTTCCCACGGCAGCACCCATGGAATGCACCCATGCAATGCCTGGGATGGTTACCATCCCTTCTCTTTGCACTACGCACAGGAGGGAGTTGCAAATTTATTTTCCTGCTGAATTTGAAAGATTAGAAAGAAGTAAATGTAGCATTGGAGCAGAAGTGAATTTAAGGGAATGTTGAATTTTTTGCATATTTCTAACCTAGGATAAACAGGGGTTCTTCACTCTTTGGCCTGAAAGATCAATTTATTTCAAGAAATCTATTTAAATTAAAGCAGGAAGATTTGAAACACACCATTCTTAAAATGTGTCTCCCTATTCTTCTCTGACTGGTTTTTGTTAATAGAGATATCTGAAACAGGCCATGAAAAGAGTATATACATACATATTTGTATTTATGTTTATATTTACATTTCCATTGATGTTTATGTTTTTATATACATGCACAAATGAGACTTTGAGTGAATATAGCCATAACAGTTTTTCACAAGGTAGTCCACTAGTACATTCAGGACTTTAGACTATCATATATTAAAATATCATAGCACTGTAAAAAGAAGGACTATGTAATCCCAGCAAAAATATCTATTTTAATTACACTACCAGCAATTTGAAATAGAAAATTAGCATTTTAGAGTTCATTTTAGAGCTAAGGATGAGAGGTGCAAAAACACACAGTGCCATATAATGCAGATTTTCCTCTCTAGTTAGCTTTGTTTCTGTGGTAATGCGAGTCAAATTTTTCTCCTCCTTTTTTAAATAGAAAACTATCAGGACCAAGTCAGTAATTTTCTAGGGGTCCATTACTCTATTACAGAGAAAGAAATGTAACAGTTACTAGATATTTGCAGGCCATACCTGGGAATTTAAAGTTAAGAGTGCAGTTAAAATGCCCAGCTCTTACCAAGAAAGGACAAGAAGTTTAACCCCCACAGACTTCTCACATCTTTTATCCCTGCAAAATCTGTTGGCAACTAAAGGGTCCATTTTGGAACAAAGAAGAAGAAGGTCTCTCCATTGAGCTGAATGTAGCAGTTACTGTGGTGGGGCAAAGAGCCATGAAATCAATGCTGCCTGGTGTGCTTTCACAATTGCAGTGTAGATAGATAAACCTTTATACAAACACAAGCTGCTCTATTAAGGAGGACTCTACTCTGTGAAATACGAGCTTGTGATTTCATATTTCCTGTGAAATGTCATGTGTGTGTTTTTCCACCAGAAACATTCTAAAGACTGCAACTCTCAATGGATCTTAGTTAAGTGCTATATATGTGGGATACATTCTTCTCAAATTAATCCTGACACTCTAAGAGACAGATTTTCCCTGGCATAACTTGCGGGATAAAATACATACCAAGGCCTGAGTTTGTGCAGATTTAGTTATTTAACTGAAGTACCTCAGCTAAGGGCTTCCAAATAGAACTTGTTGACTACAAAAGTCAAAAGTCAACAGAGCTCAGGGAGTACATTATGTCCTCCGAAAACCTAGGAGATCTAGAGTGCCTCTGTCTCACAAAACACACCCACTCTTTCCACTGACTATATGGAAAACTTGGGCACTGAGTACATAAACTTGGGTAAAATTAATCTGTGCCCAAATATCTGGAAGATATTCGTGACATGGAAGAATACAGCACTAAGGGAGAGTAGTGTTGGACAAAGAATGGGAGAACAGAATGGTGCTCATGGCACATCCAAGAACTTTGCAGTACTCATCTCACTGGGAAGGTAGCAAATTACCCCTCTTTTCTTCTGTGAAAGATGTTTAATACAGCTTTACCATGAGACCTTTTTTCCTTACACAGCTGCTTTCATTAAACACAGATCACTGCACTGCTGAGCTGATAGCAGTAAAAAAACATCAATTGACCATCAAACACTCCATAATGACCAGTTCTCCTTCCAGCATTATTAGGCTTTATATAAATTATAAAATGCCGTTATTCTCCAGATGACCTTATGCATTTACCAGATGACCTTATGACAACATATATCCCTGAGAATTTTGCATTATAGGTGCCAAGGTAGTCTTGCCTTTTCAAGTAGGAGGTGGAAAACCCTGACAGACGAAGATGAAGACAACTTTGTATGTTTCAAAATAAATATTCCCTTTGATGCTGCATCTTCAGAGCAACTGTCCCAGTTTTCCCAGATTTCATGTTCGGGGCAAGCACACAGGATATTCAGAGAAATATGACCTTATAGGGTCCTTTGTCTATTCCAAATTTTAAAATTAATATGACCTAAAATATACAGAAAATGAATGTCTAAAACATACATTGTGAGGGAATGACTATTTTGTTCTTATAAAGTGTTCCAAATGTTCTTCTGTATTATAACCATACTAAGGCATCTTCTTTACTCAGTGGAGCTCTACAAATTTGCTGAACTGGTAATCTTTTCTTTCTATAATGAATAGTCTGAAGAGACATAGAAACAAAGCACTAGACTATGTTCCAAAATCCTACTGGAAATTAAAGGAGCTGCTCTGAAACACTAGGAAGCAATATTTAGTTCTAGTGGTTTTCGCTCACAAGGTGGCTATGTTTTGAGTAGTTCCTGCCAGGAGGGTATTTTGAAAAATTCATCAGATGTATTGACTTCAGTCATATGCTATTTTCACTGGCTTAAAATAAAAATGAAGGCAGAATCAGGCTATTTTCTTATTCAGAATGCAGCTGTTCTCCCCCTGATGGCATAACTAATTCATTTAATAATAATCAAAGCATTCTAAACCAAAATAGGCTAGCAATTTCCAGTTGTCCATTATTTTTTTTAGTTTCCCCTCATAATCAGACTTGATTGAGAGAAAAACAGGAGGAAAAATTATGCATGTGTAGTCTGATCTGTGATGACATTTCTCTTCATTCAAGAAGAGAGATAGAATAATTTTCTCCTGGCTATGCTTTCTTGAGTCTTTCTTTCTTTCTTCTTAAAAAGCTATGTTTTATAGTAATGATTCAACATTATATGGTACTGAAGTGATGTAAGCAATACCAGTGAGGCAGGAAATATCAATATAATTATAGCATTATATTATATTCTGTGCCAATGCCACCCTTCTGATTTTCAGAAGCTGAGTTTATAACCCTATTTTTCTAGGTTTTGAGAATATCACTCCTGGAAAGAGTCATATAAATGAGCGGGAAACTGAATCTCTTGAGGAACAAACTAAATATACACAAAGAATTCTCAAATGTACAAATGAGGCAAACTGAAAATCAGATAAACTTTCCCTAATCCTCTGTGTAGAGATGTTAGTTCATCAAACAGATGATGGAAATATTCCAGGCAAGAACTGATATTACTTAATAGAGAATGCCCATGAAAACAAATAATTGTTTTGAAAAAGGAGAGGTGAAGGTTGATCCCCTGTACCTGTCAATATCTCCCACCACATCTTTGATACACCAGATATCCATTACATATATTCTAAATGAAAGGTTGGGTCAATACTGGAAAAGTGGCCTCAGGTGTCAGTTCACAATATTGACAGCAATGCACAGAATCAAATTTTAAATGCATTTTCTCAGCATGTAAAAACAATCAAATTGGATGGTATGAATTTGATGTAGAACAACACATCTGCATATCTGAGAAATCTAACTAGGCAAGGGATTAGGGAAGCAGGACACTGGTGATCTGTTTGGAATTCCATCTCCATGCATAAACTGTGTGTTTCTTCTGCCAAACTTTGCAATAAGAGATACGGCTTTCCACTGTGTTCCTTATGTTACCCAGCTGAAGTGGTGTTCGAGCTGCCTGCACTGCAACATCCTACTGACTCCAGCACCTTGAGATTGCTATCCTGGATTCTATTAGCTGGTCACAGATAACAGATACCACCCCACAGATAGCAGTGGAGTTATTAGGATGAGAGAAAGAGAGGTTTCCTGGCTACATCTTCAGTCACTTTCTTGAAAAGCTCCGTGCTAAAATGCTGAAGGACAAAGAGATAGAAGGCAGGACAAAACAGGAAGGGACAGGACAGATGGGACTGCCAGCCATACCTTGGACAGCTCCTCAGCATCACTTCTGCCGGTGAGCAGGGGCCGGTGCCACTGGGTACAGGTAATATTGCAAGGAGTGTGGTGAGCACAGGGCACGGGCCCCAGTGAAGAGAAGGGTGTCATATCGCTCTTCACTCCCAGGCTCAGTCTCCTGGTTTCTGCTTTCTGTCTCAAATGACTACTGCCCTAAGCAGAGCTGGTTGGCTGGCAGTACACAGGAGACAGCATGATAGGGAAAACGAAGAATTGGAGCTCTCTGGAGAAACGTATAGGGAGTCTGGAAACAGATATGCCAAAGGTAAACAGAAGAGGGTAAAATCATTAAAATGGAAGGCTGGGATAGCTGGATGACAGAAAATTATGAGGAAGGGAGGATGGGGAGGAAGCAAGAAAAGTAAGAAACTGTAGTGGAGGGAGCAAACAAGACATTGAGGTAAAAGAAAAGGTTTATAGAAAATCTAGTGATAGAACTGGGATGGTGAAATGGCAAGGGAAATGGGGAAAATATGTGAAAGAGACCTGAACAACAGATGCACAAGCATCTAGAAAACATAAAATAAAATGCAAACATACAAAAACATGTGGCAAGAACTGAATTACTGAAATACGTAATCCATAATATGGCAGTAATACCTGCTTCTGGAACATCACATCAAATCTCCAAACCTCACATCTATATCCCAAGACAAATCAATATTTATTATTCCAGCCACCAATTCGCTAACAGATTAATGGATACACTTTAAGTCTTGAGAAAATATTAATACTTTCCACCCTCTTAACAATGATCACAATCTTGACATCAGAGCGATTTAAAAGGTAGCATTTTAACCTATTTAATTTAGATGATAGGGGCATTCATTGCTGTTAATTTTGCTTTTGTGCTATAAACAAACTAGCTGATGATATGCAAGAGTCATAAACAATTTTCTTCTGGTACCAAAGATGGTGACAGGGTTCATCTGCATATTCATCAAGTTGCCTGCACATAAACAAGAAAGTTCTGCTGATTTCTTGCCCTACTTCTTCTACCATAGTGAAATTTATAACATTAGGATCTTTTAACAGCAGATTAGACTCTCTGAACTAAATTCCAACATGAATGAAAGGAACTATTCCCACACTCTTATTTAATTATTATCAATTAAATGTTGAATTTTACATCAAAATGGTAAACTTTTCTGTTACCAAAGCAGTAAAAATGTAGGAAAAATAGTTGAAATAAATTATTGCTATTAGAGAGACAGATGAGCCCGTTCAAAGAAGGGTAAAATCAAGTATTAAGCAGTTACAAAAATAATACCTCCTTCATCTAGTTTCCTTGGGTTTGGACATGTAATTTGTCACTGGTCACAGTTCCCTATTTATCACTAGAATTTGTACCTGGAAAGCATTCTACCAGAGCAGGAAGGCAAATAATAGTAATGAAAAACACATGAAAATCACATTCAACCAAGTAAGTACTTATATTGATATTCTGTTATCAAAGACATTTAAACTCCAAACAAATAAATCCTTCAATCAACATAAATGAACTCCTGGAAAAGATGAATAAAACTACACTACTGTGTGTTGGAGTTAATTTGGAATTAATAACATTTTTGTAAGGTTTTGCTTCTTTGAAAATTCAACAATTTGCTTTTTAATTTGAGTTAGATTAAAGCTATCAATAATTATATTTCAGTGAATTCAGGGGTACTGCTGAAAACTGGTCAGAGTGACATCTGTTTAACAACAAAAGGAAAATAGATTTTAATTAATTTCTGGTCTCTAATTAAGCTACAATTTGAAATCCTAGTAGGTAAAATGCTGTGGGCCTTTTAAAGTAATGTCTCCATGAAGGAATGTCTTACTTTTCGTGGATTTGCAAGTGTTTGGATGAAGTTACTGTTTTAGCTCAATACAGTTTTTACCAAAGCAAATCACTAAGGACTCCTTTAACCTACAATGATTTGTTGCCTCAGGCAATGCACAGCTACTTGCTCCTAAGTTAACTGACAGCTGTTTGTCTGTCCATAAAACCCTTTTACTCCCACAGCATTCAAAAGGAGTTTCTCTGATTTTGTCGATCTCACCATCTAATTCATAAAGCATCCCCTCAGGGTGGAACTCCATGGAAATGGCAGCTGAATTTGGGCTACACAGTTTCTCCCCTCTATACATCTACAAAATCAACAATAAAAAACAATTCTTCTTAAGTTATATGAGCAAAACTTTAGGGATTTCTTACACTGATATTACAGAAGCCATAAAGATGTCAGATCTCCTTTTGGAGGCATTTCACTAGGCTTAGGGACACACTGCAGAAATATTAGGCCAGCAGGAGAATTCTCCACCAGCCATTCTACAAGGCAGAGGCCTGCAGGAGTATGCTTAGTATAATATTTGGTGTTCCTGAATACTTCCACAGGCTACTGTTCAGGAAACAAAGTCAAAGTACACTTCAGCTACTTTGGTTTATCTTAGGTAACACTTTGAGCCCTAATTTCCCAAGATTTTATACCATTTTCTCTCTAGAATGTGTCAAATTCAGGAGCAACCACCCAGGTGCTGAATGGAAGAACTTGAAGCTAAAAGCACTCAATAATCCACCAGATTCATCTAGTACCCTGTTTTCTCCCACTCCTTTTTATCCTACTGTTTGTGTTTCCTGGCGCAGCTACACAAAACAAGAACTTACTGCTATACTATACCATGACCTGCACACAGCTCAAGCATACACAACCTCTAACTTCTGCTTCCACTGTTGCAAAATGATCTTATATCTTCCACATACCTTCATTTTTTTTCTGCAAGTTACACCTAATAGTTACAATCCTTAAAACCCAGTGAGAACTTCATGGCTTGAAGGAGTTTAAGATATTCCAGTTAGGAGAGATGAAGAACTGCACCAGGAGAATCACTCCCTTACATAACAGATATTTTCTTATTATTACAGTTGCCATCACAACTCTGTTCAGGCTTTGCACTCTGAACTTTAGCAAGATACTTCTATGGTGAACACCTGTTGACTGTTCATATCTACATTTCCATTCTTAACAGACTTTTCCACATTTAATTCAGCAATGGTTGATTTTAACAGCCTTCTAAGCATGATCACAAAGCGGCTGAAAGCCACCTGACAGCTCTTCACTCTCACATTACAGAACCAAGGTACAAAATTATTGTATAACCTCTCATATTTTTGCCCAAGTGCTAATTTTATCAAGAACACTGTCTCTGGGAATATTAAACTATTTTTTATAATCCAGGTATTTCTACTCAACTTATTCATAGATCAGGTTTTTATTCACTTTTATTCTAACAAGATGATAGACTGATTCTCAGAGTGTGCTATTTCTGCATTCATTCAACTTTACTGACAATGAGTTTTTCTACTGTCTAATGTTGATTTTTTTCAAGGAAAATGTTATACAAATAATAAAATAAGTATTTCATGGTTTTCTCCTTTCTGTCATTTCAGTCAGTTTTCTGGTGCTATACAGTATAAATATTAATCCTGATATATATTTGAGTGCTATTGTGGAATTGCAGTCATTTTTAGCTAACGTGATTTCACTCAATTGTCACGTTGATTTAAGGCCTCATAAATACAAAAAAAATCCATATTTTTGTGCATATGTACAAGTAGGGTAGGGTTTTATGCCTTGGTTTTACTAACTAACAGTGAAAATTAATATTTAATAGTGTGGGAAAGAAGTTTCTGCAGTTGTGAGGCCACCTCATTTGTGTCCTTGACAACGAACAGCACTGTTGGGACGTGTTTTTCTGTAAATGCTTTATTCTGTTATCCCCCACGTTAATGGTTTAGTCTGAGTTGTACCCTCCCACCAAGTTGTCATTCATTCCTGAAGCCCACCCCTTGTTGTAGAATGTTCTTTGTTCCTCCTACCCCTGCTGTCAATCCACCCTGATACCTACCCCTTGTTCCAGAAAATTCATTGTCAATCCCTCCTCGTGCCAACCCCTTGTTCTGGAAATCCCCTAATCCTCGAGGCTCCATTGGTTTGTCTAAGTTGCTCCCTCCACTTGTATTTGGTTTAAGCTTTGTTAAACCCCCCATTTTACTCCTCCCCAAAATATCCCCAATTGGTTGAAGATTTGCACCCTTCCCCTGAATTCCTGTTTGTATATAAGTTGCTGCATCCCTGTTTCTTTGCTCTTTTGTCCCTTGAACCTCCTTGGAAATAAACCCTCCCTGGAACCCACGTAAAGAGCCTCCTCCTCAGTCCCTCCTTCCCCGCCGCGTGACAGGCAGCCAAACAGCGCCGGAGAGCAGCCGCTGTAAGGCACGCTTCGGGTCACCTCGCTCCCAAAGCGCGTCCCACCCGCGGCGCGGAGCCGTGGGCTCAGCTAGCGGGGATCCGGCACCGCGTCACAGCACCGTGATTACAGACTCCCAAATAATTGATGTGCTCATATGGAACTTAATGCTAGACTTCAATATTGTAAAAATAAAAGATTTTTGTCTCTTTTTGAATTTGGAGCATCTAAGAATACTCTGAAAAATACAAGTTTTAGTACTTGGGTATTTTTCCGCTACCTCCTATGAATAAGATTATCTTGTGTTATTACAATTCACTTGCTAAATTTCCTTCTCAAAGTCGGTCATGCAGTTTGCCTTTCTCAAGGAATTTGAAACATGAATTTTTCATAAAAATTCTCTATTTTGAGAAGGTGTTTATTTAAGCTGAAAAAACACGACATCAGAGTCTTGGATATGGCAAAACTATGTTGAGAAGCAAATATGTGCAGTAGTTAGAAAGGGATGGACTAATAAATATCAACAGGCTATTGTAGTCTATTGTGGTGAGACAAGTATACCAGTCCTTTTCAGACACGGTATTTCATATAGACTGCGGGGCAAAGAGAATTTCTGCTGGGACTTCAACATTTCCATTTAGACAAATGGGTTCTACTGTTAATTGCATGACTGTAGTTTCTTACTCAATCTCTGCCTGAGCTCATGCAGCAAATGGCTGATATCTAATTAGCTGGCGATAACTTGCCCAGATTCAAGCAAAATATTTTTGACAGGTCATTGCACAATAATCCAGATTTTGTTGGGTGGTTTGTTTTTTGTTTTTTTTTTAATTGAGATCTACACAAAGTTGCTTTAAAGAGGCATTGATATTCCAGAAATGGGCTGGGATTTTCACATTCTGACATTTTAATGCCTTCATGCCTGTAACTAAGATCTTAAATACAGATGTGTGCAGGTAACCAAGCTTCTACTATTATCAGCATCTAAATAAATGCACACTGGGCACAGTCCATAGCAAACACAGACTCAACAGCAGCCAGTCACAAGTCAGCTTCACTTAAAAGCCACATAACCACTCTCAGCCTGTTGCTAACTCTGACTTAAGGGGAAGCAGTTCATACAAACCACAGTCCAGCATTACGCTTCTGCAGCCACATGGCTTGCAACCCATAACTTGCCTAAGGCCAGAAAGCACAGGCATGTAAGTCTGCAAATACTATATAGACGTGTTCATAAATAGTATTTAAAGCCACAGATTCAGAAAATGATCCTAGTGTGACTCATGCAAAATATGCAAAACTCATTTTTCAAACCAAATACTACAGTGTAAAAGGCAGCAGGAAAGCCAGGAATCATTCAGAACCATTTGCTACTTTAAAGCTGTGACCTATATCTAGCAGCCAAGGAAAAAACATTAGAAGACAGAGCTTTACAACAACAGGAGATTAGGCATAGCAGAGAAACAATCTCTTGTTGCAATTACGACTTCAAAACAGAATTTAACTCTCCCATCTGCACTGTGCATCGCCTTTGTATGTTTTGAACTTGTTCCACTATGAATCTCCCAGTGCTGTCACATGCCATCTATCCAAGAGTGCTATGTGTTGCCAACACGGGAGCCAGATGGGTCAGAGAGGAAAATTTTGCCTTAACATGAAAAAGCAAAGCAAAAAAATAGCATTAATCAGGTTCATATGTAAGGTACCTTGTTTAGATGCTGGAAAAGATGCTGCCATGGTGTCTGACATGAGCTTTGTCCTGGGGGCCAGAAGTTTTTTTCCTCCAAATAACAGACTATACTGAGGTAATTGCACCAAAGATTAGAAAGCCTGTTCATAAAATATTCACAAAAATTTATCTGTCTTATGAACAGAAAAATCTTTTAAATGAATGACTAACGCAACACCTCCTCACTTGCTCAGGGCAGATTCACCTATGGAATAACATGTGAATTCAATACACACAGGAAATTCCCCCAAACAGATTTTCCTGAGGGACTGGGAGTGTGTGGGAAAGAAGAATATATATATGAACACACACTGCTGCATTTTTGAATTCTGATATGGCAAGCAAAGCAAAACAAAAAACATCTGTCAGTTCCACACAGTAAAGCCCATCTCCCATATGCCATCCTTTCTCAAGAGAGGATTATTCTTTTAATATGCTGAGTTGACATCATCTATTCTTCATTTAGTGGGCAAACCAAACAAAAAAAATTATCATTATATGATATGATTTAACCCTGATCCATGCACACAGCTCCAGAAGTGGCCTTTTTGTAAGGAAATTGTGTGGTGACCAGAAGAAAGCAGGTTTCCTTAGGCTACTAAGCAATGTTAACTGCAACTGCAGCTGCTGCTTCAGCCTTTGGCCAAACTTCTGCTTGCTATATACCCCTAGAGCCATTCTCTGACCAGGTAATCTGCACAGCCATAGACTCACCAGCTCCTCTAATCTTTGTCATATTATTTCATACTGCTTTTGCAAGTGGGTTTATTTGGTGGTATAACACTGGTTCCTGCTTCTGCAGTGTGCTTTCTGTTGCCATGGAAGCAGTGAAACCAGTGCCTGTGTCCAGCACTTACCAAAGCCTGGGAGCAAAGGCAGACTTTGCTGCAGAGGGAAGAGAGCACCTGGACAAAGAGACAATGACCTGCAGTCACATTTAATGCAGTGCAACTTTGCCAACACACTGAGCTGTACCGAAAAAGAATTTCAAATCATGTTTCTAATAACTGTGGCAGCTAGTGTCTGTTTGACTAGCACAAAGAAAGGTGCTTTCTTTACCTAAAGAAGTTTCACCAACAATGCTTCTTTAGGAGGCCAAGGTCTTGGATCAAACTGAGCTCTAAAAAATCAGCTTGCAGTCACCAGGGGCACTCACTGATTGCCAAGTTTTCTTTTTGTTGACAGAATAAGAAATCACTCCTAAAAACTCATTCTTGATGAGTCAGAAGAGGCCTATAGTCCACATCCATGAATTTCATCTTTTAGCTCCCCAATTCTTTTAAATGTTTTTATGAACTTGATAAAAAAAAAAACTTGATAGGTTTTGCTGAAGCAAAGCATAAACAAACTATTTTATGCTTTATGCTAAATGTTCCATGACAGTTCTCTGAGTTTGCTTGAAGGTGGGTAGAAAAGCTGTCAGGAATAGTGCAGATCCTGTACACAGGACTAGCCAGCACATAGATGCAATCGTAAGTCACACATCACCACACTTTCTTGTAAGACTATCATGATTGAAATGGACAGGAGGTGTTTCTGATTTAGTTACCACCACCACATTTTCCTTTAGGAGATCACGTGGATGAGACATTCATTGTGGTGGACTGCCCCTACACAAACACCAGGTCCCTACCACAGCCTCTCCATCACTCGCCTCCTCAACTTGAGAGGGGACGGAAAATATAACAGAAGGGTCATGGGTCAAGAAAAGAACAGGGAGAGATTACTCACTACTTACTGTCTTGGGCAAGACAGACTAGACTTGGGAAAATGACTTTAATTTAGTATCAATTTATGATTAAATTTTTGCCAACCCTGTTGGCAGCTAGGAATCCATGGCTGGCAGCACACCAAGGCTGAAATGGCAAAGTGGCACCTTAGCTGTACCTTGGTTACTTATTCCTGAGGTTGTTCTAGCTGAGTCTCAAGTGAGGACCTAAGTGAAAGCCCAGAGAGAAGGGTGGGAAATGCACCCTAGACACGTCCATGCTTGCCCATCAATGTCACCTTTAGACTAGTGTGAGACACACCTGCCCCATGCTGGGACACAGGCACTGATGAGCCTTCTCCTCCTGTGTCTGACTAGAATCCCATGTAGCTGTGAGAGTCACCGAGCCAGCCATGCCAGAGCATGCTGACAGTAGATGTAGCTGTCCAGGGCACAGGTTTCCAGGAGTGCCTGATGCCTCTTTGTGGGGCTGGAGATGATGAACTGTTCTTTTGCAGAGGGTGTGCTTAGGGTTAGGAGCTGTGTCACCAGGTGAAGGAGCTATAGGAAGAAGTGGACCGGCTACTTAGTATTCGAGTGAATGAGCAAGATATAGACAGATTATTTTCAGAGACACTGCAGTCTCAAGACTTTTGGGAGTCTTGAACCTGCAGTGTAGTGGAAAAACAGGTGGACTCAGAACCCTACAGGGTAATTAGTCAAAGGGCTGTTAGTCAAGGGTCTGTTAAAGATGAAGGCTGGAACTGGGTCACTGTGCATACCAGGAGGAAGACTCATCTTCCTTCTCAGCATTTGACTGACCCAGGAAAGTGATCACAGGACCAAGCCTGACAGAGTTCAAGAAGCATTTGGACAATGCTCTCAGGCACATGGTGTGACTCTTGGAGATGTTCCTTTGCAGGGCTAGGAATTGGTCTTGATAATCCCTGTGGGTCCCTTCCAACTCAACGTGTTCTGTGATTCTGTGGCAAGGTCTGTCACCGGCAAAAAGTAACTACTTCACTTTAGCTAACTCATATATAACCTCTCTCCCAGCTCTATAAGAAAGAGAGAATTAGCACAACTCTTCCTGCCCCAGCAGTCACACAATTTGCATGGTATCCTTCCCACCAGACACATCTTTATAGTGAGTTTGTAGAATAGAGGCTGGCTACTACCTTTTGTTTCACTGTAACAGTCATAAATGCACTCTTAACTGGCCTTTAGGCAGTCCAATGATAAAATGTAATTTATAGGACGAAGTTTTCCAGCTTCTGAAATTAAATAACAATGTGAGTTTTTTGGTTCATTTTACCAGAGAAGCACCTGATCCCCCTGATTCTCCCAGAATGAAGCAGCTGTGTGTGAAACAGGCAGGAAAAGTACTCTTGAATAATTTTTATTAGAGTGTGCTGATTATTTCCAAGCCAGATTCATGATTTCACAACAGTCAAGGCTGATGCAGTAAATGCAATTTAAGTGGTATCATTCATTACCCACTCTCCCCACTACGAGTCATATATCTGGCAAGAACAAAATCTTACAACAGCTCCTCAACTCTTGCTTTGGATAACCCACCAGCAAAGTTAACAGAAAGAGACTTCTCTAATTTACAGGCTAGACTTTAATGATGGGTATGAACCAAGACTGGACATCTCCACACCACTCAGAGTAATTTCCTGGAATTTAGTGCTGATAGACAGGCACAAACCTCCTCTGCTCACAGCTCCTCTGTCCCCAGTAACCCCCCTGGCTACCTCCACTCCCTGGAGGTCCCTAACCTGCCTTTTACAAGGCTACCAACAATTGTCCTGGCTCCTGAAGCAGCAGAAACCCTGTAAATCTTTCCTAACAGGGTTAAGACAAGAATATGTGTTGGTATGGCAACATGTGCTGCAGCTCTGAAAAGTCTTTTTCAATGACTTGGAGTCTACAGATTTGCCTTCCACACCTGCCTGCAGGCATGAAGTACATTTTTGATTTTACCCTCTCATGAAGCTTGTCTACTCAGTGCAGAGTATGGATTGGCATATCCACTCTGGATAAATGAAAAGAGAACAGCTAGAAGAGAAAAGGGGCTGATGAGAATCTTCACCTCCATTGCCATAGTAGCCAAAATACTAGCAACCATCTGAACAAGAGCAGGTAATTTCCCATTTTCCCCCAAAAGGAGAAAGACAGGAAATAAACAATGACTGCTTGAGTCACACTTCTCTCCTTGTACGTTAAAGATGAACATCACAAAGCAAGAATAAGCTTATAGGCACAAGATAACTTTTGCAGACCTTATTAATGTGCTACAAAGAATGAAAATACCGTCTTTCACAGAGAATTCCTGCAGGCCTTATCCAGGGTACCTCTCATTGACATCAACAGGAGCTTGCCTGAGAAAAGGCTGCAAACTTTGATCCATAAATAGGATCTTAGCACATTTCACCATGGAAACAATTGCTCAGGTTAATTCTGTTCTCTCCAAGACTGTAGCAGGAGCTGCACCAGATACTTTACAGATCAGAGAAATGACATGCCTCAGTATTGCACATGGGGTTGAAGAGCTCAGTTTGGCTCAGTCCCAGTCACACTACTCCCCCTGACTGGCACTAAGACTGAGGTGAGCTGTCGTTAGCATCTTGATTTCAAAAAGAGTACACCTGCAAGAAGAGAATAGGAATGCTATTCCCTGGAACGTTCTACTACTCTGTTTCAGAAAAAATATTTCCTAGAAACAAGATAAACGCAGCAGACTCCTGAGGGAGCATCCCGAACACCCTGATGCCCGCAGGGATCCTGTTCAGATCTCTCAAACCTGAACGCGTGCGTACAAATCTCCTGCCGCAGCCAAAGCATCCCCGCGTGCGGGCGCGGCGCCCGGGGCTCCCCTGCCCCCGGTCCCCGCCCGGCCCGGCGCGAAGGAGTTAAGGTGGCCGGGACCCCCGCCCGCCGCCGAGCAGGCTCCTGACGTCAGCCCCGCGCTGGGCGCAGCGCTCGGCGCGGCGGCGG